>OY730196.1:85803077-86403077 GCA_963422505.1 Pseudognaphalium luteoalbum | reverse complement strand
TGATTCATTAAATTAAAATAAAACTTTAAAATTTTTAACCACATTTTTAATTTATTCTTGTCGGTTTCATATTGGATTTCGGGTCGTCTTGGAAATTGCCAGCCCTATATGGTTTATGGACAAAAAGAAGTTCAAATGTTTTACTTAAAAATAAATTATAAATTATAAATATTTTATAATTTTAATTTTTTATTTTTATTTTCAGGTCATCGGGTTGACCTGATGACCCATTAGGTTACCCGAACCCGACCTGAAAAAATTTCAGGTTATCGGGTTGGTGTGTCAACGGGTCAAAAAATCATGACCCAACCCGCTTATTTTCGAGTCAGTCTCTGGTCGTGTTTCGGGTCGTGTCGGAAATTGCAAGCCTATGTTAAAGTGACATAACACATGTTCTGCGGTTTTAACATATGTGGATCAAGTATGCTGTGAAAATGTTATTGCATGAGGAAAACATTCACAGAGCTCGTGCACACACATTTGTTGATCATTTTATGCATGTCCACTTATTAATAGAGACGAAAGTCAAATATGCTATTAGAACCCGCCAAAATGAAGCTGTTAATTTGTTAAGTGATGCAGAAGACCTTGGTGAAGAAAATGTCACACATCCCATGTTAGAATACTAATATTTCGACGATGTTATCAAATTAGAATTGTTTAAGACGGTATGATGTATGATTTTTCAAATTAGATGTGTTGTCCATAAAGTACTTATATTATTTTTTTTAGTTATAATGCCTTTCTGTTTTATATCGATTTTAGTTTTTATTAAATCGTTGTTAGTTGATTTTTCATTTGATCTTGTGCTGTTTGATACCACTTGTGATAGTAACTTCGATAGAAATTTACTAACACATATGATACTTTAAAGTAGTATCACATGTGTAACATCAGTAACACATGTGTTAGCAACCGATAACACATGTATGAACATACTTTTTTTTTTTATAATTCCTTTTTGATTTTGATCTATTTTAGGTGTTGCTAAATCGTTGTAAGTTGGTTTTCAATAAAATGTATCGCGGTATCAAAGATTTTTACTGGTGGCCGGGTATGAAAGCCGAAATCGCCACATACGTCGGTAAGTGCCTCACTTGCTCGAAAGTCAAAGCCGAATATCAAAAATCTTCTGGTTTACTCCAAAAACCCAGCATTCCTGAATGGAAATGGGAACAAATTGCCATGGATTTTATAACCAAACTACCAAAGTCAACGAGCGGTTGCGATACCATTTGGGTAATCGTTGATCGTCTCACAAAATCTGCTCACTTCTTGGCAATCAAAGAAACCGACAAAATGGAACGTCTCACTAGAATCTATCTGAAGGAAATCGTAACCCATCACGGCGTTCTAATCTCAATTATCTCTGATAGGGATAGTCATTTTACATCTCACTTTTGGCAATCACTTCAAAAATCATTGGTTGCCCGTCTTGATATGAGTACCGCATACCACCCTCAAACCGACGGCCAAAGTGAACGAACAATTCAAACACTGGAAGACATGCTACGAGCTTGCGTAGTTGACTTCGGTGTAAACTAGGAAAAACATCTACCCTTGTGCGAGTTTTCATACAACAACAGTTATCACACCAGCATTAAGGCTGCACCCTTTGAAGCAATCTACGGTCGTAAGTGCCGCTCATCGATTTGTTGGACCGAAGTGGGAGACAGTCAACTCACTGGTCCTGAGATCATCCATGAAACTACCGAAAAGATCTTCGAGATCCAAATCAAACTCAAAGCCGCACGTGATCGTCAGAAGAGTTATGCTGACGTGAGACGCAAACCACTCGAGTTCTAGGTTGGGGATCGAGTGCTACTCAAAGTTTCACCTTGGAATAGTGTTATCCGATTCGGTAAACACGGGAAATTGAATCCAAGATACATTGGACCATTCGAGATCCTCGAGAGGATAGGTTCAGTGGCATATCGATTGCAGCTGCCATCCGAGCTCAGCATCGTGCATCCCACTTTTCACATTTCAAATTTGAAAAAGTGTATGTCCGATGAGACACTCATTATTCCACTCGATGAAATTCGAGTTGACGACAAGCTTCATTTTGTTGAAGAACCCGCCGAAGTCATGGACCGTGAAGTCAAACAACTCAAACAAAGTCGTATCCCCATTGTCAAAGTCAGGTGGAATTTGCGGCGTGTGCCAGAATTCACCTGGAAACGGGAGGACCAAATGCGGCTCAAGTATCCTCAGTTATTTGCTGATGCTACTTCAAACACGACTTCAAGTTAAATTTTGGGATGAAATCCTCCTAACAGGGGGAGAATGTGACACCCGTTAAATTAGGACTAGTAATTAGTGCCTAATCAAGTGTAATACATGTAATTAGTTCTGTGTTAGGCTAATTAAGGTATCAAAATATATATTGTTGAATATATACAAGTAAGCGATTTGATTAAATCGTACAAGTTTCAAATCGAATGCAATTCGATTCAATTAATACGGACGTCGGTGAATAATTTTATTAAATAATATGAAATTATTTAATAACTCTATTTTATCCAAAATATTATTTAGATAATATTTCAACTCAAATTTGTATCGTACAAACAACATTTATACGATTAAAATAATAAACGCGCGAACAATCGAAACAAGAATAAGTTATTTTTTATAAATCAAGTAAAAGTATTTGATGAAATACTTCAACAAAAATATTGAATAAATATTTATATTTCAAAAATTTATAATTAAACGTATGTAAAATTATTAAACGTTTAAACAATCGGAAAAACGAACACCGCACGAAACACAAACACGGGAAACAAAAATTGGGACACACCCACAAGGGGTATGCCCCACTAGCTGACCAAGGGAGAGGGGGAAAACCCCCACCTCCTCCCTTCTTCTTTCATGTTACCATCTCCTTCCTCTCTCTCCTTCTTCTTTTTCTCTCTACAAGCACCAAAACCACCACCATCTCAATTCACAAAATAACACCCCAATACATGCATAACGTTGTGATAATATTGTTAATTTATGTCGTAGTACCTGTTACTCCATAAACATGTTGTAGTCAATCGGTTTCTTTATGTCACACCCCCAAATTCATGGCTTGCGGAAGAGGTCGGGTCGGGGCGCGACTAATTAAATATCAACAGCACAAAGGTACATAATGAACGACTCTAACTGAGACGTTTTTGAAATACATCACATAAATAATAAGTTTTACAAAATAACTGGAGTTCGCAAAATAATACTAGAGATTTTACTACATAACTAGTAATACAAAAATAATGTAAGAAAATCTCCAGCTAAATGTATGCATGCGACTCGAGCTAGGATCCTGACGGGCCGATCCTAATATAGCGGTGTACCTGAGAATGCACACTAAAATGGTCAAAGCTGGTGAGTTCACAGGTTTTATCAGAAAACAGTAATATGATTAATTAATTATTTCATGAAGTATTAAATCTATACTTTAATAAAACCAGTGGTTAGAGGTGTTAAATCTTGTATAGAAGTGTAACTCCGAATGTATCTTGAAATCTTAAGTTCTATTCTTGTAGAAATCATGTATTCTAATCCTGTATTATTCTTGTATTTCAACCCCAGATATTCTTGTATTCTTAGATTGTAAACCACCAGTTATTCTTGAATCTAAGTATTGAAGTATTCTAGTTTTCTTGAAATTCTATACAAGTATTCACATTGTTCCTAAAACACATAATAATAAAACACAACAAGGAATTTAATTAACACATATTTGGTATACATATAGAACTACACATAGATAGGCTAAATCAAACACACATCACCTAAGAGTCAAACACCATGAAAAGCTATCACAACACATATGTTGTACACATAGAATGATTCACACACCTAGGAGCTAGGATAATTATACACCATCAATGAATTACAGAAACGTAATCCTAATATAACAGTGATAAGCAATTAAATTGATAATAATGACGGTTTTTAATAAACAACAGTTTATAAAAACAATGTGTATGCATTCTCACCCCGAAAACATTAAAACATTTGAAAGAGTGGGGCTATGAACTTACCTGAGTCTGGTATGTGGAAAAGCAAGCAAATGTTGTTGTACAAGTAATGTTGTCCGAATACTGTAACTCGCCAGGTGTCCTAAACGCGCAAGTTATAATGATAAGTAGATGTCTAAACAGAACATCATGCTAGTTGTCCATCAACTAGTTATGTCCAAATAAGTTGTTCGAATATGTTTATCAAAAACAAGTACGACCTGTTGATGAAAGTTTATAATAATTATTCGTTTAGACTTTATTATTAAGTTTGTTACGTTGTACATTATATATCGTGTGTTGCTAATAAATTATTTATTTCGTAAAAACCTCAAACCGTAGGTCAAAGTTGATCAACTTGTTGGTCAAAGCTGGTCAAAGTTGGTCACAGTTACCAACTAAGTCACCCAAACCCATTTTTGTTACCATTTTCCAAAAATAGTAAGTTTGTCGGTTTTTAGAAGTCAAGTCGTTTTTGTTGACTTGGTCAAACCTACTTGGTTTGACCCGAAACTTTTACCCAACCCATATTTCTGTTCATAGAATCCAAATAATTTATTGGTTCGTGTCAGAGTCATTTCGAGGTGTCGGTTCTTAATCGCAACTTAAAATTTCAAGATTTCATATATTAGATTTTTGTCGGTTTAGTTCGCCACTAGATCTTACCGACTTCTGGTCCAAATTTGAGTCTCCAATTTTTACCAACTGGTCTCCTATGTATCTAGTATCTAACCTAAGTTTCTGAGATTTATAATGTCAAATTCTATAGTCAATTAATTCCGCGTAACCACCGTACTCGGTTTTCGACAATGGTCAGACCAGGCTCAAAGATGGGTTTATTCAAAAAATCCGTACAGATCTGGAACATGTATAAAACACAAAAGTTGTAGCTCTTTTCAATACGCAACTTTTAAAAAAATATTCGTTATCTAACTCTTCTTAGAACTCCAGATATGACAATTGTACTAAACTGACATTTTGAAGACAGATTATGCATGTTTGTGTATAATCTATAAAAATGATTTTAGCAAAGATGTTGGACATATTTAAGTTAGATGAACAATATAACATGTAAATAAACATAAATGAAAGTTTAGTTTGTGTTCTTACAAAGAAATCGATGAGGAGAAGGAAGTGATGATCTTGAGCTTGTTATTATTACAAATAGTTAAGAATTTTTGTTGGTGGTTGATGGTGGTTTATGGTGGTGGTTGTGGTGGTTCTCGGTGGTTCGATGGTGGATTGTAGTGGTTCTAGGGTGGTGTGAGGGCTAGAAATCTCCAGATTTTAGTGAGAGAAGGAGGGTTTCTAGAGAGAAGCTAGAGAGAATTTTGAAAGAGAGTGAAATGGGAAATGTTGAAAATGATTCTTTTGCATGAAATGGGAGAGGTCAAGGGGGAGGTAGTCATGTGAGATGGTTTTTAGTGGGTCCCCCAAGGGGTGGGGAGTTTTAATTTAAATCCCAGACAGTGTTTACGTATTTAGGTTACCCGTTCGTGTTTAAATATTAAATCACGTGACATTTAATTGTGTCCTTTTTATTAACGATATATTTGGGATTATATTTCATTGAAATACTATTAATACTTTATTTTTGGGTTATCAAAATATTTATTGACTTTCGTTTCGATGCCAAATTCGATTCGCGTGATTTTATCGTGTTAGAGACATTTTAACCAAAACGTATAGGTTTTTCGTTTATTATTATATTAAAATAATAATATATGATAAATAACTACTAAAATAGATTTAATCTATTTATAGAAATATTTTCACCAACGTCATATATTGTGTCGGACTCTGTTCGATCGTTTTGCGCAATTATAGATAAACACATAATCACGTAAGTGTATATTCAAATATACATGTAATTACAATCATTTAGCCTAATACAAACTAAATACAAGTAATTAGGGTTTCGTTTAGATTTAACAGTTAACCTAATTTTCCGGATGTTACACTTTATGTTTTTGTTGGTTAATCATCACATGTAAACCGAGTAGTTTCTTTATGAATTGTCACTTTTTTTTTATGTTTTCAAGATAATTAATGTTGTAGTTAATGAGTTTTAATTAAAGTTATTTGATGATAGTGTGACATCCGCCAAATTAGGGCTAGTACTTAGTACCCAATCATTGTATTAATACATGTAATTAGGGTTAATTATGTGTATTGATATATTTTTATATATATACACACGTACGCGATTTGATTAAGTCGTGCAATTTTATATCGGATGGATTCCGGTACATTTAAATACGGACATTGGTGAACAATTTATTAAATAATGTGAAATTATTTAAATTATATATTATTTGGATAATATATACAAGTGTATTTCGTATCGTCTAAAACTAACCGTACACAAGAGAAACGCGCGAAACACGCTCGACAAATGAAATAAACTCAAATTATATTCTTATAATTCATTAGTAAGTATTTAGATAAAATACTTCAATTAAAAATATCGAGATTCAAATCAAAAACGAAAATGCATTTAAATAACGATACGCGCATAAATAAATGTTTAAACGAACGGGTAAACGAACACCGCACGGAGCACAAATTTAGGGAACAAGATTAGAGATCACCACACTTGGTGGGACCCTCAAGAAAATCGGCCAAGCCATGCCTATGCATGCTTGACCATTTTCTTCTTTTCTTTCCTTACACTCCAACATCACACTCATTCATCATTCACCCACCTACACTCTTTCTCCAACCTCTCTATTCTTCATCTCTCTCTCTCTAAAACCGTCACCACCACCACCAAAAATCACCACCAAACCACCTCGAATCACTTAGCTCATTTGGAAGAAAACGATTACGAAGTCACGAGCTACACTTCTACCTTTTCGGATTTTTAAACCAACCCTCGTAAGTTCCCGACACCTTGAAACTACTTATATTATACTTATATACATGTCTAGTTGTTTACATAGCTAGATTTTGTCCAAATAATGTGTTAAAACGCGTTTTCTAAACATATGTCGAAAGTTTCGGTTTTGGCCAATTTATAAAAACGACACTTCGGGTTACTCCCGACACAAACCAATAATTTCTGCAACCTCTACAAACTGATTTAAGACTTGTGTAAAAGTTTCGGGTCAAACCGAGGTCGTTTGACCACAAACCCGACACTCTAAAATCCAAATAGCCTGTTATGTCGCAGAAGGGCTGGACCTTCTGCGACACAAGCCCTTATGTCGCTAAGAATAAGTTATGTCGCACATAGCGACACAAGTCACTATGTCACCAAAATTGAATATGTCGCACATAGCGACACAAGCCACTATGTCGCATTGAATTGCGAACGTTGCAGTAGCGACACAACACCTTATGTCGCATTAAATTGCTGATGTCGCACATAGCGACACAAAGACCTATGTCGCAGTCATGACCTGCTACACAACAACCTACGTCGCACTAGATCTACAATGTCGCACCCAGTGTCGCACAAATCAGAACCTCGACCCCAGCCAGGGGCTCTGCCCCTTGGACCCCGCCAGGGGTTGCCACCCCTGGAACCCCGCTAACCAGGGGCCGTGCCTGTAACATCCTGATTTCAGGCCTAGAAATGTTATAGTATTTTATTAAGTTTTAAATGATTTTTTTTAAGTAATGGGAAATAATTTTGATTGGTTTACTTGGAAATAAATAAGTAAAAGAGTCACAAGATTTATTGTGATTAATAGAATTGTACTTGTTTTAAATTATTGAACTTGACAGTAAAATAAAAATATTTAGTTTTGCGAATATTTTCGGGTTCCAAACAATAGATTAAAAAGGAGTATAATATTACATTGATATATGGTGAGTCGATGTAGGTATAAACCGACCCACCTCCTCAATTCACCTAACTTTTCCCCAAATAGTTGTGGCTCTCTCATTTGTAACCTAAAAACAATATTATTTGAGAAATTAAAAGAGGAATTAAAGGAGAAAAAACAAAGTACTTGTGTAGAATCCAGATTCATCATCATCATTCCTATCATCTTCTTCTATTGAAATTGGAAGTGTTATGTTCTTCATATTTGTAGAATTGGGTATATATGGAAAATAGATGAATGATGAAATATGTTTGAGATTGAGGTTGAATACAAGTTAATAATTATTGTTTGATGATTATATGTTGATGCATATCAGTTTGTCTGTCAGTTGGTCTATCAAGTTGTAAAAGTGTCGTTAGTCATTTAATAGAAATATAGATTTTGTATGTAGCGACACTTATGTTTTGATTTAGGCGACACTTGCCTTAGTGACGCATAGCGACACTTGTCTTAGTGACGCATAGCGACACTTAGGTAAGTGACGCATGAAGGCGGCCACATGCGACACTGGCCAAGTGACGCATGTCTGCCATTTTGTGTTAGTATTTAAGCAAACCTACGGGTTTTTGGCTAGGGTTGAGGAAACCCTAGCACCATTTGTCGAAATTGCAACATTGTAAACAATCTGATCGGTTACGTTTATCAATACAACTTCATATTTGATTTGTTTACTTGTTTTCGGTTTGTGATTAATAGTTATTTGTGTGATTGTTTGATACCGCCTTACAATCACAGTCATCAATCATCTAGATCCACGACAAGGGGCACTCACATTATATGTTGATAAAGTTACTGATTATATGATGATATATAATGATTACATGTATTCTTGCTCAAATTTTAGGATATATTAGATAGGGCTAAATTATAGAAGTTGATGAATTGTTAGGAATTAGACCATGAAAAGTGTTTGTTGGATGCTAGTAAGTGTTACTGTATGATTATAGTTCATTTTTGTTGTGTACAATTGGAGTTAAGATTTGAAATTGGGGTTTGGAGTGTTAAAAGTTCGTAGTTTGGTTTGTTGTTCTGCTGGTGCTTTAAATGATAAACAAGCCAGCGGGTCATCACCCCCAGTCGGCGGGTTCTGTGTTTGGGTTGGGAAGCTGGCGGGTCAAGGACCCAAGCCGGCGGCTTGTAATCTCAGGCCGGGGGTTGTTTACACCAGCCGGTTGCTGTTAGAAGCTTTAAAACTCGACTTTGTTCTGTTCCCTCAAAATCCCTTGTACCCGGCGGCTGAGTGATGGGAACCGCCGGGTGGTGACCTGAAGCCGGCGGGTCTTAGACCCTAGCCGGCGGGTTCTTTGGCATGTCCAGCACTTTACTTTTATTTGATTGATATTGTAATTTGGAACAGGTTATGATGCTAACCTGTGGGCTAGTATAATATGTTGCAACTTATTAATGTTGTATTTTGTGTTACATCTTGAAAAATAAGTTATATGATTATGGAATGGATTATTGATTTGTATTATTTGTATTCTCAGATAAGCAGACGGATAACTCAGTGACATAAGACTACTGAGTTGAAGAGCTGGGTATTTTGGTGATTGGAATTGTAATCCTTGGTTCAACCCAGTTGTAACAGGTTTGGTTACAACGGGTGAACATACTGGTTATTGGTTATTGACTGTTTGGGTTATATTGGCATTATTATTGTTGAATTGGGTTGATTATTGTTATTCTAGATTGATTGATTGTTATTATTCCATGATGGCATGACTATTATACTTTATGTGATATTTGGCCGTTGGGCATATGTGTATTAATGGGAGGTCAACACTGGTTGGGTTTGTTGCTATTGTTTGGCTGGCGGGGTTTCCGATACACATCGTTGATGGATGAACGCTAGTCAGTGAAGATAGCTTCAAACTATCGGTAAATCACTGTGATGGCATACCAGTGGTTGAAAGTGTTCTTGTGATGGCATACCAAGAACCGTCTGTCCTCTCTAGTATTGTGTGTTTGTGTGTTTATTTGTTGCAAGATTTGTTATTACTGGATTGAACTGTCGGTTACAGTTCCATTCACTTAGCTGTGAGCTAACCCCACGATATTTAAGATTTTGCAGATTATGTTTGGGAATTGGGAACGGTCATTTGGATACTGGATGAGATGTTTGACTACTGCTGCGACTACTCTGATCTTTGAGAAATTGGAATCATGTTTTGGAAAAACTATTATAATACACAGTCTTAAGTAAATGGTTTGTAATTATAAAATATATAATTATGATGTTTTGAAAACTGCGACATTTTGGTATGTAAATATGGTTTATATAATTGGGACTCGCTTCCGATGGTTTAAAATATAATAAAATATGTTTTTGAAATATAAGTTGTTATACTGCCCCTGAACCCCCGTCATTAAAGTTTGGAAATACTTTATACATTGCGTGTCAAACATTTACAACCAAACCACATACGATGTACTTGTACATGATACACATATACTTCAACACTTATACACGATACAACACATAATAATAATAAGGATGTAAGATTATTATTACAAGCCGTCACCAACGGGCAGTACATATTTTCAAAACACAAACAAACAATCAAACAAATCAATGTATTTGGACATAACTAGTTGGATGAACAACTAGCATAGGTGATCTTCCGAGATACCTACTCACGTATTAACCAATGCGCGTCTTGGACGCCCTCAGTTTACAGTCTTCGGACATCACTGCTTGGTTTAGCAGCAACGCACATTTATCGTATAAACGCATCAGACTCAGGTGAGTCTCATAGCCCCGCATTTTACTGTTTTTACTCCCGGGGTGGGAATACATGCTCAAATTTGTTTTACATGTGAACACAAGTACAAAACATGATATATTGACTGCATGAATTTATTTTCACTAATCATAAAGCCCTCCACCACATAGTTTGTTAATATAGATTTAGCGTGAATGTTAGTGTATGGTACCATATGGGATTGACAATCCCTGTCCGGGGTAGTCGTGCTACCATGACTGTGATGTCAAACGGGCACATTATCATTTGTTCACACGAGTGTAGATTAGGAACTCGCTCGGAGGCACCTCGCTCAGGTCCTTAAAGGCGGATCTTGACCCCTCAGTTAAGCTCAAACTATGGATTCATGGCAGTAATATACACATTTATTTGATTAATTTCAAACATATCATTAAATCTTGTGGTTCATACGTTATGGTTTTATCATTTACACCTGTGAGCTCACCAGCTTTTAGCTGACCTTTTAGCATGTATTCTCAGGTACTCAGCAGTAGGTTGGACTGCCCATCTGAATACTTTTAGCTCGAGTCATCATGCAAACAATCAGAGATTTTCTTGCATTATTATATTTTGTAAAAGTAATTATGTATTGAAATCTCTCATTTTCAGAATATGAGCTATAGTAACAGCTTCAAATGTTGTAAACAATTAACTAATCAATGTATTTTGTTAAACGACGCATATAGAGTTATTCACTTTATCTTACGTGCTTGTGATTATTGATTAGTAGCACCCCAAGTATGCTTCCGCCCAATAATAAATTTGGGGGTGTTACAGATAGTAATTAGGGGTAGTTCAGGAAATTTAGTTGATATTGTCAGTTTATTTATAGAAATGGGCAATAGTTTCGGGACAGACAAAAATAGTATAGTGGACAAACATTTTGGGAAGGAGGGAGTATATAATATATAATAGCCTAAAAGTATAGCACATGGGTGAGGACTATTCATATTTAAAATATATAATAGCCTAGTGTGTCAAACAAGTATAAGTCCCGTTTCTCTCGTGGTCAGAGTCAACTAATGTATTCCTGTTCAACATAACCCCTTTCAGGTGTCACATCATCTTTATTAATTGTACATAGTTGATCACGCTATGTTAAATTAAACTCGTATAATGTAATCCCTGAACCAGTTATACCTAATAAGGAATACTGCCTAACGGTCATAGTCTAGGCTAACTAAATGCAACATAGTTCACTATAACCTTAGGTTCTGATACCAATCTGTCGCACCCCCAAATTTGATGTTTAGCGGAAGCAATTATCGGGCGCGACTAATCAAGCACAAAGGATACAGTGAACAACTTTATATGAGACGTTCGAAAAGTATTTCATTACTTAAGTATTCAAAAATATACATCATCTCAGAGTTCGAGTAATATCCTAAAGATTCTAATACATAACATATATGTAACAACCCCAAATTTTCTGTCTAGCGGAAGCAAGCTTTAGGGTGCTACTAATCAATAATCAAAACACACAAGGCATATAATGAATGACTCTATATGCGTCATTTTACAGATACATTGATAATATAAAGTTTTACAATGTATAAGTGTTTACAAAAGCCCAATAATTACAATATTTAGAGATTAATCGGCATAACTTAGTTACAAAATGTAGTAATGCAAAATAATCTCCTGATGTGTATGTCGACTCGAGCTATGGGCATCCTGAGTGAACAGGTCCTACTGCTGTTGGGTACCTGAGAACACATGCTAAAAAGGTCAGCTAACGCTGGTGAGCTCACAGGTTTGCATAATAAATATGTAAGTGTGAACCACAAGATTTAATGATAACCGTTTGAAATGAATCAAATGATGTATATGTCTTCCATGAGGTCATAGTCTGCGCTTAACGTGGGTGTCAGGATCACAATAAAGTGTCTGATCGTGAGTGCCTCCAGGCGAGTGTCTAATCCACACTCGTACAGACAAAAGTTAATGCACCCGTTTAACCAGTCAGTGCTTGCTGACCCGGACGAGGATGGTCAGTCCTATATGGTACCATACACTAACATTCACGCTACATAAAGTATTACCAGAACTATGATCGTAGAGGACTTAAAAGTGATTAAAAAACAGCTCATGCAGAATATAGCGAGTTTTGTACTTGTGTTCACGTGTAAAACAGTTAGAGCATGTATTCCCACCCCGGGAGTAAAAACAATAAAAAGTCGGGGCTATGAGACTCACCTGAGTCTGGAAGTTTGCAACAAAGCAATATGATGTATAAATACATGGTGTCCGAAGACCGTAACCTGCCGGGTGTTTACAACGCGTAAGGTTTATTATAATAAGTAGGTATCTATAAATACCACCTTTGTAGTTGTTCATCCAACTAGAATGTCCAAATGATTACAATTTGGTTGATTTGATTATGTTTTGAAGACGTGTACGGTCCGTTGGTGATCGGTTGTAATAATGATTTCATTATTATTATTATTATTATGATTTTGAATTGTGTGTGTTCATAAATGTATTCCGATTTGTTTAAAAAGTCATGTCGTATTTGTGTTTGAAATTACATAAGTTTGACACTTAGTAAAAATCCATGTTCTCAAGGTTCTATCTTATGCGACACTAGGTGCGACATAAGGCTTTGTGTAGTTAAGTGCGACATAGTCTGTTGTGTCGCAGATCATGTCTGCGACATAAGGGCTTGTGTCGCTAAATGTGACATCCGCAATTTAATGCGACATAAGATGTTGCGTCGCTATGTGCGACGGGAATAAGTTTTGCGACATAGTGTTTTGTGTCGCTATATGCGACATTCGTAATTTTTGTGACATAACCATTTGTGTCGCTATATGCGACATCCGTGATGTAGTGCGACATAGAGGCTTATGTCGCTATATGCGACATAAGACCTGATTAGGCGACATAAGAGCTTATGTCACAGGTGGCCTGGAGCCTCTGCGACATAACGAGCTGTTGGCCGGAAAATGAGCCGAAAATGTGTTTTCCGGTTTCTGTTTGACTTGAAACTTTTACCCAACCTATATTTGGACATTTTAAGCTTAAATAAACAACATGTCAAAAAGACTTGAAATCGAGGAGTTTCGAGATTTTGTCGGAAACTTACAAGTTATCGCGTGAAGATTTCGAAAAGATACGAAGGTAGATCGTCGCGAGGTGAACATTTTTCTTCAAAGAAACAAGATGATCCGGGGTCGTTTGACGGTGGATTTTGGTGGTGGGAGTGTGGTGGTGGTATGGTGGTGGATGTGGATGAGAGAAAAAGAGAGAAAGAAAAGAAAAGGGAAAAATGAAATGAGAGGGAAAAGGGAAAGGTGGGGGTTTTGGAGAAAGCCTCCACTTTTCAGTCCCTGTGCTCCGTGCGGTGTTCGTTTCCCCGGTCGTTTAAACGCATATTTGTGATGTTAAATAATTATTTTACATACGTTTTTAAAATAAAAACTAACTCTTCAATATTTTTAAATTTGAAATCTTAATTGTTAATACTCGAAAACATTTATTAAAATGATTTGAAAATGTGTTGGTCATGTTCACCGGTTCAGGTTACGATTATAAATAAGATGTGATGTTTTTATAAAACGTTTTAGTTATTAATTTAAAATACTACAATTTAAATAATGTCCTCACATAAAATGATATATTTTAGACTTGTAAAATATATTTTGATCTTTATTCGGTTGTCAGGCGCGGTTCGCGCGTTTCGGTTGCGTAGGGCTTTTTAATGTGATACAAGATACTTATAGAATATTATTGAAATAATGCTTGGAAATAATTAGGCTTATCAAATAATTTAATATTACTTAATAAAATGATGTTCACCAATGTCCGTATGAGTGTATCGGAATTCGACCGATATAATAAAATGCACGATTTAACTCAATCGCGTAGATGCGTATATATATTAATACACTATATTACAAAAGTAATGTATGAAAATCTCCAAGCGTGTAAATGCATGCGACTCGAGCTAGTAAGCAGATCCTGATGGGAAACCCTACTGTTTTTGTGTACCTGAGAATGCATCACTAAAAAGGTCAACAAAAAACGTTGGTGAATCTCATAGGTTTGTAGTAAATAATTGTTGAACACATCATGTAGTAAAAGTGATTGCACAAACACAATAATGTAGTATATAATGATTGCACGAATGCAATAGTGTTGATATACATTGCCATGAGCATCATAGTCGAAGCTTAACAAGTCTGTAAGGTACAACCAAGTACCAGGTAATGTGCCCCCGTGAGTGCTAATCCAAAAAGACACATGTGTAACGAGTAAGAAACGCCCGTTTATACAGTATGGTTCATGGTAGTGCATGCTACCCCGGGTGGGGATTGTCAGTCCCATATGGATCCATATATTAAAACTCGCACTTATCCTATATAATTAACAACTATGATTCAGAGGCCTTCAGTGGATTAATCGTAACTCATGCAATTCAGTATATCACTAAGTCTGTAAGTCTATAAGTATGTAAGTCTGTAAAATAGTAAGTCTATACATGTGTTCAAGTAAAATGAGTAATCCATCTCACACCTGAGTAAAAACGGTAAAAATAGGGGCTGTGAGACGCACCTGAGTCTATAAGTGTAAAGCAGTAATCAAGCAAGGTGCTTCTCCGAACCAGTGACCTTTAGCATCCTAAACGCATAAGGTTAAGTAAGTAAATGGATATCTTAAAGATTATCCATGCTAGTTGTCCACTCAACTAGTTAATGTTCAAAGTTTGTTTGTATGTTTGTAATCGTCTGTATTTGTAGTTTGTAAATGTGTACGGCCCATTGGTGACGGTGTGTAATAATAACTCAAATATTATTATTATGAATTTTGTTGTGTTGTATACTTGTAAGATATATTCGTAAGTCTGTCATTTGTATCACGACGCGATAGTGTTGTTCGAATGTAAGTTCGAGCGAGTGTAAACTCGTGCGAGTGCAAGCTCGTATGTATATCAACGTGTGCGAGTGTAAGCTCGTAGTAGTTCGAGTGCAAACTCGTATATGTGTGAGTGTAATCTCATATGTCGGTTGTGCGAGTGTAGACTCGTAAGTGTATGAGTTTAAGCTCATAAGTAGGTACGATTGTGCGAGTGTAAAGTCGTATGTGTATGAGTGTAATCTCATATGTATGTTGTGCGAGTGTAAACTCGTATTAGTGTGAGTGTAAGCTCGTATATATTCAACTTCTAATGTATACTTCTCAAAGTATGAAGAGTTTTCACGTACGTGTAGTGTCGAGTAACACTAATTATGAGAAAATCATATTTCACTATACATGTGACAATGTCGGGTTACTATTCGTGTGACAATGTCGGGTTTTGAGACAATTAATGAGACAATCAAGCTTGAATTCGAAAGTGTTCATTTGTGCAACGGTGTGAATACGTGCGACAATCCATGGGTGTGCGAGAGTATGAATGCGACAATTGCATTGTCGTAGTGAATGCAACAATTAAGTTATTGCTACAATGGTGTTGCGACAAAGGTATTGTCGCAGGTGCTTGCGAGAATCGAGACTTATGCGTCAAAAGGGTATTGTTGCAGGTTTGAAGTTTTTTGTTTTCGTTCAAGTATTTTGGGGTGTCGTTTTTATGGTTCGGGTTTAATTCATACGTGTTGTTTTTACCCAAGTTCCATAGTAAAATTATCAAGATTCATTTCGGCTTAGAATTCTTAAAGTAACTCAACTCGTTTCACATTTATCGTTTTGGGGCTCATTTTTTTTGACTTGGTCAAACGGGCTCGGTTTGACCTGAAACTTTTAGAGAAGTATTAAATATGTATTTAAGCTTATAAAAATTGTCGTTACGTTTTGTGGTTAGCCTGAAGTGTCAGTTTTTAAACATTTCCAAAACAGCCCTTGGTTAAGTATTTTCAGTTTTTCAACTCTCGTTTTAACCAAGTTAAACTCCGAAACAATTCATGGGATAAATCATGGTGATTCATCTATATCTTAAGTATTTCATGTAATGTTTCCACGAATTTTAGAGTTTGTTTAGTTAGTCAAATAAAATAGAGAAACAACAAAGGTTCATTTTCGGCCAAAACAGACCTTCACTTGTAAATCGATTTTTGAGGAAAATCGGTGTATTTCTGGACCGAACCATACCTTTTGTAGCCAACACTCATACGAAGATTTTGGTTTAAGATTCATGAATTTATTCAACCTAGAACTCAAGTTATGGCTCCGAGAAGTAGGTGCTACTTTCTGTCTACGGAAGATAGAAAGTATATGACGCCGGAGAAAATTATTCTCAGGTACTAAACGGATTCGAAAAGCTATGAAAATGGTGTCATTGGAAAGATAACACCTTTTACTACATTTTAGGCTCAAGAAATATTTATATTCATGTAAAAATGATTTTTCTAAAAATCGTGGAAGTGAGTCAAGTTTCTGGACAGAAAACAAAACTCACATTTTCAAGTTTAAATCGCGTTTCGGTTTAAATTTTGGACATTATATGGCTAAGTGGACTTAGTAACATGTAATAACATATGTTCCAAGTAATTATAATGAAAGATAAGAGGTTTCTTACAAAGGAATGATGAACAGATGAAGATATGTCGTCGAAAGTCATTTTCCTCATGTTTTCTTGAATTCCGACGTGGTGGCCGATTGTAGCATTATGGTGATGATATGGTTCTGTCTGGTGGTTGGACTGCTGGAGTTCGTCCACATGGAATGGGAGAGAGAGAGAGGAAAGGGAGGTGAGGTGAAGTTGGAGTGAAGTGTGAGAATTACAAGTATGGGTGTGTTTGTTAGGTGCTTAGTCAACAAAAGAGGTGTGGGAACCTATCCTTGGGTTGCAGATTTCGTGGGTGGGTCCCACCCCATGTGGTGTGTTTAATCATTTCACAAATTTGCATCCCGTGTGATGCTCGTTTACCCGATCGTTTCGTCATTCGTTTAATCGTAAAACGTTTAATTGGAACGTTTTTGTTAAAGATTTAAAACACGATATTTTAAAGATAAAAGCTTTACTCAAAATGATATATTTTAAGTTATTAAAATATAATTCGGGTTTTCGTTTGGTCGATGGTTGTGAATTGCGCATTTATTCGAGTCGTGTAACGTTTTTAAACGTTTTATTTGTTCACGTGTAATCGCGATATTTTTACTTGAAGTATTTTATCAAAATACTTAGTTTTGAGTTATAAAAATATAACTTGAACTTATTTCGTCGGTCAGGCGCGTTTCGCACGTTTTCGTTGTGTTCGATTACGTTTTAAGCAAAACGTATATGTTATATTATAAACATAATATAAAGTATGTATCGATGATATTAAATAATTGCATATTATTTAATAATTGTTTCACCAATGTCCGTATTTGTGTCATCAGATATTTATCTGACACGAATTTGTACGATTTGGAGGAATCGTATACGTGTATATATATATAATCATATATATATATATATATATATATATGTATATAAGTAACTAGTGTACTTAGTCCTATTTCATACTAAATACACGTAATAAGCACACGATTAGGTACAGTCATGACGTTCTAATTTAGCAGGTGTCACAGGCGTTAGTGCCCAGATCTGATTATAAGTTAGTCGAAAAGTTAGTTAAATAGCTATTGTCCAACTTTTACGAAACATGATAAAAATATTGTAAAGTGTTTTAGTAAGATGCATAAATAGAAGTTAACTTGTAATGATGAATTGAGAAGTGTAATTTGATAGATAAAGTGGTGATGCTTGAATTAAGTTGTCAAAGTTGTGATTAATATGGCGTTGAAAGGGAAACGGGTTGAAATTTGTATTAACGGGGGGTGAATTAATAGTGAAGAGTTATATGAAATTTCTAAATTTCTTGTCGTTGTTATGTATTGTGGTTGAATATGAGGAACTATAAATATGAGTACTTGCAATATATAAGAATGTAGTGTGTGTATTTAATGAAAATGTGTTCTCTTGAGTTACAACATTTGGGTTAGTATTAAATGATTTTGTATGTGATTATTTGAGTAGGTGATAAAGAGTTGGAAGTATAATTAATCATTCTCCAAATCAAGACCGAGGTAAGTAATAGTTAACTTAAAACGTGTATGTGTATGAAGTAAGAAGGTTGTTTTATAAACCTATGCGAAAGTAAATGATAAGTTACTTATATTTTTATTTGTGGTAAGAAGTTAATTTGTAAATTTTGCATAAGGAAGGTGTGCGAGCACACAATGTAAAGTTTGTAAGAATGTTAAGGGTGTACGAGTACACCATTGGTAAGTTTGTGAGGATGTTAAGCATGAAATGAGGCTTGAGAAATCTCGTGATCATGTCTTGATATCATGGTAAGGTTCCTTCGAGAAGGACAAGTAAGGGAATGATGAGGATCCTCAATTGTAAGTTGATAACTTAATGGAAAGGTAACATAATACGTGACTCACACGAGTGTGAATACCTATTGGTAAGTGGAAGAAAGAACGTACTTGTATGTTCCAATAACGGAAGTAAATTATTATGTGATATGTTTAATGTGAAAGTTGTATGTTATGTTTCTATTACTTACTAAGCAAGTTGTGCTTATTCCGTTATTGTTGATTATGATGTGTAGGTAAGCAGGTCAGGTGGTAAGTTGGGCAAGGAATGCAAGGAATCGATTTAGGTTGGAACTTTCTAGCACTTTAGTAAGTTGAATCCTTTATTTTGGTAGAAATCATGCTCTCGATTAACCATGGAAGCCCCTTTTGTAATCAAATATGTTTTAAACTAAATATTGAAAGTAAGGTGAAAGTTGGGACAATGAAGTGGTCATATTTTGAAGGTACCAGGCTTGATGTCGGTCTTTCCCAAAGCTAATACATGATCGCGTACATGATTCTAGATCGCGTATAACAAGCAGAAACCACGCGATCGTGTGGATCTTTTACACGATCGCGTGTTGTGAAAATGTTTTAGTTGAATTCTTCTGAAGTCTAAATCATACTATATAATCTTATAACCAGTTTAGTAAGTCGTGAAATAATTGTGGGATATTAAATGTGTAAAAAAAATCGGGGCGTTATATTTTTCATCTTTGTAGTTGGCTTTGCAGGCTCTTTGATCTTAAAACCAAGCAATGAAGGTTGTTTTGTTGTAGTCTTTTTCTTTTTAGGAGTCTCAACCTTTTTACCAGTTCCTGTAACTTTAGCCTTTGATTGTGCTAACTGTTTCGTTCTGCTTGTATATTGCTTTTACTCTTCTGTAGTAGCTTTAACAATCTCTTCTTCCACTTTCACCTTAGGCTCAAGGGTAGCATCATTTTTCTTAACATCATTTACAGGCTTATTCACTTCATCACCATCCTCCATTTCATTATCATCCACCACCTCTTTGTTATTCATCACATCTGTATCCTCATTTCTTACACTTTCAACTTCTTCCTCATCATTAATAACGTCAGTTGCAATAGAATTATCTTTCATATCACCTTCAGGCCCATCAATTGAATCATTCACAAACTGATCATCATCAAAATCATCATTGATATTCACATTCACATTCTCATTCTCATCCACCTTAGAATTATCTTCTTTTTCTGCTTCAGGTCCACTATCCCCCTTTTTGAAAGCATGATTTGTAGCTTCACCAGCAGATTTAGAAGAGCTAATTCTTTTGGCATTTGCAAGAATTTTAATTTTTAAAAATAAATCATTTTCCATGTGATAGCATCAAATAATACTATAATTATATACTAATATTCCCTATATTTTATATACTTTTATTGCATTTTTGTCGATTTAGATATTTAATTCGTTTATATTTGCAATATAGGTATTTAACGAAGAAGAATTGAAGAAAGGAACGAAAAAGAAACTAAAATGAAGAAAATGAAGTAAAGACTTAAAGAAATGAAGAATCAATCCGGAATAAAAGACTATATTCGGATTTAATAAATAATGGGCTAAATGAGAAGATTAAACCCAATAGAATGGAGTTAGAGCCCAAGAACGAAAACCCAGCCCGAGTTCAAGAATATTCTAATGCTGTTTAGACGGCGGCTAAAGTATTTAGCCGGCGGTTAAATGAAGAAACCTAAGGCGGTGCAACTCGCAGACTTGGAGTCTAAGATAAACACCTTTAGCCGGCGGCTAAATGGTTTAGCCGGTGGCTAAATGGTTTAGCTGGCGGTTAAAAGGTCGGTTATGAAAAGTATAAATAGAGGGCTTGGCCAAACCATTTGATATGCGATTTTTGAAGACCTAATTCGCTCTTAGGGTTAAGGAGATGACTTGTGGTGCAAATTTGAAGCTAGGAAGCTAGGATTTGAAGGTTTTTAATCCTAACGAAGAATAATTCAGTTTATTTGGTTCGATTCTTATCTTTTCTAAATACATTATGTCATAATATATGTTTAGATTTTATTTTAATTACTTTGAATATAAATTATTATTCTAAATATGTTTATTTGAATGAATGATTATTAGATGAAGTTTTATTAATATGTTTATGTTGAATGATTATTATGAATGATTATTATGTTTTTTTCTAAAGAACCATATTGATTATATGTGTTTAATTGTTACTTAACATGATTAATCATCTTTATTAAGCGCTTGTTTAGGTAATTAATTATCTACAATTAAATAGTTTACTAGTTAATTATGGCTTGGAACTGTAATAGTACTTGGTTAAGAGTAATAACGATTAATAACTAATAATTGAGATGAGGATTATTAATATATAATCACTAGAATAAATTTTAATATTTAATGAAGTTTTAATTGAATACATATTAGGTGGGCAACACGTAGGGTAATCCTTGTGTATTCCAAAGGAATCTTGTGTCTTTCTTGATATTTATGCGGTTAGTTAATCATAATAGGAGACTATCTAACTTTAGTTAGAGTAATCATAATAATAAATCAACACTTCAATAAACATATCTAATAAATTTAAATCGAAGAATTACTGGTTTAAATTAATATATCTTTACCTAGATTGACCTTATTTACTTCTTAGTTCCTTGAATTGTTTTAGAGTTTTAATCGTATCAATTATATATGTTCGATCGGAACTAAAACGCCCCCTTTATCTGTAATATTAATTGTGAATAATTGTAAATATTAATATAGGGTTAAATTAAAATACTGTTCCTGTGTTCGATACCTGAACTTACTTGTAAGCTATATTATACGAACGAGTTATTCTTACATGTATTGTGTGATAGTATTATTTAGTATTTCCTTTATTTAAAACTTGTTATTTTAATAGACTACTTAGCACACATCACCATGTCATCACCATTGCCTTAAGTTCATCAATATGCCTTTGTTGACCTTTAATCGCTTTCCTATTCTCCTTTACAACATCCCAAACATATTCTAACATTTCCATTAATTCCTAGTTACTTCTAGCCTCATCACCTTCAGAGTGTCACCCCCTTGGTGAATCATTGGCAATAAAACCATCTGAATCATGTCTAGCATGATCATCAGATTTCCCTATGTTCTTGGTACTGGGACCACAATCAAAATCACCTCCAATGAGACGTTCAACATCCGGTGTTACCTTTGGTTGGATCTTATTTATGTTAACTTTGTCCTAGCTCTGCTAATGGGCTAGAAGCATTAGAGTTAGCCCATCTAGAATGGTTTCTCTCCTCCTGGTTGACCACTTGTTGTGGTGATATAGATGACTGAGACACCTGAGCAGCTATGTGTTTATGTAGAAATTGCATTGAAGATTGATGATATGAAATAGCCTGAGAAGGAAGTATGTGTGACATAATCTGACTACGCATGATCAATGTAGTTATATTATGTCATTTCACATGGAATTGTTGAGGCTACCAAGTACCAGAGAGATTTAATGTGATATGTGAGATAGTGTATGAATGAAGAGTTTTTTTAAACTATGTGAATTAAGTGTGGAATATAGTGATGAAAAGAGATAATAGAGAAAGTAGAAGTAATAGACTTGTATCTAGTGATATGTATTTCACAAATTAAGTGAAACCAATATGTGAGGGTTATATGATTCTGGGTTTGTAACTCAATTGTGGGAAATGGGTACTAAAGAATAATAAACAGTGGAATTAAATAGAGTTTAATGCACAATATATGTGCTTGTGTTGATTAGTTGACTATGCTTATAGAGTTTTATGAAATGATTAAATACATTAATGACATACGTTCATGTCATGACTAGTTGAATGTGTGAAGTATTATAATATAATTAAACGCTTCCGCAAAGGGTAGAGATAGTGTTAAGACTGAGCAGTACGAGTGACATTCGTGAGGACACGAATGAAATAAGCGGGGGAGAGTTGTAACACCCTAAAATTTAAAGGTATTATTGTAGTGCGTGAAGGTATAATTATTTTATAGTATTATGGTTATAAGTGATATAAAATATTAGAAATCGTAAATGGTTTCTTAGTTCCAGACTGTACAAAATAAAAAGGAATAATTAAATATATATATATATATATATATATATATATATATATATATGTACGTGAATAGCCTTGTGTTTATCTTATTTTGAATCTAAAACATTCCAGACTCAACTGTGAAGAATCAAAAACGTACAGGAACAAGAATTAACATCCAAATTAGTTTGTGATCGTGAAATTGAAGATTTAACTTGAATTCAAGCTTCTTTAATCCATTCTTCATTAAGGTATGATCTTGTTTCTCCATTTTAACCTAGAATATGTATATTCATGGGATTTTAAGGAAATGAGGGTTTTAATCGGAAATTTAGGTTAGGAATAGATTGAATTGATGTTTACTAGTGTTATAGAGATTGTTGGTAATCATAAAACAAGTGGAAAGTGATGAAATTATGATTTGGTGTTCTTGAGTAATTCTAGGGTTTTGCTAAAATTGTGTGAATTGAAGTTAATAAGTTTAAGGATGATACTAATGATGTTTATAGAATAAAATTATGATGATGGAACAAGAATTGAAGTAGAAATTGGATAATTAGATAATAAAGATGTTATGATTATGAAAGGTGGTTCTATCTGATTAGTTAAAGAATCAAATTAAAGAGGGTAAAGGTTGAATATGGTTATGAGTTAGTGAAATGATGATTAGAATATCATGATGATTATTAGATTCTAAAAGTATTGTTATGTATTATGTATGAATTATGTAGGTGTTAAAGAAGTGGAGGCTTTTATGATCATTATTGTGAAATCGGCTAAAATATCGAGGTAAGTGATATGTGGGTTATATGGATAATGGTTGTGTATGTATTAGATTGCTTTCGAGCAAGAGGTTTGCACAATCAAGTTGAAGTTTACTTGTATCTTAACTTGTTTTTAATGATTAATTTATGTGGATGTATAATATTATAGAGATTAGCTAGCTTTGCTAGCATAGTGTTGTTGAACATGGTATGCATATCGATGTGATATGGTGCCAAGTGTACTTGTTTCTTATGAAATGTTTCGGTTGTATGTGTTTTCGGATAGCTTCCAAGCAAGAGGATCATACAATCGTGTGGAGTATTACTTATTTTTTAAGCTTTGTTTCTTATACTTGTTTCATACGTGGGTACCTAGTGTTTTGTATCAATTGTGGAAGTTTGTTGTTAACCATCATTATTGATTGATGATAGTTGTTGAGTTATGTGGAATTACGTGGAATGAGCACATGTAGAGATTCAGTTTTGTATACGAATATGGGCTTGCACGTTATGTTGAGTTTGGTATCCATTTCGGCGTGATTTGGTGCCTTGCAGACTTATTTCTTGAGTTTAGTATCCATTTCGATGTGATTTGGTGCCTTGTAGACTTGTTTCTTATGGTTGTGGATCCGCATAGTGTTCAGAATAATCTCTACAGTGCTCAGTAGATATATGGTTAAGAAGATATGTGATTGATATGTGATAAGTGTTGTTTTAGTGTTAATTATGTCGATTATTCATATAATTGCCTATATGCTTACTAAGCGGTGCGCTTACCCCTTCCGTTGTTTCATGTTTTAGGTGAATGGTTCCATTGAACCAAGTGGATGAATAGTGCTTTCAAGAAGATAACGTGGATATGGAGTTAGCTTTACGGTTAGATGAGCTCCATCTCTTTTGAATCATTATTGTGGTTATCACTTTTGTAATTCGCCCAAGTAAAGAGTTTTGAAAATAAACATGTAGGTTAATAAGTAGTATTCGACCTTGAAAGTCAAACCGTGATATAGAGTCTTGTGTATGTATTTTTTGAAGGGTATGAAGTACATGAATGTGATTGGTCTTGTTTTGGTTAAAAGTTGATGAAATATGTTAAGGTGTCGAATTTAATTAGTTGGTTGAAATGGGAGTTGACATTTAGTCAACTACATTGAATTAGTCAAACATGTTTGGAATTGGATAGTAATTTGGTTGAAATACGGTCGATTTTGTAAACGGGTCAAAATGAGGTAAAATGGGCATGAAATGAGTCTTAGAGGTAAAATGGGTTATAATTCGTGTATGTGGGTTTTGTAAATGGAGTTAGACTTGTTTTGACATGATAATAAAGTGTGAAAAAAGTCCGAGTCTAAATATGCGTGGTTTGTGAATGTGGTTGTTGTCAAAAAGTGGTCAAAATGACCTCCAATTGGTGACACGTCCAAAATGGTCATTTTTGGGAAATTTAGAAAAATGTTAAAAGGAAAAGTTTTATTATGTTATAGTGAAGGTGTGTGCAAATATTCAGGTCCTAACTAATTACGAGGCAAAAGTTATATCGATTTGAAGTTCATGTTTATTTTATAAAGATGCAGAGTTTTAGCTGTGCACAGGGTCTGCTAGGAAAAGGGGGTACCCGACGGGTAAACCTTGTACCCGGCGGGTAAATGGTTAATTCGTGATCATGCGATTTCATTTGGATCGCGTAATATAGTGTTAAATGGTAACAGTGAGATTTAAGAGTCAATACGCGATCGCGTATTATTGGTGGGATCGCGTAAAGTGGGTACCCGATGGGTAATGTTGATACCAGGCGGGTAGGTGCCAAATTTTATGTTTTAGTTTGTAAAGTTCTATCTGATTGCTTAACGTTCATAACGAGTCAATGTATGTACGTAGAAATAGTGGGACATTATTGAAAGTGTTTAACGGTGTATAAAAAAATATCGGGCGTTTCAGGGTGTATCTACTCTCACATATGCTAGTTGAGATGTAGTTGGTGGTACTACTTCTGGTGTAGAGTGTAGGTCCTGTAGGTCAGGATCTATCAAATCGAAACTCAATTACGTGTGCGGAATCCAAGTGATTACTTAAGTGTTGAACTTATTAAACAAATCATACAAATGAAAATAATCAAAAGCTTTCAATTATATTGATATTTTAGTATAAGGTATTACAGAAAGCACTCAACCATCATTCTAAACTCTCAGGGTTTCGTCAACCCTTCAACTGAAACCCTGACCACCTATTTATACATATCCAATCTGCTCCTTGGCGACACTATCCAAGTGTCACGTATAGCGACACTGGCTAAGTGTCGCTAAAGGACACTTAGTCAAAAACAAACTATATTTCTTATCACTTTCACACACAAAACTATTACAGACTCTTGACCAACTGACTGACATACTAACATGTACCAACAAACTTCCACATGTCAACAGCTTGGTCTTTAAAGATATTCTAATCAGCTCCAGTCTATCAGGAATATACCACCCACATGTATTCCTTTTTCCACACAAATATCCACAACCTTCTGAAACTTTGCAACATCTTCTCTATTTTCATATTTATGTTTTTCCTTCTTTTCGTGAAGAGAGCTTGCAAGTCTTTCTCTGCTAAGTTTATTTGGGCTGATAGGATCATAAGCTCGTATGCTTTTGCCTTTCAATCCAATCCATGAATCCTTCAGTTTTTCAGGCTCCGACTCAGGAATGTACTTGATAATCGCTTCACCGGTATCTCTATCAAGATGCCAGTACTACAATCTTCTTAGAAAGTTAATTGGCAGAATCTCCAAAGGAATTTTCCTTAGGCTCTTGGTTGGAGGATAAATCATCTTCACAATTGGTTGTCTTGTAATCGGATCAAGCTTCTTTTTGAACATGTATTGCATTCCCAGAGTTGCCTTGATCAATTTGTATCTTTTGCAGTTCACATCTTTCTTTATCATTAACTCAATAAACTTTGCACGATCATCATATGATGGATTGATTAAGTTCATATTGATTTCACATTTGGGCAATGAGCTCAAACAATAGAACTTGTCTCGAATATATTGAGCAGCATCCTTTCGTTTGATCATAAACACTCTAAAATCTTGATTGTATTTCCAACTCTTTATTAATCCAGTGTAATCACCCCTGACCTTATAATATTTACACGTTGCAGATGTGGCAGCTACAGCCTTATACCAATCAGGATGATCTCAAAAGATTTTTGGAGTTGAATAAGAAGATGATAAATCAATACCACCAAAAGCAGCGAAAAGGATAAATCTAGAATATGCCACGCCGCCATTGGGAGAAAATGAAGAACAAATTCAAAAAGGACTAGTTACAATGTATGAGGCATCTTGTCGGATTCAAGAGGGCCAAACATTTGAAACTAAAGAGGAATTTCATCTTCAATTGCATACCAAGTGTCTCAAAGAAGGTTTTCAGATTTTACGGAAGAAGTCATACAAGATCAGATACACAACAAAATGTATCTTGCTTAATCATGAGTGGAAGATAAGTGCAACGTGTATCAAAGAGTGTAACAACTTCCAAGTTAGAAAGTTACATGACGTTCATACATGTTCTCGTACTCAAATCTTGTCGAATAGCCGTCATGAAAGCAAGAAAGTGTTTGGTAACATCTTAAAAGGGGCAATGAGTTTGGAAGGACGTGTACACAAAGGCAAAGAAATCAAACTTGATATGACACAACACTTTAAAATCAGCCTTACACACAACCAACCATGGAAAGCAAAGTTTTATGCTATATAACCGGGGAGCATTATGAATGTGCTTACCTAAAATGAGGTTAAATTTGTAATGTGTTACATGTCCATTGGTGTAGTTGTAAGTAATTATTATTGGTTTACATCTTACGTTTACATACTTTTATTCTTATATAATTTATATATATTCTATAATGTAGATACCTACATCTGTTAACCATAAACGCCCAATAATTATCGTAGATGGGGCTCATTTGAAATGGGGTTACTTGGGTACTAACTTAATTGTCGTGGCGATGGACGATAATAATGGCATCTTGCTACTAGCTAATGGATTTGGGGCGGGAGAAATGTCTGACGTTTGGACGTGGTTCTTTGGAAACTTACGTGACGCCCTTGAATCTACTGGTGGGATTGACAACCAGACATTTATATCTAATAGGTCTCCAGCAATTGCAGCTGGCATTTCTGCTATCTTTCGAGAGGCATTTTGTTGATGCATATTAGAGTGTCTGTCAGTTGGTCTAGTTATAGTTTTGTAATTAGAATTGAGTTTCCTGACTCCTGCGACGTTGTGCACAATGTCGCAGGTGCGACGTCAGGTTTTGGGCCTGCGACGTTGTCTATGTCGCATGGGCTTGGGCCTGCGACGTAGTGTGTAACGTCGCAGGATCGAGTGTTTAGTATAAAAACACTTTTTGTAATCAGTTTTAGGTTTGACGAAAAACCCTAAACGTAATCAGTCGAAATTACCTGTAATCTAGTCGAATATTATCAATAAACAATCGTTCCAATTCGTTTTACTTGCTTAGTGTTTATTGATTAGTTTGTGTAATTGATCAATTGGTGTTTCCGCAACCAATTGATTTGTGAGACTTGATTCAAGATCGATATTACGGACTTACAACTGGTATCAGAGCCACGGGGGCTCGTTTTTAGAGCATCGGATCAAGTTTTTGATTTAAACTAACGATTAATATCTTGTTTTTCGTGTGGTTTTCGTTTTCTTCTTGTTTACAGGTTAAAAATTGTGTTTTCTGGGATATTTTGAAGGGTTTGTTCGTTTGTTATTCGTAAAAATCAATTAGGATTTGATTTTTTACGAATTAGGGTTTTTGGGCCGCAGCTGTTTGCGACTTTGCGACGTCGTGTAATTTTTGCGACCTCAACTGCGACGTCGCCTGCGACATCACAGTTTTTGACCTAATTTGGTTTTTGCGACGTACTGTTGCGACTTCGTGCAATTTTGCGACGTTACATTCTACGTTGTACTTTTGCGACGTCGTGCTATTCTGCGACGACATCAGCGACATTATACTCTACGTCGCATCTTTGATTCTTAATTGAATCCTTATCCGTTTTGTGACATCACTTACTACGTCGCATAGACCTTTTTGCGACGTCACCCTTATTGTCGCAAGTTTCAGATTATAATTAACTCTACAATTATAAATGGCCGCTGACAAGGAAGATATAAGAGGTATTAAGGAGATGATAAAGCAGGGAAATGATATTGGTTCCAACAATAAACCGCCACTATTCACTGCAGACATGGACTATGCATACTGGAGGGATAGATTTGAACAATTTGTGGATTTTCATTGTCCAGAACTGTGGGGCCCATTAAAACAAAGATATGAGGCTCCAGTGGCTGAAGGAAACTATCGTGGTGTTCCTCCAGCAAAAATTTTTAATGCGATGACACCTCAAGAAAAGAAGGACCATCAAATAGAAAGAAAAGCACACTCAGCTATCTGTATGTGCTTGACAAAGGATGTCATGAGACTGTTTAAAACTCATGACACAACCTATGACTTATGGAAGGCTATAGAGACTAGATGCGGGGAAAATGATAAGTACAAGGAGGCTAAGTTGGAACTGATTAAGAAGCAGTACGATTTGTTTGACTCCTTACCCAATGAGACAACCTCTGGATTGTTTACCCGGTACTCACAATTGGTGAGTGAATTAAATGAAGGTGGATATAATCTCACTGCACTTGAGATAAATAAGAAATTATTAGATGTTTTACCAAGTGCATGGGATGTGAAAGTCCAATTCTTGAAGGAAAATCAAGAATTGGCTGGGATGACTTTGGATCAACTTATAGGAATTCTTCAAGCTCATGCTATGGAGTTGAAGAAGAGGAGTGCAAGTCGAATGGATTTGTACAAAATCCCTCACTTTATGGAAGCCAAGTTAACTCTGGTAAGAGTTATGGAGGAATGGCATTCATTTCGGATACCAATTCTCCATCTTATTCAACCAGGGCTTCACATGCAGTATATGTTTTCGGTACAACCTGCACAACTCAAGGAACACAACAGCAGGTTTCAGCATTACCAGCTATCCAAGAGCAAGCTGCGATTTATACATCTTTTCTCAGCACTTACAAAGATTTGGTTACTCAACCAAATACTACTTTGGAAATGACTAAAGAAGATTATAGTCAGCTGGATGATGATGACTTGGAACAAATGGATTTAACCTGGAACATAGCTATGATTTCAAGGAGGGTTCAGAAGTTCTTGCAGAGGACGGGACGGAAGAGCTTGGAAGGTAATGGGAAGACTGGGTTTGGGTTCGATAAAAGCAAGGTTCGATGTTACAACTGTCAGAACCTTGGTCACTTTGCAAGGGAATGTGAGAAACCCAAGATGCCATCGTCGGGTCTTACTAAGCCGGATCCGCCCAAGGCAAATGAGAAAGAAGAAGCTAAATCGTTGGCTGTGGATAATGCTTTGATCGTCTTTGAGCCAACTGCTTCTGACTGGAGTGTTCAGGCTGCTCAGTTTCAATGCCTGATGGCTCACATTACTCCTGAGGTACCAAATGAACCTAATGAGCCTTTTAATTGTGTTTCGTGTATTAAATTGACTGAATCCCTTAAGGCCTATCAGAAAGATAATTTAGATTTGCGGGACAAGATAGTTAAAACTTACTGAATCTAATAAGTTTTTGCTAGATAATGAAAAACTTTATAAACAACATCTTGAGGCTCACAAATTAGATACCCAAACCTTTAAAGCAAAGGTCTTTAGCCAACAAGATGCAATTAAGAGTTATCTTACTGAAATTGAATTGTTGACTAAAGAACTATCTGATTTGAAAAATGAGTTTGAAAATCATAAAAGCAAAATCTTAGGTTCGACGTCCGCAACTCTAGTCTTTAATGAGATCGTTAGTAAGCAAGGGACAAGTGGCAAAAAGAAGGAAGGTCTTGGTTATAACCAAGTACCTCCACCTTCTCATGCTGAATATTGTCCTCCGCTTGTTAAAGAAGGCCTTGAGGAGATCTCTGTTGATTATACAAAACTCTATGGAATCAAGGCCAAAGAAGCCAAGCAAAACAAACTGACAAAGGAGAAAACCAAAAGGCCAGAGTATCCTTTGCCTCAGTTTGTTAAGGCTGAAAGTAAGTCTCCAGTTTATACTGATGAGATTGTTGAGATAGAGGATATTACTGATCAGGAATATCCTGAGTTTAAGAAGGTTGAGGCTAAACCTGAAACAGAAATTTTAAAAGTTGAACCTGTAACAAAGGTTCAAACTAAAAAGGAAAATAAAGTTTTAAATGTGAAACCTCAAACTCAACAGTCACCTGCAAAAGTTTTACAACAAAAGGTGACAAATGAAAAGGTTTCTTTTGATAAAACTTCAGCCTCAACCTCTAAACCAAAACAAGCATTCTCTAAAATGTGTACGAAATGTTCATGTTCTAGAAATGCTTCTGTTGATGCATATTAGGTGTCTGTCAGTTGGTCTATTGAGTTGTAATAAGTGTCGTTAGTTATGTAATAGAAATATAGCTTTTGTATAGTACGACACTCGTGTTTTAGTTTAGGCGACACTTGCCTGAGTGACGCATAGCGACACTTGGTTAAGTGACGCATAGCGACACTTAGGTAAGTGACGCATGAAGGCGGCCACATGCGACACTTCCACAAGTGACGCATGTCGGCTGACTTTTTAGTATAAATACAAACCTACGGGTTTTCGGCTAGGGTTGACGAAACCCTAGCACCATTTGTCGACTAAACCAACTTGTAATCGTTCCCAAACAATTATACAAGCTAATATACACGTTTACATTATTGAATTCCTTGTGTTCGGTTTGTGTTTTGTTAGCCATACAAGCAATTGTTTGATTCCGCCTTACGATTGCTGTCAATTGACATCTAGGTTCACGACAAGGGGCACTCTCAACTGGTATCAGAGCAACTAGGTGAATATATTGACGTTTAGATTCGATTTTGGGTTGATTTCGGCTTTGTTCGAATAATTAATTGAGATTACATACGGTTTTGGAGTTGCTAAGGTGTTATACAGTCAAGATTCTTCATTATCTACAGGTTTCGTCCATTAGAGTTGAAGGAATTTTCGTTTGGTTTACGAAAATTCGACATTTTTAGGGTTTTGGGATTTTTCAGCCGTTTTGCGACACTCGACCCGTCACTTGGACGCGTCACTTATAGCGGCACTATCTAATCCCAAATTAGGGATTTACCGTCACTTAGACGCGTCACTTGAAGCGTCACTTGAGGTTTATACGACACTCAACTTAAGTGTCGTCTACCCTAATATACCGTCACTCAAGTGCGTCACTGTAGCACGTCATTTGAGTGTTAAGCGTCACTTACATTAGTGACGCCTGCTCAATTTTTTCCGCGTCACTTTCTTTAGTGACGCCTTTTGAACTATAGCGTCACTTTTTCTAGTGACGCCTATTTGATTTAGCACGTCACTCAAGTACGACACTTGAGTGCGTCACTTGCTCAACTGACTGACACTTACTAATAGTGTCATCCGTCACTCGATAGCGTCACTTACCAAGTGCCGCTATTCGCTGCGACACTTGAGTGCGTCACTTACTAAGTGACGCCTTTGGTACTAATTATTTTGCAAGTTCTCGTTTTTGCGTACAATTTCAGGTATATCTTCAATGGCTTCTATTGCTGATAAAGACGATATTAGAGGACTCAGAGATATGTTAAAACAGAATCACGATGTTGGTTCTAATAATAAACCTCCTCTGTTTACAGCTGACATGGATTACGTATATTGGCGTGCTCGATTTGAACAATACATAAACTTTCACTGTCCGGAGCTCTGGGGTCCACTCACGGAAAAATATGTAGCTCCTCTAGCTGAAGGATTTTTTCCTACTATGAATATGCCTCCGAAAAAGGTCTACAGGTCCATGACTCCAGAGGAGAAGAAAGATTATGATATGGAGAAAAAGGCACATGCGGCTATTTGTATGTGCCTATCCAAAGATGTATTACGAATGTTCAAATCACATGAAACCACATATGAGCTGTGGAAGGCAATAGAAACTAGATGTGGTGGAAATCAACGGTACAAAGCAGCCAAGTTGGAACTCATCAAGAAACAGTACGATCTGTTTGATTCTTTGCCAAATGAGACGACTGCAGGAGTCTTTACTAGATACTCACAACTTGTGAGTGAGTTGACGGAGGGAGGTTACGATTTTCCTCCACTTGAAGTAAACAAGAAACTACTGGATGTCTTGCCTAGCTCTTGGGATGTTAAAGTACAGCTTCTCAAGGAAAGTCAAGAATTAGCTACCATGAAATTGGATGAGCTAATTGGCATTCTTCAAGCTCATGCAATGGAGATGAAGAAGAAAGAATGCAAGACAGGCGGTTTTGTTCAAGATCCGTCCCTGTATGGAGGACAAGTCAACACGGGTAAAGCATATGGTGGAATGGCGTTTGTTTCTTCTACAAGCTCTCCACTTCAAACTCCTTTGTATTCTACTGGTGCTTCTCATCCGGTATATGCTTCTGGACCCTCCCAGGGGTCACAACAGCATGTCCCCGTCTCTCCTGCAATTCAAGAGCAGGCTGCTATTTATACAGCCTTTCTAAGTTCTTACAAGGATTTGGTTTCACAACCAAATGCCACTTTGGAATTGGCCAAGGAAGACTATGCTCAACTTGATGATGATGATCTTGAGCAGATGGATCTAAACTAGAACATTGCCATGATATCCAGGCGTGTTCAGGAATTCTTGCAACGCACAGGTCGCAAGAGTTTGGAGGGAGATGGCAAAACCAGTTTTGGTTTTGATAAAAGCAAAGTGCGCTGCTATAATTGCCAAAATTTAGGACACTTTGCAAGAGAATGTGAAAAGCCGAAGGTACCTCCATCAGGTTTTACGAAGCCTGATGCTCCCAGAGCAACCGAGAAAGATCAGCTAAAGCAGGCTACAGCTGACGCACTAGTTGTTTTTGAGCCAACCAATACGGATTGGAGTATATATGCTGAGAACTATCAGCAGTGTCTTATGGCTCACATCTCGAATGAGGTACGTAATGAATCTGAAGAACCCTTAAACTGTGTATCATGCATTAAGTTAACCGAATCCTTAAGGTGCTTTCAGGTAGACAATGTAGACTTAAGAAGAAAGGTCGAAAAACTTAATGACTCAAACAAATACCTAAAAGCAAATGAACAATTGTATGATAAGAAGATAGAGGCTTATCAACATGACACACTTAGGTATAAGTCAAAAGTTTTCAGTCAACAGGAGGCTATTGATAGCTATCTTGCTGAAATTGACCGTCTGAACAAGGAACACTCTAATCTTAAAGAAGAATATGATAACTATAAGAGTAAGATTTTAAGTTCCTCCTCGTCTACTGTTTCCTTTAATGAAATACTTACTAAGCAAAGGACAGATCACAAAACGAAGACGGGACTAGGTTATAATGTAGTCCCGCCTCCTACTGAATACTGTCCTATGCCGGTTAAGGAAGGCACCGAAGAGATTCCGGTTGATTATGCATTGTTATACGGTGTCAAATCTAAGGTTGATAAGGTTAACAAACAGGTGAAGGAGAAAACTAAACGTTCAGAGTACCCTTCACCTCAGTTTGTTAAATCAAAGTGTGAATCTCCTGTTAATATTGAGGAGATTGTTGAAATTGAGGATATTACCGATGAGGAGTATCCTGAGTTAAAAAAGGTTGAGATAAACTGTGAAAAGGTGTTAAAGGTTGAACCTACAATTAAAGTTCAACCTAACAAAGAAAAGAATAAGGTTTTAAATACAAAATCTCAAGCTTTACAGTCATCTGTAAAGATTTTGCAAAATAAATCTAAATCTGCAAATGATGTTTGTAATAAACCTTCTACATCAACCACTCAACCGAAACAAGAACATTCTAAGACATGCACGAAATGTGCATGTTCTAGAAATGTTTCTTCAACTCCGGCGGTAAAACCTCAGTTTCAATCAATTGTTGAAAATAGATCATGCTTTTACTGCAAGAGACAGGGACATCTAATTCGTGATTGTCCCAAACTGTCTCATCAGAACTACGGGAGGGAAATGCCTAGGACTTCTGTTTATCGAAATTCTCTTTCAAGATCTCCTCCTAGGCGTTACTCTGTCTCTCCCAAACCTGCTAAAAAAACAAGTAATGTTGGGCAAAAACCTTTGCCAAAACAAGAGCCCGACATTACTCCAAAGCAAATTTCCAAACCATCTACTGTTTGGAAAATAAAGGAGTCTACTGCAGACTCCAATGTCATCAATAATAACACATCAGATACAAAATCTGATCTGTTTAAAAATAAAGTCTTGTCTGATGTGATTATTGTTGATGACTGTGGTCGACCTAAGTCTGTAAAGGCTTGGGTCACCGTTTCTCACTAATCTCCTACTTTTTGTGTTGCAGCAGTCAGAACGCATTAAAGACAGCGAGTGATTTGTGGATAGTGGTTGTTCGCGACACATGACAGGCGATGTGTCCCTTTTGACGGATGTTAAACCACATTCTGGAGGACATGTTGCATTTGCTGGAGATACAGGAGGAACCATTTCTGGGAAAGGTACGCTAACTAACGGGAAAGTTAGCTTCGAAAATGTGAACTACGTGGCTCAATTGACTCACAACTTGCTGAGTGTATCACAAGTCTGTGATAAGGATTATACAACAGCGTTCACAAAGACAGAGTGCGTGATTTTGAAGCCGGGTTTCATTATTCCCGAGGAATGGGTGCTTTTAAGGGCACCAAGGAGAAATGACACCTACATCATGAATATGCGAACTGTGGAGACTAAAGATGAATATACATGTCTCCTTTCGAAGGCTTCAGAAAAGGAATCATTATTGTGGCATCGACGAATGGGACACATCCATTTTCGAAAGATGAATTTCTTGATAAATAATGATTTGGTTAATGGAGTCCCTAAACAGTCATTTGCACTAAAAGATGATTGTGTCGCCTGCCATAAAGGAAAACTTCATAAGAAACCTCACAAGCCTAAGTTAGTGAATTCCATTGCGGCACCATTGGAATTATTGCATATGGACCTATTCGGTCCTATTTCAACCAAGAGTATTGGAGGAAGATCGTACTGCTTAGTAGTCACCGATGACTACTCACGATTTTCATGGGTGTATTTTCTGGGGGCAAAGAGTGAGACACCAGATATTCTGGTATATCTGTTAGATAAGTTGGCAAATTTATGCAACTTAAAGGTTAAAAGACTGCGAAGTGATAACGGGACTGAATTCAAGAACTCTACTCTTGAGTTATACTGTGCCACAAAAGGCATTGATCATCAGTTCAGTGCCCCTCGAACTCCTCAACAGAACGGAGTAGCTGAGCGTAAAAATAGGACTATTATCGAGACAGCTCGGACTATACTGGCCGATTCTAAGCTTCCTATAATCTTTTGGGCAGAAGCAGTCAGTACTGCTTGCTATGTTTTGAACCGAGTGCTCACGGTTAAGAAGAAAAATAAGACATGTTATGAACTCTTTAACAACCGTAAGCCCACCTTGCAGTTTCTGGAACCTTTCGGGTATCCATGTTTGATTATGGTCTCTAAAGATAAAGTCTCAAAGTTTGGAGCTAAAGCAGTTGAAGGAATCTTCCTAGGATATTCCGTCAACTCTCCAAATAAACGAGTTTACATCAAGTCGACTCATCAGGTGGAAGAGCATTTTGAGGTGAAATGCTTACGATACACGGATCCTCCTCAAGGAACGGGTCCGGATTGGCTATTCAATTACAAGGATGTGTTCAACTCATTCGACATACCAGAAGGAACTTCTGATGAGGACGAAATTGTCACTCTACTTCATGGTATTAGTTTGTGTCAGGACAATTCTACCTTAACACCGGCATCCCCACCTACGGCAACACCCACACCGTCACCTCCACCACCTACTACTACACCAACACCAATATCTACCACATCCACACCTTTGCCTACGGTTCCACCTTCGGATGTTCCTTCGACTTCAGGAACATCTAATACAACAGAATATCCCGATGATCCCAACATGCCACCATTGGAGGAAGACGAGGATGATGACATGGTCCACTCTCATCTTTTCTCTAATGAAGATGATACGGAAACTCCAGTGCAACCAGAAAGTACTACTGTTCCTGCAACTAACACTGGTTCCGTCACTGAAGGGGACATGAATAATTTGGAGTTAGTACTTGCACCCGATCGAATCCCAGTCACACGTGTACACAGGGATCACCCCATTGATAACATTATCGGTGATCCTGCAGCTGCTGTTCAAACAAGGCATCAAGTGCAGCAAAATCCAAATCAGGAAATGTTGAATTTGATCGCCAGGATAAATTCCTGTCATTTATCCCAAATTGAACCGAAGAAAGTTGATGAAGCCTTAAAAGATCCATCTTGGGTCGAGGCTATGCAAGAAGAGTTGCAGAAGTTCAACAAGCTACACGTGTGGGATATAGTTCCATTGCCCAAAGGTGCTCATTTAACTGGCACTCGATGGGTGTTTCGCAATAAGATGGATGATAGGGGTATTGTAATTCGGAATAAGGCCCGATTGGTCGTTCAAGGATTTAGTCAAATTGAGGGCTTGGATTATGATGAAGTCTTCGCTCCTGTGGCAAGACTTGAGTCCATTCGGATCTTTCCCTCATTTGCGTCTTACAAAGAGTTTCACGTTCACCAACTCGATGTCAAGAGCGCATTTTTATATGGGAAAGTAGACACTGATGTCTATGTGAAACAGCCTCCTGGCTTTGAAGACCCTGAGCATCCAGAATACGTTTGCAAGTTAAACAAGGCGTTATACGGTCTTCATCAAGCCCCGTGATTATGGTACGAGAGGTTATCTAATCATTTAGTTAAGCATGGATTTGTTCGTGGAAATATCGACAGTACTCTGTTCATTCGCAAAGAACGGACTGGCGATCGAGAGGATATGCTACTTGTGCAGGTGTATGTGGACGACATTATTTTTGGCTCTACAAATGAAGCGATGTGCAAGCACTTTGAGGAAATCATGAAATCTGAGTTTGAGATGAGTGCGATGGGAGAGCTCATATTCTTTTTAGGTGTGCAAGTTGAGCAGTCTTCAAAAGGTATTTATATTCATCAGTCAAAGTATGTCAAAGACATGTTGACTCGATACGATCTGCTCAATTGTAAAACCTATGGGACTCCCATCGAGCTTAATCACAATCTCCGACTTGCTGAGGATGAAGAAGATTGCAAAGAAAAGGACTATCGATCAATGATAGGTTCTTTGATGTACTTGACTGCTTCTCGACCGGATATTGTCTTTGCGGTATCCGTATGTTCTCGCTTTCAAGCCAAACCAAAGGTGTCTCATATGAGGGCTGTAAAGCGAATTTTGGTTATCTCAAACATAGACCCAATCTTGGTCTATGGTATTCAAATGAGAAATCATTCGCTCTTTCTGCTTATTCGGATTCAGATCATGGCGGCTGCAGCATCGACAAGAAGTCAACCACTGGTGGATGTCAATTCTTAGGATCTCGACTAGTTTCGTGGCAGTGTAAGAAACAGACTACAGTTTCTCTCTCCACTGCGGAAGCTGAATACGTTGCTGCTGCAAGTTGCTGCTCTCAGGTTCTATGGATACAACATCAACTGCGTGATTACAGGTTACTTCTTTCTATGACTCCTATTCATATTGATAATACTGCTGCTATGTCTATCACGCGCAATCCCGTACAGCACTCTAAGACTAAACACATTGAACTTAGGTTCCACTTTATACGGGATTGCTATGAAAAACACCTAATTGACCTTGTCCAGATAGACACCTTAAAGCAGAATGCCGATCTTTTTACTAAAGCCTTTACGCGTACTCGATTTGACGAACTAATCAACATGATTGGTTTAAGATTCTTTCTTGCTAAAAAGTAATTCGTGACTTGGATTGTTTTTCCAGTAATGTTAAAAAAAAAAAAAAAAAAAATTGCAACCTACGCAACTGCCACTCATTATACTTTCTAGTATTAATGAAATGCAAGGTTGCTACATTTTAAAATAGACGTTGAAGTTGTGTCTGTAAACAACTTGGGATATGATAGTACATTGGATGACATGCATAAAAATGGAAATTTAAGGTTTATCTTGGATGTGTTAGTAGATTTATTTGACGTATTGAAAACAGTTTTTATAAACATTGTCTTCATCATACGATATATTAGTAGGCATGTTATGCATAACTCTTTGAGAAGTCTTAAGAAGCCTAATAATTAACTGTTTATTTCAAGTGGTATAACACCATTAGATGTATGACAAAAGTCTTAATTTCTTACTTATACTAGACATGCTTTCGTGAAAGATGTTTATTTGATATCATTCGGGGGTATATATTGATAGTTTCCTCTGTTATACGTAAGTATAAACCTGGCTTCTATTAATATATACTTTAAACTTAAGCAAACACAAGTCAAAGTACTTGCAAAGTCTTTAAAAAATAAGATACCTTACAAGGTCGCCAAAATGGTTTGACCAAGTCTGGTTTTGCTTAAACCTGAATCAAGCTATGTCGCTCTGTTGTACGTAAGTACAGACCTGTCACCGCTGACTTGATTCTTAAAATTGATTTTCTTATATTTCATCTGTAAATGGAAACATGGTCTATGTCTTAAGTTAAGATGTATATCTGTGGTGGGAACTACAGCGAAATGAACATACCAATAATAATAAACTACTTCCTAGATGTGAGTATAACATGTTTAAGTGGATAAACATACTAATAATCGTTTTGAAATAATTTTTATAAAAAGTGCTTTTAGTATGTCAAGTAAATGACTCCCTTAGGATACCGTCACTATGATAAATGTCGCATGTTCTTCACCCGTCACTTTGCAAGTGTCGTATAAATTAAATCACCAAATACAAACGTCACTTACATCAGTGACGCTTGATAGCGTCACTTCCAATAAGTGACGCTATAATTTGATTTTAATTTTAATTACTGTACAATACGACACTCACTAAGTGACGGTAGTGGCCATGCGTCACTTACCATAAGTGACGCCTAAAATCAAAATTCGTTTTCCAACCCTTCTGTGTACGGGCTAACTCTATAACGCTTTCGGTTATTGTTCTTTGTCTTTTAGCTTACAGATGGCTGATCTTCAGAACTATTACCGCCGCACGAACACACGTCACAATATAACGGCGTTCTTGGAGTCAACACACGCCAACTTGGCTCCATTCCGGCCTATGATCGAGTTTCTCCGCCGTTCCAGAATTTACTACGCTATTACCGCATCGACTCCAGTTTATATGAACCAAATTGAGGAGTTTTATGATCATGCGGTGATCAGAGTTCGGGGTGATGTTCCCCGTATTGTATCGACAATGTTCGGTGAGGAAATCGAGATCACCGAGAATTCGATTAGACGGGTTCTCCAGTTCACCGACAACTCCACGATGCCCACTATCTTCCCAACTACTTTCATATATGGGGGACTTCAGAGAATGGGTTATCCAGCTAATCAGCTGTCGGATTTTCGCAAGCTGTTTCTGTGCCGCGTTTGGAGGTATCTCTGCCACATTGTCATTGTATGTTTATCGCCGAGGAAAGGGGGGTATGATGCGACAAGTCATTTGACTTTGTCACTTATGTTAGCCCTAGTGTATAATAAGCCCTATAACTTTAGCGGCTATATTTTTGGGAATATGGTGGAAAACATCAGGGCTGGGAAGGACAAATGGTTGCAGTATCCTCGTTTTGTCCAGTTTTTGTTAAATGATCTGAACTTGGATATAGCACCTGACCAGCGTTCTCTTTTGGTGCCAACACCGATGCTTTTACGAGTCTTTAATGACTGTAAGCTGGCACCAAAAGGTGAACAAATTTTGGCTGACCGAGAGTTATTCGGGCACATAGTCAACGAGAACTATGTTGCACCGATTGATAATGGTTTTGAAGATAATGTCATCCCTCCGGTCAATGAGGATGACTTGGTCGACACTGACATTGCTCAGGACCTCGATGATATTGATCGTGTCGACCGGGTCGATGACGATTCCGATGATGGTGGGCCCACTCCTCCTGATTCTGAGGGTGACGTGCCACCACAATCTGCTTTTGATGAGATTCAACTACCTGATCCCCAACGCTTTAAGCGTATTCTGCACCGGATTTCTGCTGGTCGGGTTCATATCCCGAGGAATCCTGGCAAGCGTCCTGCTGGGTCGTCGCCCTCTTATGCCGATTTACCTCTACGTCGACGCCAGCGGACTTCGATTGTTCTTGAGGAGCCGACTCAACAGACTTCTCCTCAGCCTGCAACTGCTTCTATTCAGCAGGTTTTAGCTGAACTGGAGCTTTTATCAAAGCGTTTTGATGATCAACAGGCGATCATTGCAGCTCAAGCTTCACAGATCAAAGATTTAGAGATTAAAGCTGCTACAGTGGACTCTCTCCAGCAACAAATAACGACTATGTCTTCTAGGTTGTTAGAATTGGAGTCAGTCACACTTGTTTCGGGGGAGGATAATCCCAGGGAAATAGAAACAAATGTAACTCCTCCCCCTGAACCTGAAAATGTACAACCTTCTTCCACTATGAATGAAAATATCAGTTTGGATTATTTTGTTGAGGTTCAAGGTCAGGCAAGACCAATAGCTGTTGATTATTCATTTGTAGATCTCACATATTTGCAAAACTTGATGAATGATAATAACACGATGCCTGAGGAAGAGGTGATGGATGATCCTGTAGCAGAGGATTATTTTTTTGAGGAAAATGAGGATATTGAAGTTGAGGGGGAGCAATTGCACAGCGATGAATGTTATGATGATGCTCCCATTATAGAATCGGACTCGTCTGAAGATGAATCGGAAAAAGAGACGAACGAGCCATCAACTTCTACAACAAAACCGGATATAGTGCTCAAACCGATTATCGAGGTACCGGTTACGTGTAAATGCTACAAAGTTAGATCTGATTACACGGGATTGATTAAGAGTTGGAAATTCGATGAGAACAACTCTGTGTTTATGATAAAGAGAAGTGACGGCATTCAGTACTTTAATATGAAGTTTTACAAAATAAGTACTTTGCCGAAGTGTGAGCTTCAAAGATTAGCTCAGATACCCTTGATCAACCGATCACGAGATTCAAGAGCAGATTTCTTTCAGGTGATCATTCGTCGTGAGATTAATAGTAAAAAGTACAACTTGAGAAAGCCGACGTTGGGTATGAGGTACAAGTTTAAGAAGAAGCTGGATCCGATCACCCGACAACCTATTGTGAAGATGATTTATCCACCAGCAAAGTGTCTACAGAAGATACCTTTAGAGATCATCCCGTTAGACTTTTTGAATAGGTTGGTGTATTGCGAGTATGATGATGTTACGGGTGAAGCTGTGATAGTATTTATTCCAAATTCAGAACCAGCTACAGACCCGGAGTCTTCAAATGCAGATACAGAAAATAACGAGAAAACAGCTTGGGATGCTGTTCAGCCTAAGAAGAGGTCATTATGGGGTCTTAAGAGAAAAATATTTTGCGTTTTTGACCCATTAAGTTTGATCAATCTTTCAGCTCAAGATATGAAAAGATTACATGAAAACAGAATTGAGTTCAAGATGAAAGATAGAGCTGAAGCGTTAAAATTTCAGAAGATCGTGGATATCTGCGTCGCCAATGGAGTACACGCTGGTGGTGTATTTCCAGCTGGCTGGAAGTGAAGACTTGAAGATTTTTGAAGACCAAGCTGAAGACACAGGGGAGTTTGTTGATGCATATTAGGTGTCTGTCAGTTGGTCTATTGAGTTGTAATAAGTGTCGTTAGTTATGTAATAGAAATATAGATTTTGTATAGTACGACACTCATGTTTTAGTTTAGGCGACACTTGCCTGAGTGACGCATAGCGACACTTGGTTAAGTGACGCATAGCGACACTTAGGTAAGTGACGCATGAAGGCGGCCACATGCGACACTTCCACAAGTGACGCATGTCGGCTGACTTTTTAGTATAAATACAAACCTACGGGTTTTCGGCTAGGGTTGACGAAACCCTAGCACCATTTGTCGACTAAACCAACTTGTAATCGTTCCCAAACAGTTATACAAGCTAATATACACGTTTACATTATTGAATTCCTTGTGTTCGGTTTGTGTTTTGTTAGCCATACAAGCAATTGTTTGATTCCGCCTTACGATTGCTGTCAATTGACATCTAGGTCCACGACAAGGGGCACTCTTAGCTTCACCACCTCCTGCAGTAAATCCCCCACCTCAACAGTTTATAGAGACTCGTTCTTGTTTCTACTGCAAGAGACAAGGACATTTGATCCGTGACTGTCCCAAACTTTCTCATCAGCGTTATGGGAGAGATATGCCTAGGACATCATTCTACAGAAATTCTTTTTCAAAATCACCTCCTAGGCATCACTCAAACTCTCCTAAGCCTGCTAAGAAATTAAATAATGTTGGGCAAAATTCTTTGTCAAAACCAAAGCCCGACATTACTTCCAAGCCAAATTCCGAACCATCAAAGGTTTGGAAAATAAAAGAGTCTACTGAGGACTCAAATGTCATCAATAATAACTCATCAGATACAAAATCTGATTTGTTTAAAAATAAAGTTGTATCTGATGTGCTTATTGTTGATGACTATGGTCGACCTAAGTCTGTAAAGGCTTGGGTCACCGTTTCTCACTAATCTCCTCATTTTTATGTGTTGCAGCAATCTGAACGTGTGAAAGATAGCGAATGGTTTATGGACAGTGGCTGCTCGCGACATATGACGGGTGATGTGTCTCTCCTAGTGGATATTAAACCATACGCAGGAGGACATGTTGCTTTTGCTGGAGATACAGGGGGAACGATTTCGGGTAGAGGGACGCTAACTAATGGAAAGGTTAGCTTTGAAAATGTGAATTTTGTGGCTGAGCTGCATCACAACTTGCTGAGTGTTTCACAAGTGTGTGATAAGGATTACACCACTGCATTCACTAAGACTGAGTGTGTCACTTTGAAGCCGGGGTATATCATTCCTGAGGAATGGGTGCTACTGCGTGCACCTAGAAGAAATGACACATATGTGATGAATATGAGAACAGTGGAGACTACAAGTGAATTTACTTGTCTACTCTCCAAGGCTTCAGAAAAGGAATCACTCCTTTGGCACAGACGGATGGGACATATTCATTTCCGTAAAATGAATTTTCTGATTAATAATGACTTAGTGAGAGGAGTTCCAAAACAATCCTTTGCTTTGAAGGATGACTGCATTTCGTGCCACAAGGGCAAACTCCACAAGAAGTCCCATAAGTCTAAGGTAGTGAATTCCATTGATGCTCCGTTGGAACTACTTCATATGGACCTTTTTGGTCCGGTTTCTACGAAGAGCATTGGTGGTCGCTCTTACTGTTTGGTAGTGACGGATGACTACTCACGGTTTTCGTGGTTATACTTTCTCGCAACGAAGGATGAAACTGCGGGAATTTTGGTCTACTTGTTGGATAAGTTGGCAAATTTGTGCAACTTAAAGGTGAAGAGACTGCGAAGCGACAATGGAACCGAATTCAAGAACTCAACTCTCGAATTATTCTGTGCTTCTAGGGGTATTGATCATCAATTCAGTGCTCCGAGAACTCCTCAACAGAATGGAGTTGCAGAATGGAAGAATAGGACCATCATTGAAACTGCTCGCACTATGCTAGCAGATTCCAAGCTGCCTATTATCTTCTGGGCTGAGGCAGTTAATACTGCCTGTTATGTTTTGAATCGGGTGCTCTCGGCTAAGAAGAAGAACAAAACGTGTTATGAGCTATTCAATAACCGCAAGCCGAATTTGCAGTTTCTGGAGCCATTTGGGTGTCCTTGTTTGATAATGATTACCAAAGAACGTGTCTCTAAGTTTGGTGATAAAGCGGTTGAAGGGATTTTTCTTGGATATTCATAGGAATTAAATCTTGTGCCAGATGCTATTCCTTCTGGGCTGAGGCAGTTAATACTGCCTGTTATGTTTTGAATCGGGTGCTCTCGGCTAAGAAGAAGAACAAAACGTGTTATGAGCTATTCAACAACTTGGAATTAAATCTTGTGCCAGATGCTATTCCAGTCACCCGGATACATAGGAATCACCCAGTTGAAAACATAATTGGTGATCCTCATTCTACTGTTCAAACGAGAAATCAGGCAAAGCATTCTGCTGAAGATAAGCATACTTCAGCTGATCAGGTTTTGGGATTTATGGCAACCGTCAATTCATGCCATCTTTCCCAAACCGAACCGAAGAAAGTCTCGGAGGCCTTACAAGATCCATCCTGGGTCGAGGCATGCAAGATGAACTGCAGCAATTTCACAAGCTGCAAGTGTGGACCCTAGTACCATTACCCAAGGGTGCTGATCCAAAAGGCACTAGATGGGTATATCGAGTAAAGAAGGATGATCGAGGGGTCGTTACAAGGAACAAAGCTCGACTAGTTGTTCAAGGGTATACTCAAGTTGAAGGACTAGATTATGATGAGGTTTTTGCCCCTGTTGCCAGATTGGAGTCCGTTCGTATCTTTTTGGCCTTTGCATCATTTAAAGGGATTCGTGTCAAGCAACTTGACGTCAAAAGTGCATTCCTTTATGGTCAAATTGATACGGAAGTATATGTTCAACAGCCTCCGGGTTTTGAAGATTCGGTGAATCCAAATTATGTCTACAAACTAAATAAGGCATTGTATGGACTTCATCAATCTCCTTGCCTATGGTATGAGAGGCTTGCTACTCATCTGGTGGACAATGGTTTTACTCGGGGCAACATCGACAGTACTCTCTTCACAAAAGGGAAAGGGGATGATTTGCTACTAGTTCAGGTGTACGTCGATGATACTATTTTTAGGTCGTTGAATGAGGCTCTCTGTAAAGAATTTGAAGAGGTCATGAAGTCAGCTTTCGAGATGAGTGCAATGGGAGATCTCACTTTCTTCCTAGGTGTGCAAGTTGAGCAGTCATCCAAAGGAATGTATATTCATCAGTCAAAATATGTCAATGACATGTTGACACGATATGATATGCTCACTTGTAAGCCTTATGGAACTCCTATTGAACTCAACCATAATCTTGGACCTGCTGATGATGATGAGGACTGCAAAGAAAAAGATTATCGTTCGATGATAGGTTCTCTAATGTAGCTCACTGCCTCAAGGCCTGATATCGTCTTTGCTGTTTCACTTTGTTCAAGATATCAGGCACGACCAAAGGTTTCTCATATGAAGGCGGTGAAGCGGATTTTTGGCTATCTCAAATATAGACCCACTCTCGGTCTATGGTACTCCAATGAGAAGAATTTTACGCTCTCTGCCTATTCAGATTCAGATTACAGTGGCTGCAACATCAATAAGAAGTCAATAACAGGAGGATGTCAGTTCCTTGGATCCCGATTGGTGTCGTGGCAATGCAAAAAGCAGACTACGGTTTCTACTTCAACAGCGGAGGCCGAGTACATTGCTGCTGCAAGCTGCTGTTCTCAAGTTCTTTGGATTCAGCACCAACTGCGTGACTACGGGTTACTCTTAACTATGACTCCTATACATATTGATAATACTGCTGCCATATCAATCACACGCAATCCCGTACAACACTCTAAAACCAAACACATAGAAATTAGGTTTCACTTTATACGGGATTGCTATGAGAAACACCTTATCGACCTTGTCCATATAGATACCCTAAAACAAAATGTTGACTTATTCACTAAGGCTTTTTCTAGAGCCCGATTTGACGAATTAGTCAACATGATCGGTCTAAGGTTCTTTAACACAAAAAAGTAATTTGTGACTTGGACTTGTTCTAAAGTATTGTTTTATTAAAAAAAAAAAAAACGCAACAGCCACTCTTTATACTTTCTAGTATTACAGAAATGCACGGTTGCTACATTTTAAAATAGACGTTGAAGTTGTGTCTGTAAACAACTTGGGATATGATAGTACATCGGGTGACATGCATAAAAATGGAAATTTAAGTTTTATCTTGGATGTGTCAGTAGATTTATCTGACATATTGAAAATAGTTTTTATAAACATTGTCTTTATCATACGATATATTAGTAGGCATGTTATGCAAAACTCTTTGAGAACTATTAAGAAGCTTAATCGTTAACTGTCTATTTCAAGTGGTTCAACAACATTAGATGTATGACAAAAGTCTTAATTTCTTACTTATGCTAGACATATTTTCGTGAAAAAAGTTTATTTGATATCATCCGGAGGTATATATTGACAGTTTCCTCTGTTATACGTAAGTATAGACCTGGCTTCTGTTAACATATACTTTAAAATTAAGCAAACGCAAGTCAAAGTACTTGAAAAGTCTTTACAATTAAGATACCTTACAAGGTCGCCAAAATGGTTTGACCAAGTCTGGTTTTGCTTAAACCTGAATCAAGCTATGTCGCTCTGTTGTACGTAAGTACAGACCTGTCACCGCTGACTTGATTCTTAAAATTGATTTTCTTATATTCTATCTGTAAATGGAAACATGGTCTATGTCTTAAGTTAAGATGTATATCTATGTTGGGAACCACAGCGAAATGTACATACCAATAATAATAAAAATATCTCCTGGATATGAGTGTAACATGTTTAAGTGGAAAATATACTGATAATCGTCTTGAAATAATTTTTATAAAAAGTGTTTTTAACATGTCAAGTAAATTTAAAGTGGACAAATATACTGATGATCAAAATAACACTTACTGTTCCTAATAAATGCATGTTACTCCGATATGATCCCTAACCAGATTAATTCAACTCCGTCACCAAAAAGAATGTGTTCATTATATATTTGTAAATTAGCATTAAATTTGTGTTCATATATTTCTGTTTTTGTTAGTTAGTTTTATTACTCCAAGTTACAAGTTAGTTTTTCAAATCGCGCGTCGAAAATTTGAACTTCAAATCGAATTCAAAATTTCTGCCATGCGACGTCATTAACGACGTCGCTTGCGACGTCGCTCGCTACGTCGCACGCTACGTCGCATTTAGGGTTAGACTATAAATAGTCCAACCTACTACGTCATTAGTACACTATTCAAATTACACTGCGACGTAGCCTGCGACCTCCCATTAGCGATTGTGACGTCGTGCTTGTAGACTCGATTGTGATATTCGGCCGTGTTTCTCTTCTTTTCATTCACGATTTCCTGTTCTCCTCTATTTACTCGACCATTAGGTACTATTTTTAACGCTTTTACCCGTATAACTTTTGTGTATTCATTGATTATATATTGCGGTTTAAGGGGATCTCGGTTTAGGGTTCTATTTGATGTGAAAATGATAGGATAACTAGGTTTTATTGATAACCTTGCTATGTCGCACCCATTAGAATAGATAGATTTCGCAAAACCCATGTTTTCGAAGTTAGGGTTTTCTGGGTTGGATGTTGTTCATCTTTGCGACGTCGGCTGCGACGTAGCAGCCGATGTCGCAATTCTTGGTTGATTTCGCATTTAAATGCGACGTCATCATGCTACGTCGCATATAACTGCGACATCCTTATGCTACGTCGCAGTTATTGCGACGTCCTATGTTATGTCGCAAATTAGTGCGACCTCACAAGCGACGACGTGTTCTACATCGCAATATTCTGGGCTCATCTTCAATGTTCATCGGTAGCATTTGTCATAAAGTGATTAAATTCACAATTAATTGCAAAATGCGACGTTCCCCTTAACGTCGCTCATTTGGTATGCGACATTAGGCTTTACGTCGCTATCAATTTTTAGTTGATTTCTGCGACGTCTTTCCAATTTTGCACTTTTATGTGCGACGTCATACGTAACGTCGCAGAAAACAGACGGTTTAAAACAACTTAATTACATTTGTTTGACGTTTATTCTAACATGTTTCGAGTCTATATTCTGCTCTGTTTACAGATATGGCGTTAGCATATGAGCCTCGTCACAACACGGTGGCGTTTTTGGATGATACGCATAAGAACGCGGCTCCTTTTCGAGAGATGATCGCTTTTCTCAGGCGTTCACGGATCTATCATGCTATCACTGATTCTACCATAGTTTACAAGAATTTGGTGGGTCAGTTCTGGAGAAATGTCACGGTCGCCACTCAGGATGACATTACGCGATTGGTTTCCACGGTTTCTGGTATCCAGATCGTCATGACTGAGCAGGGTATTCGAGATCTGCTTCAACTCAACGATCGACCTGATATGCCAGTTCTCTTTGATAATTCCTTTATCACTGGCGGGATGATTAGGATGGGGTATCCGGGGGTTCCGACTGATCAGTATCGCAAGTCGAATCTTACGCGAGTTTGGAGATACCTGATGCATATATTTATAGTGTGTTTGGGAAACAGGAAGGCAGGAACCGATGGTATAAGCCATCGTATGGCCTCGGCTATGCTTGCTTTGGTATACAACAAGCCCTACAATTATTCTGGGCTCATCTTCAAGGCCATGGTGGATAATGCCAATGATGGAGCTAACAAATGGGGCTTGTATCCACGATTTGTGCAACTTTTCATCAATCATCATCATCCGAAACTTCAACAACAAGGCGATATGGATAATGTCCTAAAGATCGCGCCGATGATGAGTAGAATCTTTGCTGTATGTTCTGCTCAGGAACGGGGGGTTCAGGCACCACCAGATACTCCTTTATTTGGTGCGATTACCGATGAACATTACGTGCCACCTCCAGATCCTCAATATATGGATGTTCAACCACCGCAGCAACCGCATCAACCGTTTGTTGATATCCCTGTTCAGGCTGCGGGGGAGGACATTGAGGATGATTTGGCTCAGATAGAACAATTTAGGATTGTTCAGCAACAGGACTCACCGCACAGAGTCACCGATGAATCTTCTTCCTCTGATTCGGATTCGGATTCTGTACGACCGTAGGATGGCGGTGAGACACCCACGGATTACGATGGTGAAGTGCCCCACCCATCGCAAATGGAAAGGATCAGGGTACACGAATCGGCTCGCTATTTGAGAATCCAACGTCGTATTCATCAGGGCAAACGCTACATGGGAAAACGTCCTCGTGCCGACGATGACCTGAGTTTGCACCATCTTCTCGTCGTGCACGTCGACAGTCTACTATTCAGCCACCTCCATCTCAAGCACTCGTTATTGAGCCGACTCCGGCATTTTTGCAAAAGATGATGGACGATATGCGCCAGATGCAGCAGCAGCTAAAGGAACAGGCTGACAGGAATGAATCTCAGGCTGCGATCATCGAGGTTCAATCAAAGCAGATTTCAGAGCTGTAGGCTAGGGTGAACGTTTTGGAGGCTAGGTCTAGTGTCTCGGGGGAGTTAGGGTCCGAGGGTCCCAATGTAGAGTCACTAGGACCAGAGTCTGTAAATCCTCCTGTAATTGAAAATGTTATTAATGAAAATGTTCAGGTTTTGGATTACTTCTGTGTTGATGACATCCCTAGTCAGCCGAGACCACTAGCGGTTGATTATTCCTTTGCTGATTTGACATTCATTCAGAGAATGGTTAATGGGAATGATTCGGTTAACAATGAAGGGTATGTTTTTGATATGGATGATGATGTATCGGTTGATGACGAACATTTGGGATCAGATGAATATTATGATGATGCACCTGTTATTGAGACTGACTCATCTGATGATGAAGGGCCTGCTAGAACTTTTCATGGAGAATCTAGTTCAACTCAGGCAGCGCCTACTGAACAAGATTCTGCATCTGCACAACCAACTCAAGAGGCGTCTGAAAGTTTAACTGCTGAAGAACGAATAGAAAGAAATAAGCAGTGGTGGCCTCAAGGTAGATCTGCAGAACCAGTGCCGGTAACTTGCAAAACATATAAGGTTCGTGGAGATTATACCGGTGTAATTAAGAGTTGGAAGGTTTGTCAAAGGATGATCATGATTAAGAGATTGGATGGTATTCAATACTTCAAGCTGAGATTTAATAAATTGAGTACTTTACCAAAAGGGGAGATCAACAGGTTAGCTCAGTTGAATTTGATTAATCCGGTGAATGATGATTATGCTAACTATGTTCAAAGGACATTGCGTCAAGAGGTCAGAACTAAAAGATATAATAAGTTGAAACTGACGCTGGGAACGAAGTATACATATAAGAAAAAGTTGGATCCCACGATAGGTCGCCCTATGGTTAAAGTTCATTATCCACCGGCTGACTGTCTGACTGAAATACCTCTGGAGCAGGTTCCTTATGATTTTCTACGAAGATTTGTTTATTGGGAACTTGATCCACATACTGGGGAAGCTGTGATTGTTTTTGTTCCTGATTCTGAGCCGCAGCTAGAATATGGAGGTATTTGGAACTTAAAGAAAGTTTTATTTCGAGTTTTTGATCCTATGAGTTTGATAAATCTTCACGAAAAAGATTTGAGAAAACTCTTCGATAATAGGATTCGAGTGAATGAGAATAATGAATTCAACAAGAAGCTTGCAAGACAATATCAGAAAGTTGTTGAAGTTTGCGTTAACAATGGGATTCATGCAGATGGGAAGTTTCCTGCATACTGGGTTTGATTGAAGATTCTTTTGAAGACCAAGCTGAAGACACAGGGGAGTTTGTTGATGCATATTAGAGTGTCTGTCAGTTGGTCTAGTTATAGTTTTGTAATTAGAATTGAGTTTCCTGACTCCTGCGACGTTGTGCACAATGTCGCAGGTGCGACGTCAGGTTTTGGGCCTGCGATGTTGTCTATGTCGCATGGGCTTGGGCCTGCGATGTAGTGTGTAACGTCGCAGGATCGAGTGTTTAGTATAAAAACACTTTTTGTAATCAGTTTTAGGTTTGACGAAAAACCCTAAACGCAATCAGTCGAAATTACCTGTAATCTAGTCGAATATTATCAAAAACAATCGTTCCAATTCGTTTTACTTGCTTAGTGTTTATTGATTAGTTTGTGTAATTGATCAATTGGTGTTTCCGCAACCAATTGATTTGTGAGACTTGATTCAAGATCGATATTACGGACTTACACATTTCGTGCCCTGTGTTGTCGTCATTTGTTGATGAACCAGCATTATTGGAAAATGTGTAGGGCGTACCATAGTTAAAATTTCGATGACCATTATGATGTCATTTCTAGTGATTTACCAGCTTTATCTAAGGTTCTTACAGACGTGGAGAAAGAAAGATGGTCAATGCATCATTCAACAAAGACACGATATGCTTACCTCACAACTAACAATACGGAGACCATTAACGCCATGACTAAGCATGCAAGGAAACTCCCAGTCACAATGCTATTGGATTTTCTTAGATCTTCAGTACAACAATGGTATTTCAAACATCAGAACACACTAACGCAAGAGTTAAAACACCTGTCACACCATATGCAGGGCACAAAATCGGTAAGAGGGTTAAAAAATTCCTAGGTTGGACGGTCAAGCCATTCAAAAATATGATATGTGAGGTGGTGGATGGGGTGAAGAATGGGACAGTCAACTTGAAAAGAATAATATGCACTTGAAAGCAATGGCAATTGTCCAATTTACCTTGCGGACACGTCTACAGTGACCCGTTACTTTGAAATGGACAGTGTCAGCTACTTTGCGAAGAGGTATTTAACCACGGAAACATATCGAGCGGCCTACAGTGAGACTATAAATCCAATGGCTCATCCTTCATAATGGAAATATTCAGGTAAGCTAAGTTGTAGATTTGCTTATCGCTGATACTTGTGAATAGGCAATTTGGTCACCCACCTAGGCGTCCTGATAATCCTTCTAAAGGAGAAAGGGAAACAGAAATACAAAAAAAAATGTAGTCGTTGCAAGGAACACGGTCATAGTCGAGCTACTTGTATGGCTCCTTACGATAGAACAGATGAGTCAAGCGCTCAAGATCCAACTCAAGGTCAAAATCAAGATCCAAATGAAGATCGAAAAAAGTATGTTCTTACCTTTATTCACATAAAAACTAAAATATTACATTGTAATATTAATATCATCTTCAATTATTGACTTGAAGAAAACGTCCACAAAATCAACGAAAAGCCATTTCGAGGATGAAGCAGATTCATCTCACCTGACTCAGAGTTTTCCAAGTATACATTTAAGTCACCCTCGAAATTGTTATAATGACAAAACCTATGTTATGTACTAGTTAACAATGTTATTTATGTTTTTATTACCGTGGTTTATTTGATTCAATAACTTTTCTTGATATACACTTTTAGGTGTTTGAACAATACTAAAACATTTCATTACATAAGTATTAAAAATTAAAATATTAAATAAAAAATAAAAACATTTAAAAAAACATTACAAGGTACTTAATTTTGCAACTATCCAATTGATTGAAATATAAATACGAAATACAATATTTGACTACTAACTAATCGAATAACCGTCTTGCACTTGAAGAGCCGATATACCTTGCGGATACGTCTACACTGACCCGTTACTTTGAAATGGACAGCGTCATCTACTTTGCGGAGAGGTATTTCATCATGGAAACATATCGAGCGGCCTACAGTGAGACTATAAATCCAATGGCTCATCCTTCATAATGGAAATATTCAAGTAAGCTAAGCTGTAGATTTGCTTACCGTTGATACTTGTGAATAGGCAATCTGGTCACCCACCTAGGCGTCCTGATAATCCTTCTAAAGGAGAAAGAGAAACAGAAATACAAAAAACAATGTAGTCGTTGCAAGGAACACGGTCATAGTCGAGCTACTTGTATGGCTCCTTACGATAGAACAGATGAGCCAAGCGATCAAGATCCACCTCAAGATCCAACTTAAGGTCAAAATCAAGATCCAAATGAAGATCAAAAAAAGTATGTTCTTACCTTTATTCAGATAAAAACTAAAATATTACATTGTAATATTAATATCATTTTCAATTATTGACTTGAAGAAAACGTCCACAAAATCAACGAAAAGCCATTTCGAGGATGAAGCAGATTCATCTCACCCGACTCAGAGTTTTCCAAGTGTACATTTAGGTCACCTTTGAAATTGTTATAATGACAAAACCTATGTTATGTACTAGTTAACAATGTTATTTATGTTTTTATTACCGTGGTTTATTTGATTAATAATTTTTCTTGATATACACTTTTAGGTGTTTAAACAATACTAAAACATTTGATTACATAAGGATAAAAATTTAATTATTAAATAAAAAATAAAAATATTAAATAAACAATACAAGGTACTTAATTTTGCAACTATCTAATTGATTGAAATATACATACGAAATACAATATTTAACTACTAACTAATCGAATAACCGTCTTGAACTTGAAGAGCCAGCAATAATATTAGAAAATGGTAATGCCATTAAAGTTTCATAGGTCTAGAAATGTGACAGATCGTTGCGTATAACATACACCTTAATTTCTCCATGTACTTTTGCATTGTTAGTAATCTGCTTCAGTTGCTCGACATCATCCACTAACAAATGTAAACCAGTCTCAAGGTCCTTATCATGCTCTTTAAGGTAACAATGTCACTTCTCTGTAGCCCAATAACCTAGCTCTTCCAACGTGTAATCAAGAAATTTAGTGGAAAATTCAACGACATCTATGCAGTCAATACACGGAAACAAACCTTGCGTATACATTCTTTTTGTGCCCTGAAAATGTCCATCGTGACAAAAAGTGATGGTAAACAACTCAGGAACTGTTGCGTATAATTCATCAGTTATTAGTTCTTCATTTGGAGATCGGATATGCTAAAAATGATCCGTGTGAACCATTTTTGGTTACTTTATAGTCAAAGAAATTTTTTCATGTTTTATAAGAAATTGTGAAAAAGCTGATAATGTTATCTTACGGTCATAGTATTTATAAAAATTATCAAAATCCCAGAAATCGCGGAAAATCTTATCTAAAAATCATAAAAGCTTATAACATTTTTATTAGGTCGGACGCAAATCGCAAGTCATTACTTGCAATTTGCGACCCGTTCACAAGGTCTCGTTCTCGGACACAATCAAATTAGGTATACGAGTCACAAAAGCAAAAAGCATAACACAAATAGCAAAACGCAAATTTGTAAATTGATTTTGCGACCAGTTCATCATCGTTCTCGTTCACAGACTCACCATGTCGGTCAGAAGTTGTCGGCACAAGCAAATCACAAATGAGTCGCAAAAGAAAATGGCAAAGTCAAATCGCAAATTGGAAATCACAAATTTACGATTTGCATTCACCAAAAGGCTTTTCTAGGTCACAATCTAGGATATATATTAGCCCATTGTGTATTGCTAAAGCCCGACCCACTATTAGATTAGGGTTTTGCATCTTCTATATATTTGTACCTTATTCATGAAATAATGCAAGTAAGATAATACCAATTATAATGGTATCAGAGCCTTTTTTTCTCCTTCCCAAAACCCTAACCACGCCACTCCTCTCTTAAACTCTATATAATTTTGTCGTCCGAATTAATCATCCGCTTACTTACGTCTATTGCAACAAAAAATATAGAACTAAAATAAATAGTCAAAAATATCTCCAACTTTATTTCATCGAATGTCACACACGGGGCAAAGGATTAATCAAAATTGCTATTGCCAATTTGCTGATTCCAATCCCTATTTCGGTCACTGCAATCCTATATTCACAATTGCCATATCCACTAATATTTTTTCTAATAGCCATCAAAGTCTGCTTCAAAACAACATCATCGGTTAATCTATTTTTATGGTGATATGGGTTTTGAAGATAAAGGATGATACCTGGATTGGATACAGGAGCTACTTCTCATCTCTCTTCAAATATCGGTAATGTCCATATATATATTACAAATAAAAATGTTCATTTAGTTATTATTGGTAAAGGATATTACATACCTATTACTGGCTCTAGTAATACTCAAATTGCCAATCCCTCAAATTGCCAATCCCTATCGTCCTCTACACTTTATAAATGTACTTGTCACACCAAATATAATCAACAACCTTGTTTCAATTCGCAAATTCACTACTGATAATAAATGTTCCATTGATTTTGATCCTTATGGGTTTACTGTACGAGATCATTATACCTGTCAAGCTCTTCTTCATTGTGACAGTATTGGTGATCTATATCCGCTACACGTTGTAGCATCAGCATTTCTATCAGTATTCAATAGCCATTCCCTTTGGTACCAAAGACTTGATCACCCTAGTGACTTGATTTTACAAAGGGGTTAGTGTCTGGGAATGTACTAAATTTTGATCAAATATCTATCGTGTGTACCCAACTTACATTTGCTACTTTTAATGCATCCAACTTTCAAAATATGAAGTTTTGATGTATTTTGATGACGTGTCACTCTCTTCGTATGCCACGTGGCACGCTATATGAATGACACGTCATCAAAATACATCAAAACATTGTTTTTGAAAGTTGGATACATTAAAATAAGCAAATGTAAGTTGGGTATACATAATAGACATTTGATCAAAGTTTGGTATATTCCCAGATACTAAACCCTTTTACAAACTCTCACTTCTCAAGGACTTCCTTACTATCCCTCTTAGTCTGTAGTTGATTCTCCGTTTATTGTTGTTCATTCGAATCTTTGGACATCTCCGGTCTCCAGTATCAGTGGATCAAAATGCTATGCTCTTTTTATAGACCACTTCTCACACTTTATCCGGGTCTATCCATTACATAACAAATCTGATGCTCAGTCTAAGTTTTTACACTTTTGTTTCTTTGTCAATACCCAATTCAACCGTAAAATTAAAAACTTTTCAATGTGATCATGGTGGAGAATTCGACAACCATCACCTACATAATCTGTTTGCCAAATATGGCATCCATTTTCGCTTCTCTTGCCCAAGTACCTCACAACAAAATGAAAAATTCGAACGCATGATTCGTACCATTAATAACGTTGTGCGTTCACTTCTCTTTCAAGCTCACCTTCCACCAGAGTGTTGGTTTGAAGCATTACTTATGGCTATTACCCTTCTTAACCTCCTTCCATCCACATCTATTAACAATGACATCGCATACACTAAACTGTTCAATAAACTAACCTCCTACTCTGTTGATACATATTAGGTGTTTGTCAGTTGGTCTATCGAGTTGTAATAAGTGTCGTTAGTTCTTAATAGAAATATAGTTTTTATTATATGCGACACTCGTGTTTTAGGTTAGGCGTCACTTGCCTTAGTGACGCATAGCGTCACTTAGGTAAGTGACGCATGAAGGCGGCCACATGCGACACTTCCACAAGTGACGCATGTCGGCTGACTTTTTAGTATAAATAGAAACCTACGGGTTTTCGGCTAGGGTTGACGAAACCCTAGCACCATTTGTCGACTAAACCTTATTGTAATCGTTCCCAAATAGTTATACAAGCTAATATACACGTTTACTTTGTTGAATTTCTCGTGTTCGGTTTGTGAGTTGTTAGCTAAAAAAGCAATTGTTTGATTCCGCCTTACGATTGCTGTCAATTGACATCTAGGTCCACGACAAGGGACACTTTCAACTGGTATCAGAGCCACTAGGTGAATACATTGACGTTTAGATTCAATTTTGGGTTGATTTCGGCTTTGTTCGAATAATTAATTAAGATTACATACGGTTTTGGAGCTGTTAAGGTGATTTACAGTCAATATTCTTCATCAACAACAGGTTTCGTCCATTAGGGTTCAAAGAATTTTCGTTTGGTTTACGAAAATTCGACATTTTTAGGGTTTTGGGATTTTTCAGCCGTTTTGCGACACTCGATCCGTCACTTGGACGCGTCACTTATAGCGGCACTAGCTAATCTCAAAATTAGGGTTTTACCGTCACTTAGACGCGTCACTTGAAGCGTCATTTGAGGTTACACGACACTTAACTTAAGTGTCGTCTACCCTAATACACCGACACTCAAGTGCGTCACTGTTGCACGTCACTTGACTCTCAAGCGTCACTTCTGTTAGTGACGCCTGTTTGATTTATAGCGTCACTCTTACTAGTGACGCCTATTAGATTTAGCACGACACTCAAGTACGACACTTGAGGGCGTCACTTGCTTAACTGACCGACACTTACTTATAGTGTCATCAGTCACTTTGTACGTCACTCGATAGCGTCACTTGCTAAGTGTCGCTAGTCGCTGCGACACTTGAGTGCGTCACTTACCTAGTGACGCCTTTGGTACTAATTAGTTTGCAAGTTCTTGTTTTTGCGTATAATTTCAGGTATATCTTCGATGGCTTCTATTGCTGACAAGGAAGATATTAGAGGTATTATGGAGATGCTAAAGCAGGGAAATGATATCGGTTCCAATAATAAACCTCCACTGTTCACTGCAGACATGGACTATGCTTATTGGAGGGATAGATTTGAACAGTTTGTTGACTTTCATTGTCCAGAATTGTGGGGCCCATTAAAACAAAGATATGAGGCTCCAGTAGCTGAAGGAGATTATCGTCAGGTTCCTCCACCAAAATCTTTCATTGCAATGACACCTCAAGAAAAGAAGGATTATCAAATAGAAAGAAAAGCACACTCAGCTATCTGTATGTGCTTGACAAAGGATGTCATGAGACTTTTTAAAAATCATGACACAACCTATGATTTATGGAAGGCTATAGAAACGAGGTGTTGGGGAAATGCGAAATACAAGGAAGCTAAGCTGGAATTGATAAAGAAACAGTACGATCTGTTTGACTCATTACCTAATGAGACAACCTCTGGACTGTTTACCCGGTACTCACAATTGGTGAGTGAGTTAACGGAGGGTGGATATAATCTCACAGCACTTGAGATAAATAAGAAACTGTTAGATGTTCTACCAAGTGCATGGGATGTAAAAGTCCAATTCTTGAAGGAAAGTGAAGGATTGGATGGTATGACTTTGGATAAGCTGATAGGAGTTCTTCAAGCACACGCTATGGAGTTAAAGAAGAAAGAGTGCAAGACAACTGGTTTTGTACAAAATCCTTCACTTTATGGAGGCCAAGTTAACTCTGGTAAGAGTTATGGAGGAATGGCATTCATCTCGGATACCAATTCTCCATCTTATTCCGCTGGAGCATCACTTGCTGCCTATGTTTCTGGCACACCCTCCATTACTCAAGGATCACAACAACAGGTTTCATCTTCACCAGCTATTCAAGAGCAAGCGGCGATCTATACAGCTTTCCTTAGTTCTTACAAAGATTTGGTTACTCAACCGAATACTACTTTGGAAATGACCAAAGAAGATTATGCTCAGCTAGATGACGATGACTTGGAGCAGATGGATTTAAACTGGAATATAGCTATGCTTTCCAGAAGGGTTCAGAAATTTATGCAGAGAACGGGACGGAAGAGTTTGGAAGGTAATGGGAAGACCGGATTTGGGTTCGACAAAAGCAAGGTTCGATGTTACAACTGTCAGAACCTTGGTCACTTCGCAAGGGAATGTGAGAAACCCAGGATGCCATCGTCGGGTCTTACTAAACCGGATCCACCCAAGGCAAATGAAAAAGAAGAAGTTAAATCGTTGGCTGTTGATAACGCTTTAATTGTCTTTGAGCCAACTACTTTTGATTGGAGTGCTCAAGCTGCACAGTTTCAATGCCTGATGGCTCACATTACTCCTGAGGTACCAAATGAACCAACTGAGCCATTTAATTGTGTTTCGTGTATTAACTTGACTGAATCCCTTAAGGCCTATCAGAAAGACAATCAAAATCTGCGGGACAAGATAGTTAAACTTAATGAATCTAATAACTTTTTGCTAGATAATGAAAAACTTTATGAACAACACCTTGAAGCTCATAAATTAGATACCGAAACCTTTAAGGCAAAGGTCTTTAGCCAGCAAGATGCAATTAAAAGTTATCTTACTGAAATTGAATTGTTGACTAAAGAATTATCTGATTTGAAAAATGAGTTTGAGAATCATAAAAGCAAAATCTTAGGCTCAACATCCGCCACTCAAGTCTTTAATGAGATTGTTAGCAAGCAGGGAGAAAGTGGCAAAAAGAAGGAAGGTCTTGGCTGTAACCAAGTACCACCACCTTCTAATGCTGAATATTGTCCCCCGATTGCTAAACAAGGTCTTGAGGAGATTTCAGTTGATTATACCAAACTATATGGTATTAAGGCCAAAGAAGCTAAGCTAAACAAACTGACAACGGAGAAAACCAAGAGGCAAGAGTATCCATTGCCTAAGTTTGTTAAAGCTGAAAGTAAGTCTCCAGTTTATACTGATGAGATTGTTGAAATAGAGGATATTACTGATCAGGAATATCCTGAGTTTAAGAAGGTTGAGGTTAGACCTAAAAAGGTTATTTTGAAAGTTGAACCTCTGACAAGGGTTCAAACTAAAAAGGAAAATAAAGTTTTGAATGTGAAATCTCAAACTAATCAGTCACCTACAAAAGTTTTACACCAAAAGGTGACGAAAGAAAAGGTTTTGTTTGATAAAACTTCTGACTCAACTTCTAAACCAACACAAGCATTCTCTAAAACGTGTACAAAATGTTCATGTTCTACAAATGCTTCATTACTTACTGCGGTAAATCCTCCGTCTCAACAGTTTCAAGAGACTCGTTCTTGTTTCTACTGCAAGAAACAAGGACATTTGATCTGCGATTGTCCCAAACTCTCTTATCAGCGTTATGGGAGACATATGCCTAGGACAGCTCTCTACAGAAATTCCTTTTCAAAATCACCTCCTAGGCATCACTCCAACTCTCCCGAGCCTGCTAAGAAAGTTGTTAGTGTTTGACAAAATCCTTTGTTAAAACCAAAGCCCAACATTATTTCCAAGCCAAATCCCAAACCATTAAAGGTTTGGAAGATAAAGGAGTCCACTGAAGACTCAAATGTCATCAATAATAACACATCAGATTCAAAATCTGATTTGTTTAAAAATAAAGTTTTATCTGATGTGCTTATTGTTGATGACTATGGTCGACCTAAGTCTGTAAAGGCTTGGGTCACCGTTTCTCACTAATCTCTTCATCTTTATGTGTTGCAGCAGTCTGAACGTGTAAAAGATAGCGAATGGTTCATGGACAGTGGTTGCTCGCGACACATGACGGGTGATGTGTCTCTCCTATTGGATATTAAACCATATGCAGGAGGTCATGTTGCTTTTGCTGGAGATACAGGGGGAACAATTTCGGGTAGAGGAACGCTAACTAATGGAAAGGTTAGCTTTGAGAATGTAAATTATGTGGCTGAACTTCAGCATAACTTGCTAAGTGTTTCACAAGTTTGTGATAAGGACTATACCACATCATTTACAAAGACTGAGTGTGTTATATTGAAGCCGGGGTATGTCATTCCAGAGGAATGGGTTGTAATGCGTGCACCTAGAAGAAATGACACCTATGTGATGAACATGCGAACCGTGGAGACATCCAGCGAATACACCTGTCTCCTTTCGAAGGCTTCAGAAAAGGAATCACTCCTTTGGCACAGACGAATGGGGCACATTCATTTCCGAAAAATGAATTTCCTAGTCAACAACGACTTGGTTCGTGGAGTTCCGAAACAGTCCTTCGCCTTGAAGGATGACTGTGTTTCTTGCCACAAGGGCAAACTCCATAAGAAGTCTCATAAGTCTAAGGTTGTGAATTCAATTAATGCTCCGTTGGAATTACTGCATCTGGATCTTTTTGGTCCTGTTTCCACAAAGAGCATCGGTGGTCGCTCTTACTGTTTAGTAGTGACAGATGACTACTCACGGTTCTCGTGGGTATATTTTCTTGCAACGAAGGATGAAACAGCGGGTATTTTAGTTTATTTGTTGGATAAGTTGGCAAATCTATGCAACTTAAAGGTAAAGAGACTGCGAAGCGATAACGGAACCGAATTCAAAAACTCAACTCTCGAATTATTCTGCGCTTCTAGGGGTATTGAACATCAATTCAGTGCTCCGAGAACTCCTCAACAGAATGGAGTTGCTGAACGAAAGAATAGGACCATCATCGAAACTGCTCGCACTATGCTAGCGGATTCCAAACTTCCTATTATTTTCAAGGCTGAGGCAGTTAATACTGCTTGCTACGTTTTGAATCGGGTACTTTCGGTTAAAAAGAAGAATAAAACGTGTTATGAGCTCTTCAACAATCGCAAGCCAAATCTGCAGTTTCTGGAGCCATTTGGGTGTCCTTGTTTGATCATGATAACAAAAGAACGTGTCCCTAAGTTTGGTGATAAAGCCGTTGAAGGGATTTTTCTTGGATATTCGGTCAATTCTCCAAACAAACGGGTATACAACAAATCAACAAATGAGATCGAGGAACACTTTGAGGTAAAATGTTTACGTTATACAGAACCACCTCAAGGAACGGGTCCGGATTGGTTCTTCAATTATGGGAAACTCTTCAGTTCCTTCAATGTACCGGAGGACGACGACACTGAAGAGTTAATCACAATGCTTCATGGACTTGATGTTTTTCAACAAACATCCGATTCTCTCCCTACAACACCCAATCCAATTCCCGATACGACATCCACTCCAGCACCTATTCCAACACAACAAATGCCTGCACCTACATCCACCACTTCTCCTGCATCTGTACCTACATCCACACCACCAACTACAACCATTTCGTCTTCTTCAAACACTGTTAATGCCGCGGATCTTCCGGACGATCCCAATATGCCTCTCCTAGAGGATGACGAAGACATGGATTATTCTCGTTTCTTCATTAATGAAGAGAACGACGATGCTTCTGCCACTGAAGGTGATTTGAACAACTTGGAATTAAATCTTGTGCCAGACGCCATTCCAGTGACTCGGATACATAGGAATCACCCAGTTGAAAACATTATTGGTGATCCTCATTCTACTGTTCAAACAAGACATCAGGCGAAGCAATCTGCTGAAAATAATGATACTTCAGCTAATCAGATTTTGGGATTTATGGCGACTGTTAATTCATGCCATCTTTCCCAAACTGAACTGAAGAAAGTTTCGGAGGCCTTACAAGATCCATCTTGGGTCGAGGCCATGCAAGATGAACTGCAACAATTTCACAAGTTGCAGGTGTGGACTTTAGTACCATTACCCAAGGGTGCTGATCCAAAAGGCACTCGATGGGTATATCGAGTAAAGAAGGATGATCGAGGGGTTGTTACAAGAAACAAAGCTCGACTAGTTGTTCAAGGGTATACTCAGGTTGAAGGACTAGATTATGATGAGGTTTTTGCCCCTGTCGCCAGATTGGAGTTTGTCCGTATCTTCTTAGCTTTTGCTTCTTTTAAAGGGATTCGTGTCAAGCAACTTGACGTCAAGAGTGCATTCCTTTATGGTAAGATTGATACGGAGGTTTATGTTCAACAGCCTCCAGGTTTTGACGATTCGGTGCATCCAAATTATGTCTACAAGCTAAATAAAGCGTTGTATGGACTTCATCAATCTCCTCGACTATGGTATGAGAGACTTGCTACTCATCTGGTGGACAACGGTTTTTCTCGGGGCACCATCGACAGCACCCTTTTCACAAAAGGGAAAGGGGATGATTTGTTACTCGTTCAAGTATACTTCGATGATATCATTTTTGGATCATTAAATGAGGCTTTATGCAGAGAATTTGAAGAGGTCATGAAGTCAGCTTTCGAGATGAGTGCAATGGGAGATCTAACTTTCTTCCTAGGAGTGCAAGTTGAACAGTCATCCAAAGGGATGTATATTCATCAGTCGAAATATGTCAATGACATGTTGACACGGTATGATATGCTCACTTGTAAGCCTTATGGAACTCCTATTGAACTCAACCATAATCTTGGACCTGCTGATGATGATGAGGACTGCAAAGAAAAGGATTATCGTTCGATGATAGGTTCTCTAATGTACCTTACTGCCTCAAGGCCTGATATCGTATTCGCGGTTTCAATTTGTTCAAGATATCAGGCACATCCCAAGGTTTCTCATATGAAGGCGGTGAAGCGAATTTTTGGCTATCTTAAATATAGACCCACTCTCGGTCTATGGTACTCAAATGAGAAGAACTTCACGCTCTCTGCTTATTCCGATTCAGATTATGGTGGCTGCAACATGAATAAGAAGTCTACAACAGGAGGATGTCAGTTTCTAGGATCCCGATTGGTGTCATGGTAATGCAAAAAGCAAACAACGGTTTCTACTTCAACAGCAGAGGCTGAATACATTGCTGCTGCAAGCTGCTGCTCTCAAGTTCTTTGGATTCAACACCAATTGCGCGACTACGGGTTACTCTTAACTTTAACTCCTATACATATTGATAATACTGCTGCCATATCAATCACACGCAATCCCGTACAACACTCTAAAACCAAACACATAGAAATTAGGTTTCACTTCATACGGGATTGCTATGAGAAACATCTTATTGACCTTGTCCATATAGATACCCTCAAACAAAATGCTGACTTATTCACTAAGGCTTTTTCTAGAGCCCGATTTGATGAATTAGTCAACATGATCGGTCTAAGATTCTTTACTACGAAAAAGTAATTTGTGACTTGGATTAGCTTTAAAGTAATGTTTTATTATAAAAAAAAAAAAAAAAGGTGCAACCTACGCAACTGCCACTCATTATACTTTCTAGTGTTAATGAAATGCAAGGTTGCTACATTTTAAAATAGACGTTGAAGTTGTGTCTGTAAACAACTTGGGATATGATAGTACATTGGGTGACATGCATAAAAATGGAAATTTAAGGTTTATCTTGGATGTGTCAGTAGATTTATCTGACGTATTGAAAACAGTTTTTATAAACATTGTCTTCATCATACGATGTATTAGTAGGCATGATATACAAAACTCTTAGAGAAGTCTTAAGAAGCTTAATCATTAACTGTCTATTTCAAGTGGTAAAACACCATTAGATGTATGACAAAAGTCTTAATTTCTTACTTATACGAGATATGCTTTCGTGAAAGATGTTTATTGGATATCATTTGGGGGTATATATTGATAGTTTCCTCTGTTATACGTAAGTATAGACCTGGCTTCTATTAATATATACTTTAAACTTAAGCAAACACAAGTCAAATAACTTGCAACGTCTTTAAAAAATAAAGATACCTTACAAGGTCGCCAAAATGGTTTGACCAAGTCTGGTTTTGCTTAAACCTGAATCAAGCTATGTCGCCGCTGACTTGATTCTTAAAATTGATTTTCTTATATTCTATCTGTAAATGGAAGCATGGTCTTTGTCTTAAGTTAAGATTTATATCTATGGTGGAAACTACAGCGAAATGCACATACCAATAATAATAAAATACTTCCTAGATGTGAGTATAACATGTTTATGTGGATAAACATACTAATAATCGTTTTTGAAATAATTTTTATAAAAAAAATGCTTTTAGTATGTCAAGTAAATTTAAATAGGACATATATACTGATGATCGAAATAACACTTATTGTTCCTAATAAATGCATGTTATTCCAATATGATCCCTAACCAGACTTTATCAACTCCGTCACCAAAAAGAATGTGTTAATTCTCTAGTTGTCAATTTACATTTTTTTGTATAAGTTTTATTTTATCTAAGTTAGTGTAATTTTAGTTATTATCCAAGTTACAGTTACATTTTCAAATTTGAGTTCCGAAATCACAACGCGAAAAATCGATGAAATCGCAATTTTTTCACTAAAAGTGAACTGAGCGTCACTTTCATAAGTGACGCTACCAGTGACGCATTCGATATTGCGTCACTTACTTAAGTGACGCAGTGAGTGTCGGGGTAAGCTTCGCTATAAGTGCCGGGTTGAGTGACGCATACAAGGGTCGGTGTATAAATACCCCTTCCCCACGACACTCAACCTCACCACTTTTCAAATACTTATACCGACACTCGCTCTGACATACCGTCACTTACACTGTCTCTGCGTCACTCGGTCTGTGCGATTTTCTTCGATCCGTTCGTGGTTTCTACGGCTTGTTCGAGCATTCCAGTCTCATATTCTTGTTCTACTCATTCACACGAGCTCTTTGGTACTAACTTTACCCTTTATCGTTTAATATTCATGTTGTAATTTAGATTTAGGGTTACGGGATTTTGGGTAACTTGAAATCGTTTGATTTAATGCATGTTTCGATAATATTTTCTTGTAATAAAGGGTGTGTTCTCATCGTTTTTACCATACGCACAATCCCCTCACTTAGATTTTGAAAACCCCTAATTTTCAAATCTGGGTATGAACAGTGACACGATGATCTTCATCGTTGCGTCACTTCGTGCGTCACTTCCCTCAAGTGACGCTGTTTGGTAATTTTGAAAACTTATACCGTCACTTAATAAGTGACGCTTGTTTTTGCGTCACTTCTTAAGTGACTCATGTAGTGACGCATACAATTGCTTTATTTGTTCAGACCGTCACTCTTCCTAGTGACGCCTTTACATGCGTCACTACCCCAAGTGACTGTCTAAGTGACGCTTATTACAAAACGTCACTTATACCGTCACTTCTTAAGTGACTGTCTTAGGATAATGTCACTATGTTAAATGTCGCATGTTCTTCACCCGTCACTTTGCAAGTGTCGTATAAATTAAATCACAAAATACAAACGTCACTTACATCAGTGACGCATGATAGCGTCACTTTCAATAAGTGACGCTACAATTTGATTTTAATTTTAATTATTGTACAATACAACACTCCTAAGTGACGGTAGTGGCCATGCGTCACTTATCATAAGTGACGCCTAAAGTCAAAATTCGTTTTCTAACCCTTCTGTGTTCGGGCTAACGCTATAACGCTTTCGGTTATTTTTCTTTGTATTTTCTAGCTTACAGATGGCTGAACTTCAGAATTATTACCGCCGCACAAACACTCGACACAACATCACGGCTTTTCTCGAGTCTACGCATGCTAATTCTGCACCGTTCAGGCCAATGATTGACTTTCTACGCAGATCGAGGATTTATTATGCGATTACGGCAACGACTCCTGTGTACATGAACCAAATAGAGGAATTCTATGATCATGCCGTGATCAGGGTTCAGGGTGACGTTCCTCGGATTGTTTCTAATATGTTTGGGGAGGAAATCGAGATTACCGAGAACTCGATTAGGCGGGTTTTACAGTTCACCGACAACGACACGATGCCCACTATCTTCCCCACGACGTTTATCTATGGGGGACTTCAGAGAATGGGATATCCAGCTAATCAGCTGTCGGATTTTCGAAAGCAGTTTCTGTGCCGTGTTTGGAGGTATCTCTGCCACATTATTATTGTATGCCTATCGCCAAGGAAAGGGGGGTATGATGCGGCAAGTCATTTGACTTTATCGCTTATGTTAGCCCTAGTGTATAATAAGCCCTATAACTTTAGCGGCTATATTTTTGGGAATTTGGTGGAAAACATCAGGGCTGGGAAGGACAAATGGTTGCAGTATCCTCGTTTTGTCCAGTTATTGTTAAATGATTTGAACTTGGATATAGCACCTGACCAGCGTTCTCTTTTGGTGTCAACCCCGATGCTTTTACGAGTCTTTAATGACTGTAAGCTGGCACCGAAAGGTGAACAAATTTTGGCTGACCGGGAGTTATTCGGGCACATAGTGAACGAAAACTATGTTGTGCCGCGTGATCACGGATTTTTGGATGATGTCGGGCCTCCGGTCAACGAGGACGACTTGGTTGATACCAATATAGCTCAAGATTTAGAGGATATCGATCGCGTTGATCGAGTTGAGCCTGATTCTGATGACGGTGGGCCCACCCCTTCTGATTCTGAGGGTGACGTGCCACCTCAATCAGCTTTAGATGGGATTCAATTGGCTGATCCCCAACGCTTTAAGCGTATTATGCGCCGGATTTCTGCTGGTCGGGTTCATATCCCGAGGAATCCTAGCAAGCGTCCTGCTGGGTCGTCGCCTTCTTATGCCGATTTACCTTTACGTCGACGCCAGCGGACTTCGATTGTCCTTGAGGAGCCGACTCGACAGACTTCTCCTCAGCCTGCAACTGCTTCTATTCAGCAGGTTTTAGCTCAACTGGAGCTTTTATCCAAGCGTTTTGATGATCAATAGGCGATCATTGCAGCTCAAGCTTCACAGATTAAGGACTTAGAGATTAAAGCTGCTACAGTGGACTCTCTCCAGCAACAGATAACGACTATGTCTTCTAGGTTGTTAGAATTGGAGTCAGTCACACTTGTTTCGGGGGAGGATAATCCCAGGGAAATAGAAACAAATGTAACTCCTTCCCCTGAACCTGAAAATGTACAACCTTCAGATACTATAAATGAAGTGACGGCATTCAGTACTTCAATATGAAGTTTTATAAAATAAGTACTTTGCTGAAGTGTGAGCTTCAAAGGTTAGTTCAGATACCCTAGATCAACCGATCACGAGATTCAAGAGCAGATTTCTTTCAGGTGATCATACGTCGTGAGATGAATAGTAAAAAGTATAACTTGATAAAGCCGACGTTGGGTATGAGGTATAAATTTAAGAAGAAACTAGATCCGGTTACCAGACAACCTATTGTGAAGATGATCTATCCACCAGCAAAGTGTCTACAGAAGATACCTTTGGAGATCATCCCGCTAGATTTTTTGAATAGGTTGGTTTATTGGGTATATGACGATGTTACGGGTGAAGCTGTGATTGTATTCATTCCAAATTCTGAACCAGCTGCAGACTCGGAGTCTTCTATTGCAGATACAGGAAATAACGAGATAACAGCTTGGGATGCTGTTCAGCCTACTAAGAGGTCGTTATGGGGTCTCAAGAGGAAAATGTTTTGTGTTTTTGACCCATTAAGTTTGATCAATCTTTCTGCTCAAGATATGAAAAGATTACATGAAAATAGAATTGAGTTCAAGACGAAAGATAGAGCTGAAGCGTTAAAATTTCAGAAGATCGTGGATATCTGCGTTGCCAATGGAGTACACGCTGGTGGTGTATTTCCAGCTGGCTGGAAGTGAAGACTTGAAGATTTTTGAAGACCAAGCTGAAGACACGGGGGAGTTTGTTGATACATATTAGGTGTCTGTCAGTTGGTCTATCGAGTTGTAATAAGTGTCGTTAGTTCTTAATAGAAATATAGTTTTTATTATATGCGACACTCGTGTTTTAGGTTAGGCGTCACTTGCCTTAGTGACGCATAGCGTCACTTAGGTAAGTGACGCATGAAGGCGGCCACATGCGACACTTCCACAAGTGACGCATGTCGGCTGACTTTTTAGTATAAATAGAAACCTACGGGTTTTCGGCTAGGGTTGACGAAACCCTAGCACCATTTGTCGACTAAACCTTATTGTAATCGTTCCCAAATAGTTATACAAGCTAATATACACGTTTACTTTGTTGAATTTCTCGTGTTCGGTTTGTGAGTTGTTAGCTAAACAAGCAATTGTTTGATTCCACCTTACGATTGCTGTCAATTGACATCTAGGTCCACGACAAGGGACACTTTCATACTCCCATCTTCGCACATTTGGATGACTTTATTATCCTTATGCTTTCCCTTCACATAAACGTGCTCCTCGCACCACACCATCTATTTTTCTTGGATACCCTTCTGACCATCGTGGTTATCGGTTCCTTGATCTACACACTAATAAAATCATCATATCTCATCATGACACTTTTGATGAAACCATCTTTCCTTTTGGTTCTATGAATCCTACAAAATCTCTTTCTTATTAGTTCCTAGACAATATGGACCCTTCGCCTATCTCTTTACATCTTCGCACCTCACCTACTCATTCCCAACAACCACAACCTCAAAATCAAACTACATCACAAACCCTTCCTACACCCCCACCTATTACATCATCCCCATCACCTTTAACTCCGCCACCACCTCCAATTCCAACACCACCTCCAACTCCTATGCCACCTCCTCTAACTAATTAACAACGTTGTGCCTTCACATCCCATGGTCACACGCTCTAAGGTTGGAAGTGTAAAACCTATAAAAAGACTTAATCTCCATATCACCTCCCTCTCTCCTATCCAGCTGTCTCCTGTCCATACCCTAAAAGACCTTAACCGGAAACATGTTATGTGTGATAAATTTAATGCACTCATTCAGAACAACACTTGGGTTCTCGTTCCTCGTCCTCCAAATGTCAACGTTGTATGTTCCATGTGCTTGTATAAACACAAATTATAGGACAATGGCTTATTGAGTCGCTACAAAGCGTGACTGGTTGCTAATGGTTGTATTCAACAAAAAGGTAAGGGTATCGATTGTGATGAAACTTTCAGTCTAGTTGTTAAACCAACCACTATTCGTACAGTTCTCACTCTTGCAGTATCTAGACAGTGGCATCAACTGGATGTGAAGAATGCTTTTCTTAATGGTCATTTGTGTGAAACATTTTATATACATCTGCCTCCTAGATTCTCATATCCTCAGCACCCTACTCATGTTTGTCTTCTGAAGATATCTCTATATGGTCTTAAACAGGCTCCTCATGCACGGTTTCAACGCTTTGCAGGTTATGCCACCCGTGTTGGTTATCAGCAAAGCTTATGTGACTCATCTTTATTCATATTCAGGAGTGGATCAAATATTGCTTATCTATTGCGTTACGTGGAAGACATTGTTCTTACAGCTTCATTTATGTCTCTTTTACAGCTTCATTTATGTCTCTTTTACAACGGGTTATATCCTCTCTTCTTTAGGATTTTGCTATGACTGACCTCGGCCCTATCAGTTATTTTCTGGGCATCTTGGTTAAACATAACGCGATTGGGATGTTTCTCTCTCAGAAAAAGTATGCTTCTAAGTTCTTGAGTGGGCTCATATGCTCAATTGCAACCCGTATAAAACTCTGGTGGATACCGTGACCAAACTTGACTCGGATGGTCCCACTGTTACGGACCCCACTGTGTACTATAGTCTACTAGTCTTGTAGGGGCTCTTCAGTATCTGACTTTCATGATACATGACTTGACGTATGCTGTTTACCAACTATGCCTCTTTATGTATTATCCATGTGAACCCGACTTTACCGCTTTAATACGCATTTTTCGTTATGTTTGTGGGACGATATATCATGGCGTACAGTTGTACACATCGCACATTACCTAACTCATTGCTTACTCTGATGCCAATTGGGTTGGGTGTCCTACTACATGCGGGTCCACTTCAGGCTACTATGTCACAGTTTCTCGTTCTCGTGCTGAAGTTGAGTATCGTGGAGTCGCTAATGTTGCTGCAGAGGCTGCATGGATTTACAATCTTCTTCGAGAACTTCGTGCTCTAATGTTTAAAGCTACTTTAGTCTATTGTGATAATGTTAGTGCTGTGTACATGTCATATAATCCCGTACAACATCACCGCATGAAACACATTGAGATTGACATTCACTTCTTTCGTGACAAAGTTGCAACATGAGATGTACGAGTTCTTCATGTTCCATCTCGTTATCAATATTTTCACCAAAGGACTTCATTCATCGTTGTTCACGGAGTTCAGATCCAGTTTGAGCGTTCGAAGATCTCCCGCTCCAACTACGGGGGAGTGTTAGCAGATATATTAGCCCATTGTGTATTGATAAAATCTGGCCCACTATTAGAGTACGGTTTCGCATCTTCTATACAGAAATTAATAATGCAAGAAGGATAGTAATTATTACACGGGTTGCAAAAGCAAATTCTCAGAAACAAAAGCAAATTTGTGATTTATTTTTGGGTGGGCAAAACGTCATATTTTTTTTTGAAGGGCAAGACGTTAAAATTGTTCAAAATTTGTGGTAAATTGATCAATTTCCTGAATATTTATGCCATGATATACATAGGCCACGTTTGAAAAGATAAAATACATATTTCTTTTTATAGTATTATGTTTATATTAATATACTATCTTCGAAATTGGTATTTAATCTAAATGGAATGAATCTTGTTACAACGATGATAATGTTTAACTAATTGGACATCTAAAAAAAATAAAAACACTATTAATCTATAAATCTTTATTTCCCATTAATACAAATATAAGTAATAGTATAGCCAACTACGCATATTAAGAATGGTCGATGATATTTTTGTTTTCCCAACAAAAAGATGACTGTTTCAAGAATATTAGGTGTCATTTTTCTAGGAGTTAATGTGTTCAGAGTGAGTAATTCGAATGCACATCGGGTATATATTTTTTGATTATTTACGTATATACATTTAGAAAGTGAAACCACTTTCTAACCGTATTTAAGCAAAGATATGCATGTGTGAAAATTGAAATGCCAATAGCTCATAATTCCTGATTAAGATTCATTTTTCAACTAATTTATAACATAATCCGCTTTTATTGACATCTATGTTGCTATGATCGTCAAAACTACACAGGTTGATAATGTTTTAAACCAAACCCGCTCTTACTTCGTGGTCCAAAAAAGGATACCAGGAAACACTACAAGCCTCTTTAGATTACTCGTATGGTCCCTTTTCAATCCCTCATACTTCAAAAAAAGTATTCTCCCGGGAGTATCCACAACATTCCAATAAATGTTCTCAATATGGTCCATATCCTGAAATACCTTGACAGAGAATTTCAAATGCCTCCTCAAATGGTGAATCTTCCATCAGTACCTTGTGTTGGTATATATGTACACGACATAAGCATGTCCAGAAATGATTGAGCCCATGGGGGCGCACACTTAATCATTTAGACATAATTAATTAATTAATAACGATTTGATTATTATACACATTTAATGTAAACTAAACTCAAGGGACTTAAATGTTAAGTGAACGAAACTTGTTTGGGGTTTGTATTCGGACTCAAGGGCCGATCCTTTAGGGCCGGTTTTGAGGCCTCCAAATACAACACAAAAACCCTAATTACAAGTCTTATTGAAGCCTATAAATACAAAGCTAAGTTAGGGTTATTGGTATCCTAAATACACATACAAAACCCTAACAATTAAACCCCCTCTCCCTCTCCCCTTGGTATGACGATCGGACCAAGCAAAACCCCATTCGTTTCTTCGGTTTGGCTTATTCGACCAAACCAAGAGAAAAGTAAAGCTAGGCTTCGAGTTTGTTACATGTGGAGTTCGACTAGCATCTTTATTGTTTCATGATAGTGGTGTGCGTGCAACCCTATAGGGTTTCACCATTAGTGAAATCTATTCGTTTATTAAACGTTTAATTGGAGCTAAGCTAAAAGGTACATAACTATTTACCCTTGTTGATTATACATATACATGTTTAATATTCCGCTACGTTTTCGTGTATTTGCTTGTCAATTGTGATCAGTGGTATCAGAGCCTACATGCAATAGGTAGAGTTATGTCGCACCCCAAATTCATGATGCGGAAGTGGTTCGGGTCAGGGCACGACTAATCAGTAATCATTGCACAAAGATATAGCAAACGACCTTTAAATGAGACGTTTAAAAAATAGTTACATTACCAAAAATGAAGTGTTTACAAAGTTGCGAGGTCGCCAGTAGTTCTAGAAATTCCAATTCATAACTAGTAGTACAAAATTAATGCAAGGAAATTTCCAAATGTTTGAAAGCATGCGACTCGAGCTAGCATATCTTGTAGTGATCATGTTCCTGCTGTGAACCTGAGTATACATGCTAAAACGGGTCAACATAATTGTTGGTGAATTCATAGGTTTTGATAGTTGAAATAGTTAAAGTCATAATATCGATATTGTAAACCACGGGATTTAAAGTATTGCTCCCCCGCAATATTGTAAAAGTAAGTCACAAGATATAGATAGTTGTATTTATCCACGGAAATATTGTATATATATATAATCACGAGGTTTAAACAATCACATTGCCCTATCACAATATGTTAAGTGTAAGTTATGAGTGTTGTATTATCGTATTGCCTTACCGCAATATGTAAAGCTGAGTCACAAGACTCGTATGTTTGTATAGTAATACCACACTTATCATATTTGTATTGCCTTATCGCAATATGATCGTTGTTGTACTGCTTTACCACAGTATCGTTGTTGTATTGCTTTACCACAATATCGTTGTTGTACTGCTTTACCACAGTATCGTTGTTGTGTTGCTTTACCGCAATATCGTTGTTGTAATACTTTACCATAGTATCGTTGTTATATTGCTTTACCGCAATATCGTTGTTGTACTTCTTTACACAGTATCATGGTTGTATTGCTTTACCGCAATATCGTTGTTGTATTATGGTAAGTTGTTGTATTGCTTTACCACAATATCGTTGTTGTATTGCTTTACCGCAATATCATGTGTTTATCGGAAGTAGCACCACAAGCCTAGGTTATTATCATGTATGCATAGGTGTATAGGTAGTAGCACCACGTGCCCAAGTAGTTATATCAGAAGTAGCACCAAGTGCCCGGACGTAGCACAACATGCTCGGTGTAGCACCATGCGCTTGGAAGTAGCACAACGTGCTCTGTGTAGCGCCACGCGCTTGGAAGTAGCACAACGTGCTTGGTGTAGCGCCACACTCTTGGAAGTAGCACAGCGTGCTCGATCCGTGTGTATAGTTGTCATAGTAGCACAATGCCGTTATCGTGTGACACAAATGCCGTTATAGTTGTGGTACGAATGTCGTTGTGTATACTGTCACTACGAGTTCATAGTTCAAGGTTTATCTATAGTTATTACATCTATTAGTGCATAATCCAGTAAATTCACAGAAATAAATCAGTAGTTGTTAGACAACAATGTAAAGAGGCCCTTAATGCCTAGTAAGTTGTACATACAAGTATTCTATCAGTTCATGATACCATAACTTATTCTCGAGTATGTTTACGAAACTTGTTAGTACCTAAGTCGAGCACATTTGTTATAAACAACAGTTAAACATTTTCTGCATTTGTATTCTTAAAACAAATGAAAAGAAAGCATACATTCTCACCCCAAAGAAAAAAGTAGTGAAAGTGGGCCAATGAACTCACCTGAGCTTAGCAAGTTACGTTTGTGAAATCAAACGAGTATCACGGATGTAAGAAAGCAAGTTGATTCTCCGAACCATGCAACCTTCTGGCGTCCAAAACGCAAAAGGTTGTAAGAAAGCAAGTAAGTAAGTGGATGTCTCAAAAGACCATCGATGCTAGTTTTCTACTCAACTAGTATTGTCCAAGTGTTTATCATTATAAAATGCGTGCGGCCCGTTGGTGAAGTTATGTGACAATAATCCGAAGTTATCTTTATGTTTTGTTTCCTTGTATACTTGTAAAAGTATATGTATTGCATGTACGTATAGCATTGTATAATGTTTAGATATCATTGCGCGAATCCGATGCTTAGAGTTAAAAGTTTGTCAATCAGACTGTGTAGCGACACAAAGTGCGACATCAAGAAGTGTTGCAACACAGGGGCCTGTATCGCAAGATATGCGATTCAAGTATGAGTGTGACATAATGATTGTGTCGCTAAGCGTGAAAATCAAATTGTGTACAACACCAGAGTCTGTGTCGCAGATTAGAGTTTCCAAGAGATATGCGACGTAAAGTTTGTGTCGCAAGGTTTGCGACACCAGGTGGGTAGATACATAAGTCTCGTGTCGCAGTTGTTTGTGGAAATAGGATATTGGGACATAAAGGCTTGTGTCGCAGTGGAATTGGGCCAAATACGACACAAAGGTCTAATATGGTATCACCTTTTGTGAAAATAGTCAAACGTGCTCGGTTTGACCTGAAACTTTTACATAATGCTTAAAATGTTGTAATATCTATGAAAAATAAGTTTCATGTCATGTGGATATCCGAAAGTTTCATTTTGAAAGTTATGATAAAAACAGCCCCTAGGCTTAGTTTCTCAGATTTTCGGTCTCGTTCAAGGCTCGTTCTAACTATATTTTCATCCGAAATAAAATCCAAGAAAATTTCACATTATTCCGCTATGTATTAAATTTCTAAAACATATTTTCATGAATTTTTAGCCAAACAAAACTCATGAAATAAATTTGCAAGCAAGAGTGTGTCCAGCAGTTAATTTTCGGTAAATAGGTCCACTTATCTGTTTATAGCAAACAGTTAGGCCATTTATAGGAAAAATGGGCTGCATGAAAGTTGTAGAGGACAAAATTAGTGAGATTTTTCAATTGGTTTTAAGGCCTAACCCATCGTAAATTTCAAGATATGACCAGATCGTTTTGACCCAAAATATGGTCAGGATTTGCAATCTGTTTATGTCCTTTTATTCTTTTTCTTAAAAATATAAAATGAACTTTATAAAATATATGGCTTCGGGATAATGAAGCTAGACATCATGAACTAAGTTTTTGACTCAAGAAACACTCGATTTGGTTGAGTTTTGGTCCGTTTATCACATGGTGAAGTCGAGGAAACTTTTGTCCAGTGGACAAAGTCTTTATCTAGAGGTTAATCGCAAGTTAAAATGATTTCTAGCCTAGTTTTTGAACAATATATTAAAAATCGACCACTAACATGTAGGTGAATTTTATCCATGAAGATCTAAGGGAAAAGAGAAGAGATCTTACGCAGTTTCAGCTGCTCTAACCGAAAATGGGGGTAAGGTGCTGCTGAGTTTTCTTCTTGCGTTCTCCTTGTTTAATCAGCTTAAGGAGTGATGTAGCTGGCTAGATCTTGTGTAAAACTTCATTTTTCTGTTCTAGAGAGAGAGAGAGGCTCGTTTTTAGTGAGAGAGAGCAGAGGAAAAACAGTTTTTGTGTGTGTTTTGTGAGGGTATTGTGAGAGGAATCAATGGAAGAGTAAGTTTATATACATGGATGTCTTGGGCTGGGTTTTTGGCTCACTTGGGCTGACTTGTGGAGCTGGTTGGGCAGTGGCTTGGGCCTGGTCCAAGGTGGGTTGGGCTCAGGTCTCGGTCCTCGAATTTGCATTACTTTTACGAGTCGTGTAAATGTTAAACCGAGCAATAATCGTATAATTTTTAAACGTTAAGTTTTCTCGCATATATTTCTGGTATATAAGTGATACTTGAAATGAAAAAAATATTTCTAAATACTTCATTTTGAGTTACCAAAATATTGATCAAGTTCTCATTCGGGTGTCGGGCTCAAATCGCGCATTTTCTCGTGTACGTTATGTTTTGTTTAAAACGTAATAGTTTTTCGTTAATATTATTATAAAATAATATTTCAAGGTAAATAATGACTTTTTTTATAAAAATAGATTTATGTTACTTATGCAATATTTCACCAACGGCCGGGTGTGTCGGAATCTATCCGATGAGTTTGCGTAATTAAATTTATTACGTACGTAGATAATGCTTAAATATACAAAATGTTCTAAGTATTTAGTCTAATATGATACTAAGTACATGCATTAGCGTTATTGACTTAGGGTAATAATTATCCTTAAGTACGGGTTGTCACAAGTTACATGGAAATTCAAAACTAGGTGGGGGTTTTCGGGTTGGGTTTGAACCGAAGAAAAAAAATTATTCTTAGGGGATCTTTCTGGGTTCGGCCGGAAGAAAAAAATAGGGTTTCTTTATTATCCATTTTATAATAATTGGTTAATTGTAAACTCTCATAGAAAGTTTAAATTATATTGATATATATATATTCAATTTGTTTTGTATGATAATGGCATGTTTATGTATATATTGTATCTTTTGTTTAATTGATAAAAGGGATATCCATGAATAATTCATGCAAGGTTATTCATGGATATAACTCTAATAATGTCATATAGATGCATGCGAATTAGGGCAATAAAATTTGGCTAAATAACTTTGTTGATTATGTATTTATATGCAATTTTCGTATGTGTTTGCTGCTTGATACCAGATTGTTGAGTCACTGGTCACTGACCAACTCAATGATAACAAACTCGATGAAGAAAATGATTAAGTTGAAGCTTTTGTTGCTGAAGTTATTAATCATTGGTCTCTATTCATTCTACTCGAGGATCTGATATGCTGAGAAAGATTAAAACTCAACTTAGTGTGTCGCTGATACTAAGCAGCAAGAGTCTTACATCTTTAAATGAATAAAGGCATCACTGCCAGAATAAAAGTTGGTTGCTGAAGATATTCAATTCAAGTCACTCTACAAGAGCACGATAGTTCGCAGTGAGTGAGGAGGATTATTTTATCTTCAGTGACTACTCTAATAAGTTTCTAGTCAAGTGCAAGTTGCTCTTCAGTCTTATGTCAGCATGTGTCTTCCATATCTTCATAAATATCTGAGGGATTACGTGGCAACAAGTGATTGGTATTAAGGAAGATGCGATGTTCGAGGTAACAGAATTGGGACCACAGAAGTCTCAGAGATCAAACCAATCAAACAGCGATACGTGTCATTCCAAGATCATGATTTGAAGAAAATGTTTACAAGACATCTGCACTATAAATAGAGCAGTACTATGTACTTAGAAACTTACTGTTTGTACGTGTTAATCACTTGTTTGTTCAGTGAGTAGTTTGTCTAAGCACGTAACAGCGACCATCGAGTAAAACAGTTAGCGTGTTTGTCCATTACTGTTTTATCTCTTTTTGTAATAGTTTAGCTAGAGTGTATGATTTAGATTAGCTTTGGCTAGTCTATTCCGCAATCAGCACTCAGTGAATTTTATGATTAATAAAATTCATCTTCCAGCTATTATTGCATCTTTACTTAACTGTTATATATATTTGTTATACTCTGTTCTTACAGGATTCATCAGTTACAATTAAAACTTGAATTAGTAACTTGGATAAATTCGAAAACGGTTTTAATTGTATTCAACCCCCCCCCCCTTCTACAATTAAACTTTACACATTGCAATTCCAAATCACTAAGTAATAGTGATTTCGGGACTCACAATTGGCATCAGAGCAGAGTTGGTTTAATCTAATTAACCAGAGTTGCAATGGAATCGGTAAAGTATAGTTAAGTTGATTCTGAGTATCAAAAGGGAAATGGTTCTACTACCAAACTTCCAACATTTGATGCCTCTAGGATTGAAACCTGGATGTCCCGGATGATGATGTTTTTTGATCTTGTTGATGATCATCTTTGCAATATAATAACCAATGGTCCTCATATTCCAACCACAATTTTTCCTGCTGTTACAGCTACTGCAACCACTCCTGCTATACCAGAAATTGTTATGCCAAAGAAAGAGGAACAGTGGTCTGATGAGGACAAGAGGTTGGTTAGATTAGATAAACAGGCTAAAATCAACATAGGCATGGCACTTCCTGATGAAGTGTTTGAATCTATTAGGCTTTGCAAAACTTCTAAAGACATGTGGGATACCCTAAGAAATATATATATTGGAACTCCTGATATTATTCGCTACAGGGAAGTAAATCTCACTTGCCAGTATGAGTTATTTGCAATGGAACCCAACGAGTCTCTATCCTCTACTTATACCAGATATCAATCGCTGATGAACATGATGGAAAAGGCTGGTATAGGAAAAGAGCAGAGATTTGTGGTTGAAAAGTTCCTGGAGCTCTTGCCAAGAAAAATCTGGGGAACTATTGCTACCTGTACAAGACAGAGAAATGATTATACAATACTTAATCTTACTCTAGTCTATGATATCTTGCTCAACTGGGAGCAGTCTAAAAAGCAAGCTGATCAAAGTGAGCATATTCGTGCAACACTTGGAAGTCAAAAGATATCAAATGCCCTTGTAGCTGAGCTTGATGAAATTGATCAAAAACAGAAATCAAAAGTGTCAAAGCTAAGCTCAAAGTCACTGATAGCTGATGAAGAAGGTGAAAGAACTGAAGAAAGGACAGAGTATGATTATGATGAAAATCTGGAGAAGCTGGAAAGGGATATGGCAATGATGGTTACAAATTTCAGAAGGAATACTAGATCAAAACAATTCGTTGGCACTCCTACATTTGATGATTTCAAATCTAAAGGTGAAAGCTTCAAGTGTGGTAGGTCTGGTCATTTCGTACCTGAGTGTAGATCCAAATCTACTGTGTCTATCCCTGAACCAAAGCCAAGCTTTAGAAATGATAAGTACAATAAGTACAAAGCAAAGTACTAGAAGCTGAAGGCAATGTCCAAATCTGGAAAGAAGAAAGGGAAAGGCTTCGTCGCTGAAGAAGGATCTTTCAGTGACTTTGACTCATCTTCATCATCAGATGAAGAAGAAGCAAGGATTTGCCTTGATAGAGACTACTGTTTAATGGATGATGATGATGCCTTTCAAGAAGACATCAAAGTAGTCGCTCAAAAATGTTCAGCATCCAGATGGGATCTTGAAACTCTCTACAAGGGCATTCTCAGAGAGACTATCTGGTATCTGGACAGTGGTTATTCCAAACATATGACCGAATGTAAGTCCCTGTTGAGTGACTACCAGGATGAAAGAGGTCCTGATGTAGTGTTTGGTGATAACAAGATTGGCAAAACAAGGGGTTATGGTGTTTTAACAAATGGTAATGTGATGTTCAAAAGAGTTGCATATGTGGAGGGACTGAAGCACAATTTATTGAGCATCGGTCAATTTTGTGATTCCAAAAATAAGGTGCTATTTGATTATGAAGCTGGTGTGGTTTACTACAAGAAAGGAAGTGATGTGTTGGCTTCTAACAAAAAGGGAAATACTTATGTTGTCAATATGGACTCAGCTTAGTCAGGGACATGCTTTTATTGCAGAACTGTTTCAGAATAAAAATGGTTATGGCATAAAGACTTGCTCATCTGAATCTAAAAGCTATTACACAAATTAAGCAAGAATAGTTTAGTCATTGGACTTCCAAAATTGTCTTATAATAAAGATATGCTTTGTTCAGCATGTGAGAAAGTAAAACATCACAGTTCATCCTTTAAGAGTAAACAGACATCATCAGTAATTGAATGTTTTTATCTACTCCATATGGATCCATTTGGTATAGTAAGTACTCCAAGTCTTGGTGGAAAGAGATATTGCTTGGTAATAGTTGATGAATACTCCAGATACACCTGGGTATTTTTTCTAAAAGCCAAAATGAAGCAGCAAGTAAAATTATATCCTTTATCAAGAGAATGGAGAACTTAAATGGTAGTTTGTTAAACATTTAATAAGTGATAATGGCACTGAATTTAGGAATGTTGACCTGAAAAGTTTCTGTGATTCAAAAGGTATTTCTCAAAACTTCTCAGCACCAAGAACACCCCAACAAAATGGGGTTGCTGAAAGGAGAAATAGAACATTAATTGAATCTATCAGGTTAATGCTCATTGATGCTGGTCTTAAAATCCATTTCTGGGCTGAAGCAGTAAGTTCATCTTGCTTCACTCAAATAGGTCACTGATTGTCAAAAGACATGATAAGATAACATATGAGGTGTTAAGGGGGAGAAAACCTGATATAAGTTTTCTCCATGTTTTTGGCAGTACCTCCTATGTCTTAAACAAAACAATTAGGCAAGTTTGATCCAAAAGCTGATGAAGGTTTATTTGTTGGTTACTCAATAATCTCAAAAGCTTTTAGAGTTTACAACAAAAGAAGAGAATGCATTGAAGAATCAATGGATGTTACTTTTGATGAAGCTTATGATGAGTCACTCACTGATCCAAGAGATTATGAAAATCTTGATTTTAATAAATTACCATAAATGTATAGTGACTCATCAATCAGCAACAAAGTTAATGATAAGAAGTATAAAAATTTTTCATCAGATTTTGAAAGAGAAGATGGTGTCCCTGAAAATTCTAGCTCAACTTCAGTTATGAATAATACAGGAACATCATCTTTGCATGATCAAAATCAATCATCATCAACTCCGAACCAAAATGATAATACTCATTGTTCCAATGCCGATAAGTCTTCTGGACAAACAATGGATAAAACAGTCTCTGCTGAACCTCAGCGAATGACTAAATGGACAAAACATATTGATAATCAATTGATTATTGGTAATCCAAAATCCAAAGTCCAGACTAGATCAGCAACTGCTAACTTTTGTCTATTTGTTAGCTTTGTTTCACTGATGGAGCCAAAGAAGGTAGATGAAGCACTCACTTATCATAACTAGATATCAGCTATGCAAGAAGAGCTTGGTCAGTTTGAAAGAAACAAAGTATGAAAGTTGGTGCCTCAGCCGGCTGGTAAAATAGTTATTGGAATAAGATGGGTGTTCAGAAACAAAATGGATGCTGATGGTGTTGTTGTTAGAAACAAGGTTAGGCTAGTTGCACAAGGTAACTGTTAGCAAGAAGGCATTGACTACGATGAAACCTTTGCACCAGTTTCTAGACTTGAAGCTATCAGGATTTTTTTAGCCTATGCAGCTCACAAGAAATTCAAAGTATATCAAATGGATGTGAAAAGTGTCTTTCTCAATGGCAAGCTGCAGGAAGAAGTGTATGTCAGACAGCCACCTGGATTCATTGATCCAAAGCATCCTGGTATGTTTATAAACTAGATAAATCCATGTATGGACTAAAACAGGCTCCTAGAGCCTGGTATGATACTCTTTCTGTATATCGTATATCTGATAAAATGTGGCTATGTCAGAGGTAAGATTGACAGCACATTATATATTAAGAGAGATAAGAGAGATGTCATACTAGTTCAAATATATGTTGATGATATCATTTTTGGGTCTACTAACAATGACATGTGTAAGGAATTTTCTGATCTCATGACTAAAAGTTATGAGATAAGCATAATGGGTGAATTAACATTTTTCCTTGGTCTTCAAATAAAACAAACAAAAACTAGAATTTTTATAAGTCAAGGAAAATATGTTAAAGATTTATTAAAAAATTTGAATTTGCTAACTGCTCATCCTTTGCTACACCCATGTCACCTGCAGTGAAATTACATGTTGATTCAAATGGTAAATCTGTAAACATTACTGCTTACAGAGGTATGATTGGATCACTATTATATATCACTACAAATAGATCAGGCATTATGTTTACTACATGTCTCTGTGCTAGGTATCAAACGGATCCAAAAGAATCACATCTACTTGTTGTTAAAAGAATATTCAGATATCTTAAGGGTACACCAAATCTTGGTCTCTGGTACCCATCTGAATCAGATTTCTCACTGAATGGATATTCAGATTCTGATCATGCTGGATGCAAGCTGGATAGAAAGAGTACATCTGATAGCTGTCAGTTTCTGGGAGAAAAACTTGTTAACTGGTCCAGTAAGAAATAAAATTCAGTTTCAACTTCAACTGCTGAAGCTTAATATGTCACTGCCAGTGCCTCTACAGCTCAAATTCTCTAGATGAGAAACTAACTTGCTGACTATAGATTTGACTTCACTAAAATACCAATCTATTGTGATAGTCAAAGTACCATAGTTATTGCAAACAATCCAGTGATGCACTCAAAGACAAAGCACCCTGATGTCAGATATCATTTCATCAGGGACCATGTGATGAAAGGTGACATTGAACTGCATTTTATTCCAACGGATTATGAACTCGTTGATTTGTTTACAAAACCTTTGGATGAGAAAAGATTTAATTTTCTTATCAGCGAGCTTGGTATGTTAAACCTTAATGACTAAATAAGTTGTCAAGCTTGTATAGTCATTTTCGTTTAAAGTTTTTGTTTAATTTGCTTTCAATAAAATAACTATATGAGGTATAATTTTAGTAGAGCACATTCACTGATCAACTAACTTCAACTGATCTAATCAGCAAGTGTAAAAATCAGTTAGTTATGTTCATCTAATTATATAACTTGTATAGTTGCATGAATATCTACTTATGTCTCGATATTAAGTTTATATCATTGCTTTATATTACTTCTAGCTGATCTAGTTAGTATTCTAAGTTGTAACTTTATCAGTGAATTTTAATATAGAAATATGCTATACATTTAATATAATACATAATATATATTCATTTTCTCAAATAAAACAATGTAAGTATCTACAGATAATAAATCAAATGAATATCGAAAATGTTGCTACATCTCAATGATTTAGTCAGTATTCTAAGTTGTGATTGAATCAGCGGGATAAGGCATCAGCTAGATATACATTTATGTTTATTTCCTTATGATATTTATATTCCTTTTTGGTGGATAATCAACTTATTGATTATATGCATCAGGGACTTCCTGTTGTAGCATTTAATAGTGGTAAATAAATCGAAAAATATTCGTTATCTTTAATACGTTTTGTATTTAGTTTAAAGGATTTCAAAATAAATGTTTTATTGTATAACAGAAAAGTCGCATGATTCTGACACTCCCATCACCATTAATGCCACCACGTTCCACCATCATCACCCCTATACCACTACCACTTACCACCACCATCGTCCACGACGATTAAGTTTTAACCACACGATCATCAAGTTGCGTATACTATAAATCAGAGACTTCATCGTATTTTTACTTTTTACACATACTTGATTTTCGTAATTACAAAAACATCTCAGTTTCACAAACCCTAATTTTAACCTGCAAATCAAATTTGTTTTAGGGATTCAAATGGAAAGATCAAAATTCTTTCCTAATTCTTACACATCCACTGCAGAGATGAATGCTCATAGAGCATCTGCAGTGAGTGAAGATCTTGTCATCATTGTCCCAAAATTGAATTATTTGGGAAATCTATCATGCCCAAAACCAGAGTATAGGGAGATACTCAATTTTCTACAAGATCATTTCAATCTCCCTGCTCTTACATTGTCTCCTGGAGATATGAACCCTGAGTGGCTGAGTGAGTTTTGGTATACTTGTACTCATTTAGTTGTAAATGGTACATCTAAACTCCAGGGTCTTATTGACAATAGGGGTACAACGATAATAATCACTGCCACCATCATCCGTACTATTTTACAACTACTTGATGTTTATGATCCTCTGCCTGATGGAGATGTGGCCAAACGAGGCCTAGTCAATCTCACTGGGATTGACTGTAAATATTCCATTGATGGCAGTGGAAATCGTAAATACTCCACTGTACATAAAACAAAAATGGATGGTGTGTGGAATGCCCTATTTTCAAACTTTATTCAAAGCTTGGGCACCAAAACAGGGAGCTACGATCAGTTCAGCTCCCTAGAGGCAAAAATCAGTTGGTCATTGGTCAACTCCTTAAAAGTTGACTATGCAAGTGTGATCTTTAATGAGCTGGTAAATAAAATCGTCGAGCCTACCAGGGCAAAAAAAATGTGCCATATCCTAGGTCTATTTCACTGATCTTCAAAGATCAGTTTGATGTCTATGGTAGAGTATCTTTCACTGGTTTTGAACCAACCTTGGTAGGAAGTCAAATCTTCTCTAAACCAGCAAATGTGTCTCTTCCTGCTTTTATGAAACAACAGGGAGTACTTGCACCCCAGCCTTTACAGTCTGTATAACCGTTTATTCCTGCTCCAACATCAACCACGTCACTGACCACACACCCAATGACTATTGTTGATCAACCACCAGTCAAGAAACCACCAACTGCTCTCAAGAAAAAATCTAAATTAGGGTCCCTGACATTAAAGGCTCAGGGACATAGAAAAATGAAGACATCTACGGATGCCAAGGGTGAAGCAGAGAGTGAACGTTCAGTCCCTGCGGGCACCCTTGATAAACCCAAACCTATAGCTGCTTCACTGGACTCCCGAAATTCCAGTGACTCTACAAAGGGGAAACTACAGACAGCTACAATGGCTCAACCCATTGTTAGCAGTGATTCGGGTGCATCCCACACCCCCTTATCGAGTCCACCCATCAGCCACTTGTCATCCTCACAAAAGGATGATATTTCATCAAAAGGGCTAGTGATATCAGTGGGTGATAACACACCCATCGCTGATACCACACCACTGGCTACAGACTTGGGCCACATCTCATCTTATACTTCACCCGCCGCCAATGTCTCTTCACAATCACATGAAGAGATACAAGCTGACATTTCTATTTTTGATGATCCATCAGCTAGAACACAAGTTAGTGATGAAGAGGAAGCCCAACCAATGGACACCTCTACTTCAAATGATGCACCACCACCACCACCTTATAAACCAACTACCTCTACTACAGCTGCACTATCACCTTCACCCATCACCACTGCTCCACCAACTACTATTATCACATCACCCATCCAGGAGTTGGACGCTATGTCTCTCTCCAGTGATAATATCTCTAAAGTAGCTGGTGATGAACCTCCCACTACCACCGCCCAATCTCTACCACAACCAACTCCACCACACTCACTTGTCACTCACCAAAAATCACCATCACCACAACCATCCACATATATTGACAAGCTGCTGCTGGAATACATTGTCTCATCTCAACAACACATCAAGCTCCTCACTGATGAACGAGATGTTTTTAAAGGTAATGTATCTGAACTAACAAATAAAACTCATTCACTGGCAGCAGCATATGAGTCCATCCCTTCCTGGAGTGAAGCTGTGAGTGAAAAAGTCAAACTTATAGCTCAGCTGAACTTGATCACTCTCAGCTGCTCCAAACTCAATCAAAGGCACTCTTTGAGCTGGCCACCTCTACAAAAATCAGCCTACATACCCATGATGCAGCCATTACTACTGTGACTGATCAACAAAAAGAGATGGCTTCCTCTATGGTTAAATATATCCAGCATAGCCATAAAATCATCTCTGCACTGCCTACCCTCACATCACATCAGCTGAAAACAAAAGATGAGGTAGCTGCTCTTCGAACTGATATTCAAATATTATCAACCTGTGTTCAAGAGTTAGTTACAGCATTCCATAGCAACAAAGGGAGAGTGATTCAGATAAAGTCTCTAAAGAAGATGTTACTAAAAATGCTAAGCACAATAAAATCATCTTTGATGGACACATCTTGAGATCTATCGCTGAACGCCCAGAAAATGAAGCTGAAGCGGTTGCTGAACTTAATTGGGTTGATATGGATAGTGAGGCTGATAATGATGATGACTTTGATGCCATCAATTTCCCTGAGTTTCATCCTGGTGAACTTAGGATGTATAATGAAAAGGTCAGAACATGGGCAGCTGATGAGGCAGCTAGGGTTGAGGGGGAGTTAGTGAGTTTCGAGTTAGCTTGCTGGGAGTGGATGAACCAGAAGGATGATGATGAAAATAACAATGATATGGATATGGGTGATGACGATGATGATAATGATGGTAATGATAAAGATGATGGAGCTGATAAAGGAAATAAGAAAGAAGATGATGATGAAACGGAGGATCAATTACATATCTCTTCTATTCTTACGAAAAGGAAAAGGACCAGCAAAATGCCTACATCTGGGTCTACCTCCTCCAAGCATCAAAAGAAAACATTCACTGAGGAGGATATATCAACTACCATGCATCAGCTACAAACAATTCTGGAAATCCCTGAATCACCACCAGAGCCTCAATTATATATTATCATATCTGAGGTAAACCCAACACCAACAGCAACAGCAACACAACAAATCACCTTACCTATACCAACCATTAGCAACCCCACAGAAGTAACTATCATAACCACAATAACAGCTACCAATCCTTTTGAAATCATAATGCCAGATACTTCTGCCCCAACTCTTCTTATCTCTTCTGAATCTACATCGGGTAGCCTTCACAGCAATGAAACCAAAGAAGAACGTATTGCCTGATCTGGAGAGACAAGAGATAGAGAAACAAATGATTCTAAGAATTCAAGCTGACGCAGAGGCCAAAGAAGAAGAGGAAAGAAAAAGGAGATTAAAGGAACAATCTGATGCTGATCGTGCTTATCTATTGAAATTAAGTGGAGAAGAGGCTGCAGAAAGAGAAAGAGAAATACTTCTGAAAAAGCAGCAAGAGGAATTTGATTTAAAATGGCCAAGCTGCTTGAAGATGTTGAAAAGTCTGAACTTCAGCAAGAACTTGATGCTGAGAAAAAGGGCAAAGGGTCGAAAAAGAAAGGGGGAGTAAATCCATCAGTGGATAAACTTTGAAATGAAATAGACAGAAAGAAATATGCTGCCAGAATGATTGGAAGATCAAACCCTACACCTATCACCAAGGTAAATCTAAAAAAGCCAAATAATAAATTTCAAGCTCAACTACTGATTCACAGAGGTTTGGAGACTCAAACTATTAATCTTGATCAAGTCTGCAAGTTACAAAAGGAAGAATGGAATGAAATAAGACTAGCTATCAGTCACTCCTCTAGTGCAGCTAAAAATGAAGTGCTGAAAGAAATTGACAGGATATTCCAGAAGATGGTTGCACTTCAGCTACTTAGACCAGAAGATACTATCATATTTGGTGAAGAGAGAGTGCAGCCACCTAGCCCAAGGTATAGGTCAGGTACATGTAGCTTATACAGAATTCCAAACACTTCAAGGTTAAATCTTTCTATCCCTGATGGTGTGCCAAGGATTGAGGGCACTGAAGTAACTGAAGGAGAAAAGGGACTCATCTACAGAGACTTCAATGGTGTATTAAGATTTCAAAGAGAGTCAGAGCTTGAAAAGATAGATCATGAGCAGCTTGTACACTTGATCACATCTATCAGCATGCTTCCAAAGAATTAAGTAATGAGAAAGGCTATCTTGGAAGAAGGATTAGCAAGATAGTTCAGATACCTTCCTTCTTCAGAAAAATACGAGCTAGCTGATGAGCTCGGTGTTGTAAAACAAGAGGAGATATGGAACAGCTTGTAATAAGTTTTGTAATAGATTAGATTTACTGTGACTGAAACCACTTGTAATATTTATAATCTGTAGTTCAATAATATCTGATCTTTTGAGAAAACCAAAGTGCAAAACTCAAATCATATCAAAAGAATCCAAAAAGTAAAATGAATAGATCACAAGTACAAGTCACTGAATGCTTATATTCTTAAGCACTGACTATAAATTTCTACAGCAACAAGTTTGTCTAGGGAGCTTCGATCACAATCATTTAGGGGAGATTGTTGAGTCACTGGTCGCTGACTAACTCAATGATAACAAACTCGATGAAGAAAATGATTAAGTTGAAGCTGTTGTTGCTGAAGTTATTAATCATTGGTCGCTATTCATTCTACTCGAGGAATCTGATATGCTGAGAAAGATTAAAACTCAACTTGGTGTGTCGCTGATACTAAGCAGCGAGAGTCTTACATCTTTAAATGAATAAAGGCAAAAGAAGTCACTGCCCGAATAAAAGCTGGTTGCTGAAGATATTCAATTCAAGTCACTCTACAAGAGCACAATAGTTTGCAATGAGTGAGGAGGATTATTTTATCTTCAGTGATTACTCTAATAAGTTTCTAGTCAAGTGCAAGTTGCTTTTCAGTCTTATGTCAGCAAGTATCTTCCATATCTTCATAAATATCTGAGGGATTACGTGGCTGCAAGTGATTGGTATTAAGGAAGATGCGATATTCGAGGTAACAGAATTGGGACCCTAGAATAATCAGTCTCAGAGATCAAACCAATCAAACAGAGACACGTGTAATTCCAGATCATGATTTGAAGAAAATGTTTCAAGACATCTGCACTATAAATAGAGCAGTACTATTTACTTAGAAGCTTGCCGTTTGTACGTGTTAATCACTTGTTTGTTCAGTGATTAGTTTGTGTGAGTCCCTAATCACTATTTAGTTAGTGATTATGAATCGCTAACAGTTGTTTAATTGTAGAAGGGGGGGTTGAATACAATTAAAACTTTTTCTTTTTCAAATGTGATAACTGGTTAGACAAGTTTTAATTATATTATGATAACAAGCAATTAAACTAATGCATAAAACTTAACAAGCAGATCAATCACTGAGGCACATCTGGCTGAATGATAAATTCTATTATTCATAAAATCTATCAATTGTTGATTGCGGAATAGATTAGCCAAGGCTAATCTAAATCAAACAATACAACTATTACAGACTGAGATAAACAAGTAGTGGACAAACACGCTATTGTTCACTCGCTGGTGATGATCGTATTTTAGACAAACTAGTCACTGACAAACAAGCGACAATACGAACGATCGACAAGAATGAAGTACAACATATTACGCTATTTATAGACATCGAGTCCCTTGAAATCTGGATAAAGAAAAACACGCGTCGCTGCTTGATTGGTTAGGAACAAATGATGTGACATATCATTGTTCCAACATTCTGGTATAAACACGTGTTGCTGCTTGATTGGTTAGGAACAAATGATGTGACATATCATTGTTCCAACATTCTGGTATAGGGAAAGATCACCTTTTACCTTGAAACCAATCACTTGCTGCCACGTTAGTTTCTATGATGGACCAAGTTACGAGGAGCAAGCGTGGCGCCGTAATAACGTCGAATATGTCAACTCCTTATTAATGCAACATTTAATGCTGCAGTCACTGAAGTAATAGAGGCTTTCCTTACTCACTGCGAACTAACATGCTCTTGAAGAGTAACTTGAGCTACAGTACTTGAGTGACTTCTTTTATTCAGCAGAAGAAATAACTTAAAAAGACTTGGAGACTCTCGCTGGTAGATGAGTATCAGCGACACACAAAGTTGAGTCTTTTATCTTGATAGGTTCTTCATCTTCTAGCTGGAGAGATAGGATCAGAGACTAAAACTTTTGCAACAGCAGCTTCAACTACGATCATTTCCAAGAAGTCTTTCAGAGAGAGTATCAGTGACTTTATATCAGCGACTAATGAGTTGAGATCAGCGACCAGTGACTCAACAATCTCCCCTTAAATGATTGTGATTGAAGCTCTATGAAAATTCTTGAGTAACATCTGTTGCAGAGAGGTTTCAGTTGCCTGATAGTTGTTTTGGTCGTTCAGAGACTTACACTTGTAATCTTTTCTAACAAGGAAATATCAAAAGAGAGCATTATATATATAAAGGTTTACAAATGCTATCTATTAGAAGGTAGTCTATACTACTTATCTCTCCACTTTTCCTCTTCCTTCACAGTTCCAAGTTCAGCTTCAAGCTCATATTTTTCTTGAGAGGGCAGGTATCTGACTTTTCTTGCTAAAGCTTCATCGAGAATAACTTTTCTGATCTTTGAGCTCTTTGGAAGTATGCTTGCTGACCTGATTAGGTGAACGAGTTGATTCTGATCAACCTTCTCAAGCTCAGCTTCTCTTTGAAACCTTAGGACACCATTTAAGTCCCTGTATACCAGACCCTTCTCCCCCTCAGTGACCTCATGTCCTTCAATTCTAGGCACACCAACAGGGATAGATAGATTTAACTTTGAAGTGCTGGGGATTCGATAGATATTGCTGGTGCCTAACCTATACCTTGGGTTTGATGACTGAACAATCTCTTCACCATGTATGACAATATCTTCTGGCCTGAGAAGTTGTAGTGACACCATCTTTTGAAAAAGTTGATCTATCTCCTTCAGAACATCAGCTTTAGCTGCACTTGTAGAGTGGCTGATAGCAAGCCTGATTTCATTCCATTCCTCTCTGTGCAGCTTACATACTTGATCAAGTAGCATAGCCTGAGTGTCTGTACCTCTGTAGATTAGGAGCTGAGGTTGAGATTGATTCTTTGACTTCTTTAAACTAACCTTGGTAATAGGTGCAGGATTTGATCTCCCTGTCATTCGAGTTGCAAATCTTTTTCTGTCTATCTCTTCCCATTTTCTGTCCACTGAAGGCTTGCTCACTCCCTCAATCCTTATTGCACTTTTGCTAGCTGATTTCTTTCTTTGTTCTAGCTCACTATCTTCTTCTTCAGCAAGTGCCTTAGCAATCATTGCATCAGTCTCTTCTTGATCTTTCTTTAGTTTAAGCACTCTGGCCCTTTCTTTGGCATCTTCAGCACTTAATTGCAACTGGTAGGCTCTATCAGCATCTGATTGCTCTTTCAGAAGTCTTTTTCTTTTTTCCTCTCTTAACTCATCCTCAAGTCTTAATTTCAGTATCATTTTAGGAGAGAGACATTCTGAGGTTGAGTCAGTGGACAAAATGGCGATAGGAGAAGAGACAGCTGAGGATGTAATGGAAAGAGGAGCAGGGAGGATTGGTAAAGTAGTGGTGGTAGTTGGGGTTTGAATTGGAGTGGTTGCTGCTGGTAGTTGCTGCTGGATTGGTTTTCTTTGATTGAGGTTCAGATGCAGAAGAGGTGTCACTGGTCCTTTTTCTTTTTAAGATGAGAGATATGGGTTGCTGATCCTCCATATTTGTATCATTATCTCCATCTTCATCATCTGAGCTTTCTCACTGACCATTTCCATGACCACCTCCCTGACCATCATCATCATTATTATCATCATCAGCAGCATCGTGCATGATGGTATCATCTTCCTCATCATCATTTATCTCTCTGTTCATCCACTCCCAGCGAGCAAGTTCAAAACTCACTGAGGTGCCCTCCACCTTGGCTTCATCATCCACAGCCCATTGATTTATCAATAAATTATAATTTCTGAGTTCTTCAGCACAGAACTCAGGAAACCTATCAACCTCAGCAACTTCATCACCATCAGTTACATCCATATCCAACCATGACAGCTCAGCAACTGCAAGGGCTTCCAAGTCAGGATTCTCAGGGATTGGGCGAAGAACATATCCCTTCAGCACTATTTCCTTATGAGCTTTGTTTGTAAGCGGATCAGTCATAGCAATAGGCATGTTAGGATCAGCAGTAGTGATTTCTTCTTCATCTTCACTCTCCCCCTGAATGGTCTGCACAAACTGATCCACTACCCTGTTGATCTCTTGAAAATATTCAGCATTCTCTTCTCTTAGGGCAGTGACCTCAGCTCTTGTAGAAGCTAAGTGAGAAACCAACTGTGGAAGCACCTTAACAATTTTGTCAGTGTGTTGGAGGTAGTTGGATACAGATGTAGTTAAGACTTGTTGGCTGGTAGTTAGCTGGGTAATGGCTGTGTCATGAATGATAGAGGTGGAGGCAAGCTCACTGAGGGTAGTGGTTAGGGTTTGTACCTTCTCACTGACTGAGGAGCTCCATGGTTCAAAGGAGTTGTAGACGTCAGTGAGAGAGGTGACAGCTTTGGTGAGTGTGGAGATAGTGCCAATAAGTTCCTCACGGTCTTCAGTGAGCATCTTAATCTGGGTTTGGGATGTGGCAATGTACTCCATTAGTAGTTGATTGGAGGTGGAGGTATGAGGTGGTGGTGAAGTGTGAGTTGATTGGTGTGGTGGAGATGTAGGTCGACCGGAGAAGGAAGTGGGGGAAATCTCCCTGATGGGTGAGGTGGCGATGTTGATTTGGTGAGTTGGTGGAGCAGGTATGGTATCATCAGAGGTGTCCATGGTTGTGGCTTCCTCACCATCAGCTTGTGTTCTAGCTGGTGGTTCATTGGAAACAGAAGAAGCGACCTGTATCTCACCATGTGACAGTGGTGAGACATTGACGGCCGGTGCAGTGATAGAGAGAGGTTGGCCCGGGTCTGTAGCCAGTGGTGTGACATCAGCAATGAGTGTGTTATCACCCACTGATGTCACTAGCCCTTTTTCGAAAATGTCATCCTTTCGGGAGGATGACAAGTGGCTGATGGGTTTACTCGATAGAAGGGTGTGGGATGCACCCGAATCACTGCTAACAATGGTTTGAGCCATTGCAGCTGTCTGTTGGTTACCCTTTTTAGAATCACTGGACTTTCAGGAGTCCAGCGAAGCAGTGGAAGGTTTGGGTTTATTAAGGGTGCCCGCAGGAGCTGAACGTTCAGTCACTGCTTCACCCTTCTTTGGGCTATGTCTCTGATCCTTTAATGTCAGGGACCCTAATTTGGATTTTTTCTTGGGAGCAGTAGGTGGTTTCTTGACTGGTGGTTGACCACTAGTAGTCACTGGGGGTGGGATCAGTGACGTGGTCGATGGTATAGCAGGATTGGATGATGGTACCATAGTTACAGGCTGGGGCGCAAGTATCCCCTGATGTTTCATAAAATTTGGCAAAACCGCAGTCACTGGTTTTGAAAAGATTTGAGATCCTACTAGGGTTGGCGCAAAGCCTTCAAAAGATACCTTATCATAGGCCTCAAACTGATCTCGAAAGATCAGTGACAAAAACCTAGGATATGGTACATATTTAGCCCTAGAAGGCTCAGCGACTCGGTTGACCAGCTCAGAAAAGATCACACTTGCATAATCAACTTGTAAAAAGTTGATTAGTGACCAGCTGATCTGGGCTTCCAGGGAGCTAAATTGATCAAAGCTCCCAGTTTTTGTGCCCAAGGATTGAATAAAGTTTGTAAAATTGGCATTCCAAACACCATCCATATGGGATTTGTGCACAGTGGAATACTTACGAGCACCACTCCCATCAAGAGTGAATTTACACTCGATCCCAGTGAGATCGACTATGCCTCCCTTGGCAACATCACTCTCAGGGAGTGGTTCGTAAGTATCATGTGCAGGGAGTTTTAAAACTGCACGGATGGTGTTGGTGGTGATGAAGATTGGTTGGGTTCCATTATCGATGAAACCCTGGAGTTGTGAAACACCATTGACAACAGAGTGAGTGCAGGTAAACCAGAACTCACTGAGCCATTCAGGGTTCATATCTCCAGGTGATAATGTTAGAGCAGGGAGGATGAAATGGTTGTTTAAAAAGTTTATCACCTCCGCATACTCAGGTTTCACACAAGAAACATTTCCCAAGTAGTTAGATTTGGGAACTGAGACTATTAGTGTCTCACTGACCGCAGAGGCTCGAAGAGCTTTAATCTCTGTGGTCGGTGTGTAAGAGTTGTTGAAAAACTTTGATCGAGCCATGAAACAATTTACGCTTAATTGTTTTAGGGTTTTTAAGAAAATGAGAGAATTTTGGAGAAGAAGATGAAGTTTTGAAAATCAAGTAAGCGTAAAAAGTGAAATGAAACGTCGACTCGCTGTTTAAATAGGTTTGAAGGAATATGAATCGTGTGGTTGAAATTGAAGATGCGTGGTCAATGGTGGTGGTGAGAGGTAGACAAATAGGGCAATGATGGTTTAATGGGGCGGCATTAAATACGATGGAAATGACGCGCCGTAAAAGTGTACCTTGTCAGAGAAAAAGGTAACTTTTACGGATATTAATAAAACACTTTTTAAGGAATATAAATCGTTACACATTGAATACAGAATATATTTAATGTATCGAAATATATGTCGATATAAATGTCATATTAAATGAAATAAAAGACAAAAACAAGCAAAGAAAAATTAAATACATAAGGTAGATCATAAAGTAAGATAAGTATTATGCTTCACATTTGATTTCGCTGCGTAAGTTACAACTTAGAATACTAACTCAATCAGCTAGATGAAATGTGAGATATAATACGAGCTTAGTTTATGTAAAAAAACTAATAAAATAAAAAAATTTTACAGAAGATCAGCGAGACAATTTTTGAATATATATATTTAATCATTTAAGTTCAGCATCCCCAACTCGCTGATGAGAAAAGTGAATCTTTTCTCATCTAAAGGTTTTGTAAAGATATCAGCGAGTTGATAGTCAATTGGAATAAAATGCAGTTCAATGTCACCTTTCATGATGTGGTCCCTGATGAAGTGATATCTGACATCAATGTGCTTTGTCCTCGAGTGCATCACAGGATTATTTGCTATGGCAATAGCACTTTGACTGTCACAATAAATTGGAACATTGCCAAAGTCAAAACCATAGTCAGCGGGCTGATTCCTTATCCACAGAATTTAAGCAGTGCAAGCTCCAGCAGCGACATATTCAGCCTCAGCAATAGAAGTTGAGACTGAATTTTGTTTCTTGCTTGACCAGCTTACAAGCTTTTCTCCAAGAAACTGACAGCTACCAGAGGTACTCTTTCTGTCCATCTTGCATCCAGCATGATCAGAATCTGAATATCCCTTCAGCGAGAAATCTGAACCAGATAGGTACCAGAGACCAAGATTTGGTGTACCCTTCAGATATCTAAATATTCTTTTGACAGCGAGCAAGTGAGATTCCTTTGGATCAGCTTGATACCTAGCACATAGACATGTAGCAAACATAATGTCTGGTCTACTAGCAGTTAAATACAGCAGTGACCCGATCATTCCTCTGTAAGCAGTGATGTTTACAGATTTACCATCAGAGTCAGCATGTAATTTTACTGCAGATGACATTGGTGTAGCAAGGGATGAGCAGTTAGTGAATTCAAATTTCTTTAATAAATCTTTAACATACTTTCCTTGATTTATAAAAATACCAGTCTTGGTTTGCTTTATTTGCAGACCAAGGAAAAATGTTAGTTCACCCATCATGCTCATTTCATAACTTTTAGTCATGAGGTCAGAGAATTCCTTGCACAAGTCATTGTTAGTAGACCCAAATATAATATCATCAACATAAATTTGGACCAATATGACATCTCTCTTATCTCTTTTGATAAATAGAGTACTGTCAATTTTGCCTCTGACATACCCACATTTAGTTAAGAAAGTAGAGAGAGTGTCATACCAAGCTCTAGGAGCTTGTTTAAGTCCATATAAAGCTTTTTCCAGCTTATAGACATAACCTGGATGCTTGGGATCAGTAAATCCGGGTGGTTGCTTAACATACACTTCCTCCTGCATGTCCCTGATTTTGCTAAGTCCATGTTCACTACATAAGTATTGCCTTTTCTTTGAGCAGCCAGGACAGCACTACCATTCTTGTTGTAAACAACTCCAGCTTCACGATCAAATAGCACTTTATTCTTGGCATCACAGAACTGACTGATGCTGAGCAAGTTATGCTTTAATCCTTCAACATAAGCTACTCGCTTAAACATCACATTCCCATTTGATAGGACACCATAACCCTTTGTCTTTCCAACCTTGTTATCACCAAACACTACATCAGGACCTTTTTCATCCTGGTACTCACTGAGCAGGGACTTACATCCGGTCATATGTCTGGAACAACCACTGTCCAGATACCAGATAGTCTCTCTAAGAATGCCCTGCATCATACACAAACAATTAGTTCAATTGATGAACCCATCCTGAGATGGGTTCATGGTGGCCAGGCTTTGGTTCAGGCTTCCACTGGTTTGCATCAATAGTATCTGAATGCTCACTGATTATTTGTGGTTTTGAAGATGATGTAGCTGAACATTCAGATACCAAATGCTAACACACTAATGATGGTTGGTTGAATGAAACTTGTGATGATGAACAATCTGATGACACATGCTGTCTACTTCCACATTTGTAGCATTTTTTATTTGTGGATTTAGATTTCTTTGTCTTATTGTTCAGACCTGATGAAGACTTAGAAGTTCTCAGACTTACTACTTCATTCTGCTTCTTTGACTTCAAGTCACTGATGATAAGATCATCAGTGACTGGAGTGTCAGAAGTGAGGTCGCTGATAGATTCTTGATCATCAGCGATAGTTTTGATAAGAGCTGTGCAAGTTGTTGATTCATTAATTTCTAATTTCTTTAGTTCATCAATACTTGCAGCAATGTCATAACTATTAGTAACCAGTGAACTTCTCACAAAGTAATTTGGTTTAGGCTCACTGAAAACTGACATTGGTTCAAAGACAAATTCTGAGAAAGTTTCATCAGGATTGAATATTTGATCAACTTTGGTTGCATCAGCGAGAGCAGTAGCAGTTTCATAATCACCTCCCAAAATAGCTTTAGCTTGTTTTGGGATTTGATTGCTAATGCACTGATTCACTTTTAATGCAGATCTACACCATGACTTCATCACTTCATTGAGTTGTGAAAATTTAGTTTCAAACTTTACTTTTTCTTGAATGCATATTTGATTTGCATGTATTTGTGCATCAAGATCAAGTGTAAGATTTTTTATTTTTAACAAATTTTCTTCTTGAAGTTGATGTTTAGATGTTAAGTCACTGATCATACATTCTTGTCTTTTCTGAATGTCATGAGCATTTGATAAGTCAACTATCAAAGTCTCAAAGATTAAATCTTTTTCAGTCGCTGATGCTGACTTAAAACAATGTACCTTGTAGAGAGTTTCTGGATCCCAACCAGATGCTGAACATTTCTGAGCTACTTCTTTGATGTCTTCATGGAAAGCAGCATCGTCAGCCATCAGGCAGTAATCCTTGTCTAAACAGATCATAGCTTCTTCCTCATCAGATGATGAAGTTGAGTCAGAGTCACTGATAGATCCTTCTTCAGCAATAAATCCTTTATTCCTTCTCTTTGACTTGGACATTTCCTTCAGCTTCTTGTACTTTGTTTTGTACTTGTTGTACTTGTCATTTCTGAAGCTGAATTTTTGATCAGCGAAAGAGTTGACAGCTTTGGACCGGCATTCAGCTGCAAAATGGCCAGGCTTGCCACATTTGTAGCACTCACCTTTTGGTTTAGAATCATCATTTGATGATGCACCAGCAGATCTGTTAAATCTGATGTTCTTCCTGAAGTTTGCAACCATCATAGCCATATCTCTTTCCAACTTCTCTAGTCCTTCATCATAGCCTACTTCTGACTGGTCTTCAGCGACACTACCTTCTTCTTCTGCAATCAGCGACTTTGAGCTCAACTTGGTGAGCTTTGCTTTCTGTTTTTGATCAACTTCATCAAGCTCAGCTTCAAGGGCATTCGAAATCTTTTGTCCTCCTAGTGCAGCACGAATGTGCTCACTTTGATCAGCTAGATTCTCAGATTGTTCCCAATTTAGTAAAATTCCATAAACTTGAGTTAGATTGAGAAAATTATAATCATTTCTTTGTCTTATGCATGTTGCAATGGTTCCCCAAATTTTCCTAGGCAGTAACTCTAGAAACTTTTCAACAATGAATCTATAGTTATTACATCTATTAGTGCATAATCCAGTAAATTCACAGAAATAAATCAGTAGTTGTTAGACAACAATGTAAAGAGGCCCTTAATGCCTAGTAAGTTGTACATACAAGTATTCTATCAGTTCATGATACCATAACTTATTCTCGAGTATGTTTACGAAACTTGTTAGTACCTAAGTCGAGCACATTTGTTATAAACAACAGTTAAACATTTTCTGCATTTGTATTCTTAAAACAAATGAAAAGAAAGCATACATTCTCACCCCAAAGAAAAAAGTAGTGAAAGTGGGGCAATGAACTCACCTGAGCTTAGCAAGTTACGTTTGTGAAATCAAACGAGTATCACGGATGTAAGAAAGCAAGTTGATTCTCCGAACCATGCAACCTTCTGGCGTCCAAAACGCAAAAGGTTGTAAGAAAGCAAGTAAGTAAGTGGATGTCTCAAAAGACCATAGATGCTAGTTTTCTACTCAACTAGTATTGTCCAAGTGTTTATCATTATAAAATGCGTGCGGCCCGTTGGTGAAGTTATGTGATAATAATCCGAAGTTATCGTTATGTTTTGTTTCCTTGTATACTTGTAAAAGTATATGTATTGCATGTACGTATAGCATTGTATAATGTTTAGATATCATTGCGCGAATCCGATGCTTAGAATTAAAAGTTTGTCAATCAGACTGTGTAGCGACACAAAGTGCGACATCAAGAAGTGTTGCAACACAGGGGCCTGTATCGCAAGATATGCGATTCAAGTATGAGTGTGACATAATGATTGTGTCGCTAAGCGTGAAAATCAAATTGTGTACAACACCAGAGTCTGTGTCGCAGATTAGAGTTTCCAAGAGATATGCGACGTAAAGTTTGTGTCGCAAGGTTTGCGACACCAGGTGGGTAGATACATAAGTCTCGTGTCGCAGTTGTTTGTGGAAATAGGATATTGGGACATAAAGGCTTGTGTCGCAGTGGAATTGGGCCAAATACGACACAAAGGTCTAATATGGTATCACCTTTTGTGAAAATAGTCAAACGTGCTCGGTTTGACCTGAAACTTTTACATAATGCTTAAAATGTTGTAATATCTATGAAAAATAAGTTTCATGTCATGTGGATATCCGAAAGTGTCATTTTGAAAGTTATGACAAAAACAGCCCCTAGGCTTAGTTTCTCAGATTTTCGGTCTCGTTCAAGGCTCGTTCTAACTATATTTTCATCCGAAATAAAATCCAAGAAAATTTCACATTATTCCGCTATGTATTAAATTTCTAAAACATATTTTTATGAATTTTAGCCAAACAAAACTCATGAAATAAATTTGCAAGCAAGAGTGTGTCCAGCAGTTAATTTTCGGTAAATAGGTCCACTTATCTGTTTATAGCAAACAGTTAGGCCATTTACAGGAAAAATGGGCTGCATGAAAGTTGTAGAGGACAAAATTAGTGAGATTTTTCAATTGGTTTTAAGGCCTAACCCATCGTAAATTTCAAGATATGACCAGATCGTTTTGACCCAAAATATGGTCAGGATTTGCAGTCTGTTTATGTCCTTTTATTCTTTTTCTTAAAAATATAAAATGAACTTTATAAAATATATGGCTTCGAGATAATGAAGCTAGACATCATGAACTAAGTTTTTGACTCAAGAAACACTCGATTTGGTTGAGTTTTGGTCCGTTTATCACGTGGTGAAGTCGAGGAAACTTTTGTCCAGTGGACAAAGTCTTTATCTAGAGGTTAATCGCAAGTTAAAATGATTTCTAGCCTAGTTTTTGAACAATATATTAGAAAAATCGACCACTAACATGTAGGTGAATTTTATCCATGAAGATCTAAGGGAAAAGAGAAGAGATCTTACGCAGTTTCAGCTGCTCTAACCGAAAATGGGGGTAAGGTGCTGCTGAGTTTTCTTCTTGCGTTCTCCTTGTTTAATCAGCTTAAGGAGTGATGTAGCTTGCTAGATCTTGTGTAAAACTTCATTTTTCTGTTCTAGAGAGAGAGAGAGGCTCGTTTTTATGAGAGAGAGCAGAGGAAAAACAGTTTTTGTGTGTGTTTTGTGAGGGTATTGTGAGAGGAATCAATGGAAGAGTAAGTTTATATACATGGATGTCTTGGGCTGGGTTTTTGGCTCACTTGGGCTGACTTGTGGAGCTGGTTGGGCAGTGGCTTGGGCCTGGTCCAAGGTGGGTTGGGCTCAGGTCTCGGTCCTCGAATTTGCATTACTTTTGCGAGTCGTGTAAATGTTAAACCGAGCAATAATCGTATAATTTTTAAACGTTAAGTTTTCTCGCATATATTTCTGGTATATAAGTGATACTTGAAATGAAAAAAATATTTCTAAATACTTCATTTTGAGTTACCAAAATATTGATCAAGTTCTCATTCGGGTGTCGGGCTCAAATCGCGCATTTTCTCGTGTACGTTATGTTTTGTTTAAAATGTAATAGTTTTTCGTTAATATTATTATAAAATAATATTTCAAGGTAAATAATGACTTTTTTTATAAAAATAGATTTATGTTACTTATGCAATATTTCACCAACGGCCGGGTGTGTCGGAATCTATCCGATGAGTTTGCGTAATTAAATTTATTACGTACGTAGATAATGCTTAAATATACAAAATGTTCTAAGTATTTAGTCTAATATGATACTAAGTACATGCATTAGCGTTATTGACTTAGGGTAATAATTATCCTTAAGTACGGGTTGTCACAAGTTACATGGAAATTCAAAACTAGGTGGGGGTTTTCAGGTTGGGTTTGAACCGAAGAAAAAAAATTATTCTTAGGGGATCTTTCTGGGTTCGGCCGGAAGAAAAAAATAGGGTTTCTTTATTATCCATCTTATAATAATTGGTTAATTGTAAACTCTCATAGAAAGTTTAAATTATATTGATATATATATATTCAATTTGTTTTGTATGATAATGGCATGTTTATGTATATATTGTATCTTTTGTTTAATTGATAAAAGGGATATCCATGAATAATTCATGCAAGGTTATTCATGGATATAACTCTAATAATGTCATATAGATGCATGCGAATTAGGGCAATAAAATTTGGCTAAATAACTTTGTTGATTATGTATTTATATGCAATTTTCGTATGTGTTTGCTGCTTGATACCAGATTGTTGAGTCACTGGTCACTGACCAACTCAATGATAACAAACTCGATGAAGAAAATGATTAAGTTGAAGCTTTTGTTGCTGAAGTTATTAATCATTGGTCGCTATTCATTCTACTCGAGGATCTGATATGCTGAGAAAGATTAAAACTCAACTTGGTGTGTCGCTGATACTAAGCAGCGAGAGTCTTACATCTTTAAATGAATAAAGGCAAAAGAAGTCACTGCCCGAATAAAAGCTGGTTGCTGAAGATATTCAATTCAAGTCACTCTACAAGAGCACAATAGTTTGCAATGAGTGAGGAGGATTATTTTATCTTCAGTGATTACTCTAATAAGTTTCTAGTCAAGTGCAAGTTGCTCTTCAGTCTTATGTCAGCATGTGTCTTCCATATCTTCATAAATATCTGAGGGATTACGTGGCAACAAGTGATTGGTATTAAGGAAGATGCGATGTTCGAGGTAACAGAATTGGGACCACAAAAGTCTCAGAGATCAAACCAATCAAACAGCGATACGTGTCATTCCAAGATCATGATTTGAAGAAAATGTTTACAAGACATCTGCACTATAAATAGAGCAGTACTATGTACTTAGAAACTTACTGTTTGTACGTGTTAATCACTTGTTTGTTCAGTGAGTAGTTTGTCTAAGCACGTAACAGCGACCATCGAGTAAAACAGTTAGCGTGTTTGTCCATTACTGTTTTATCTCTTTTTGTAATAGTTTAGCTAGAGTGTATGATTTAGATTAGCTTTGGCTAGTCTATTCCGCAATCAGCACTCAGTGAATTTTATGATTAATAAAATTCATCTTTCAGCTATTATTGCATCTTTACTTAACTGTTATATATATTTGTTATACTCTGTTCTTACAGGATTCATCAGTTACAATTAAAACTTGAATTAGTAACTTGGATAAATTCGAAAACGGTTTTAATTGTATTCAACCCCCCCCCCCCCTTCTACAATTAAACTTTACACATTGCAATTCCAAATCACTAAGTAATAGTGATTTCGGGACTCACAATTGGCATCAGAGCAGAGTTGGTTTAATCTAATTAACCAGAGTTGCAATGGAATCGGTAAAGTATAGTTAAGTTGATTCTGAGTATCAAAAGGGAAATGGTTCTACTACCAAACTTCCAACATTTGATCCCTCTAGGATTGAAACCTGGATGTCCCGGATGATGATGTTTTTTGATCTTGTTGATGATCATCTTTGCAATATAATAACCAATGGTCCTCATATTCCAACCACAATTTTTCTTGCTGTTACAGCTACTGCAACCACTCCTGCTATACCAGAAATTGTTATGCCAAAGAAAGAGGAACAGTGGTCTGATGAGGACAAGAGGTTGGTTAGATTAGATAAACAGGCTAAAATCAACATAGGCATGGCACTTCCTGATGAAGTGTTTGAATCTATTAGGCTTTGCAAAACTTCTAAAGACATGTGGGATACCCTAAGAAATATATATATTGGAACTCCTGATATTATTCGCTACAGGGAAGTAAATCTCACTTTCCAGTATGAGTTATTTGCAATGGAACCCAACGAGTCTCTATCCTCTACTTATACCAGATATCAATCGCTGATGAACAAGATGGAAAAGGCTGGTATAGGAAAAGAGCAGAGATTTGTGGTTGAAAAGTTCCTGGAGCTCTTGCCAAGAAAAATCTGGGGAACTATTGCTACCTGTACAAGACAGAGAAATGATTATACAATACTTAATCTTACTCTAGTCTATGATATCTTGCTCAACTGGGAGCAGTCTAAAAAGCAAGCTGATCAAAGTGAGCATATTCGTGCAACACTTGGAAGTCAAAAGATATCAAATGCCCTTGTAGCTGAGCTTGATGAAATTGATCAAAAACAGAAATCAAAAGTGTCAAAGCTAAGCTCAAAGTCACTGATAGCTGATGAAGAAGGTGAAAGAACTGAAGAACGGACAGAGTATGACTATGATGAAAATCTGGAGAAGCTGGAAAGGGATATGGCAATGATGGTTACAAATTTCAGAAGGAATACTAGATCAAAACAATTCGCTGGTACTCCTACATTTGATAATTTCAAATCTAAAGGTGAAAGCTTCAAGTGTGGTAGGTCTGGTCATTTCGTACCTGAGTGTAGATCCAAATCTACTGTGTCTATCCCTGAACCAAAGCCAAGCTTTAGAAATGATAAGTACAACAAGTACAAAGCAAAGTACTAGAAGCTGAAGGCAATGTCCAAATCTGGAAAGAAGAAAGGGAAAGGCTTCGTCGCTGAAGAAGGATCTTTCAGTGACTTTGACTCATCTTCATCATCAGATGAAGAAGAAGCAAGGATTTGCCTTGATAGAGACTACTGTTTAATGGATGATGATGATGCCTTTCAAGAAGACATCAAAGTAGTCGCTCAAAAATGTTCAGCATCCAGATGGGATCTTGAAACTCTCTACAAGGGCATTCTCAGAGAGACTATCTGGTATCTGGACAGTGGTTGTTCCAAACATATGACCGAATGTAAGTCCCTGTTGAGTGACTACCAGGATGAAAGAGGTCCTGATGTAGTGTTTGGTGATAACAAGATTGGCAAAACAAGGGGTTATGGTGTTTTAACAAATGGTAATGTGATGTTCAAAAGAGTTGCATATGTGGAGGGACTGAAGCACAATTTATTGAGCATCGGTCAATTTTGTGATTCCAAAAATAAGGTGCTATTTGATTATGAAGCTGGTGTGGTTTACTACAAGAAAGGAAGTGATGTGTTGGCTTCTAACAAAAAGGGAAATACTTATGTTGTCAATATGGACTCAGCTTAGTCAGGGACATGCTTTTATTGCAGAACTGTTTCAGAATAAAAATGGTTATGGCATAAAGACTTGCTCATCTGAATCTAAAAGCTATTACACAAATTAAGCAAGAATAGTTTAGTCATTGGACTTCCAAAATTGTCTTATAATAAAGATATGCTTTGTTCAGCATGTGAGAAAGTAAAACATCACAGTTCATCCTTTAAGAGTAAACAGACATCATCAGTAATTGAATGTTTTTATCTACTCCATATGGATCCATTTGGTATAGTAAGTACTCCAAGTCTTGGTGGAAAGAGATATTGCTTGGTAATAGTTGATGAATACTCCAGATACACCTAGGTATTTTTTCTAAAAGCCAAAAATGAAGCAGCAAGTAAAATTATATCCTTTATCAAGAGAATGGAGAACTTAAATGGTAGTTTGTTAAACATTTAATAAGTGATAATGGCACTGAATTTAGGAATGTTGACCTGAAAAGTTTCTGTGATTCAAAAGGTATTTCTCAAAACTTCTCAGCACCAAGAACACCCCAACAAAATGGGGTTGCTGAAAGGAGAAATAGAACATTAATTGAATCTGTCAGGTTAATGCTCATTGATGCTGGTCTTAAAACCCATTTCTGGGCTGAAGTAGTAAGTTCATCTTGCTTCACTCAAATAGGTCACTGATTGTCAAAAGACATGATAAGATAACATATGAGGTGTTAAGGGGGAGAAAACCTGATATAAGTTTTCTCCATGTTTTTGGCAGTACCTCCTATGTCTTAAACAAAACAATTAGGCAAGTTTGATCCAAAAGCTGATGAAGGTTTATTTGTTGGTTACTCAATAATCTCAAAAGCTTTTAGAGTTTACAACAAAAGAAGAGAATGCATTGAAGAATCAATGGATGTTACTTTTGATGAAGCTTATGATGAGTCACTCACTGATTCAAGAAATTATGAAAATCTTGATTTTAATAAATTACCAAAAATGTATAGTGACTCATCAATCAGCAACAAAGTCAATGATGAGAAGTATAAAAACTTTTCATCAGATTTTGAAAGAGAAGATGGTGTCCCTGAAAATTCTAGCTCAACTTCAGTTATGAATAATACAGGAACATCATCTTTGCATGATCAAAATCAATCATCATCAACTCCGAACCAAAATGATAATACTCATTGTTCCAATGCCGATAAGTCTTCTGGACAAACAATGGATAAAACAGTCTCTGGTGAACCTCAGCGAATGACTAAATGGACAAAACATATTGATAATCAATTGATTATTGGTAATCCAAAATCCAAAGTCCAGACTAGATCAGCAACTGCTAACTTTTGTCTATTTGTTAGCTTTGTTTCACTGATGGAGCCAAAGAAGGTAGATGAAGCACTCACTTATCATAACTAGATATCAGCTATGCAAGAAGAGCTTGGTCAGTTTGAAAGAAACAAAGTATGAAAGTTGGTGCCTCAGCCGGCTGGTAAAACAGTTATTGGAATAAGATGGGTGTTCAGAAACAAAATGGATGCTGATGGTGTTGTTGTTAGAAACAAGGCTAGGCTAGTTGCACAAGGTAACTGTTAGCAAGAAGGCATTGACTACGATGAAACCTTTGCACCAGTTTCTAGACTTGAAGCTATCAGGATTTTTTTAGCCTATGCAGCTCACAAGAAATTCAAAGTATATCAAATGGATGTGAAAAGTGTCTTTCTCAATGGCAAGCTGCAGGAAGAAGTGTATGTCAGACAGCTACCTGGATTCATTGATCCAAAGCATCCTGGTATGTTTATAAACTAGATAAATCCATGTATGGACTAAAACAGGCTCCTAGAGCCTGGTATGATACTCTTTCTGTATATCGTATATCTGATAAAATGTGGCTATGTCAGAGGTAAGATTGACAGCACATTATATATTAAGAGAGATAAGAGAGATGTCATACTAGTTCAAATATATGTTGATGATATCATTTTTGGGTCTACTAACAATGACATGTGTAAGGAATTTTCTGATCTCATGACTAAAAGTTATGAGATAAGCATGATGGGTGAATTAACATTTTTCCTTGGTCTTCAAATAAAACAAACAAAAACTAGAATTTTTATAAGTCAAGGAAAATATGTCAAAGATTTGTTAAAGAAATTTGAATTTGCTAACTGCTCATCCTTTGCTACACCCATGTCACCTGCAGTGAAATTACATGTTGATTCAAATGGTAAATCTGTAAACATTACTGCTTACAGAGGTATGATTGGATCACTATTATATATCACTACAAATAGATCAGGCATTATGTTTACTACATGTCTCTGTGCTAGGTATCAAACGGATCCAAAAGAATCACATCTACTTGTTGTTAAAAGAATATTCAGATATCTTAAGGGTACACCAAATCTTGGTCTCTGGTACCCATCTGAATCAGATTTCTCACTGAATGGATATTCAGATTCTGATCATGCTGGATGCAAGCTGGATAGAAAGAGTACATCTGATAGCTGTCAATTTCTGGGAGAAAAACTTGTTAACTGGTCCATTAAGAAATAAAATGCAGTTTCAACTTCAACTGCTGAAGCTTAATATGTCACTGCCAGTGCCTCTACAGCTCAAATTCTCTAGATGAGAAACTAACTTGCTGACTATAGATTTGACTTCACTGAAATACCAATCTATTGTGATAGTCAAAGTACCATAGTTATTGCAAACAATCCAGTGATGCACTCAAAGACAAAGCACCCTGATGTCAGATATCATTTCATCAGGGACCATGTGATGAAAGGTGACATTGAACTGCATTTTATTCCAACCGATTATCAACTCACTGATTTGTTTACAAAACCTTTGGATGAGAAAAGATTTAATTTTCTTATCAGCGAGCTTGGTATGTTAAACCTTAATGACTAAATAAGTTGTCAAGCTTGTATAGTCATTTTCGTTTAAAGTTTTTGTTTAATTTTCTTTCAATAAAATAACTATATGAGGTATAATTTTAGTAGAGCACATTCACTGATCAACTAACTTCAACTGATCTAATCAGCAAGTGTAAAAATCAGTTAGTTATGTTCATCTAATTATATAACTTGTATAGTTGCATGAATATCTACTTATGTCTCGATATTAAGTTTATATCATTGCTTTATATTACTTCTAGCTGATCTAGTTAGTATTCTAAGTTGTAACTTTATCAGTGAATTTTAATATAGAAATATGCTATACATTTAATATAATACATAATATATATTCATTTTCTCAAATAAAACAATGTAAGTATCTACAGATAATAAATCAAATGAATATCGAAAATGTTGCTACATCTCAATGATTTAGTCAGTATTCTAAATTGTGATTGAATCAGCGGGATAAGGCATCAGCTAGATATACATTTATGTTTATTTCCTTATGATATTTATATTCCTTTTTGGTGGATAATCAACTTATTGATTATATGCATCAGGGACTTCCTGTTGTAGCATTTAATAGTGGTAAATAAATCGAAAAATATTCGTTATCTTTAATACGTTTTGTATTTAGTTTAAAGGATTTCAAAATAAATGTTTTATTGTATAACAGAAAAGTCGCATGATTCTGACACTCCCATCACCATTAATGCCACCACGTTCCACCATCATCACCCCTATACCACTACCACTTACCACCACCATCGTCCACGACGATTAAGTTTTAACCACACGATCATCAAGTTGCGTATACTATAAATCAGAGACTTCATCGTATTTTTACTTTTTACACATACTTGATTTTCGTAATTACAAAAACATCTCAGTTTCACAAACCCTAATTTTAACCTGCAAATCAAATTTGTTTTAGGGATTCAAATGGAAAGATCAAAATTCTTTCCTAATTCTTACACATCCACTGCAGAGATGAATGCTCATAGAGCATCTGCAGTGAGTGAAGATCTTGTCATCATTGTCCCAAAATTGAATTATTTGGGAAATCTATCATGCCCAAAACCAGAGTATAGGGAGATACTCAATTTTCTACAAGATCATTTCAATCTCCCTGCTCTTACATTGTCTCCTGGAGATATGAACCCTGAGTGGCTGAGTGAGTTTTGGTATACTTGTACTCATTTAGTTGTAAATGGTACATCTAAACTCCAGGGTCTTATTGACAATAGGGGTACAACAATAATAATCACTGCCACCATCATCCGTACTATTTTACAACTACCTGATGTTTATGATCCTTAGCCTGATGGAGATGTGGCCAAACGAGGCCTAGTCAATCTCACTGGGATTGACTGTAAATATTCCATTGATGGCAGTGGAAATCGTAAATACTCCACTGTACATAAAACAAAAATGGATTGTGTGTGGAATGCCCTATTTCAAACTTTATTCAAAGCTTGGGCACCAAAACAGGGAACTACGATCAGTTCAGCTCCCTAGAGGCAAAAATCAGTTGGTCATTGGTCAACTCCTTAAAAGTTGACTATGCAAGTGTGATCTTTAATGAGCTGGTAAATAAAATCGTCGAGCCTACCAGGGCAAAAAAAATGTGCCATATCCTAGGTCTATTTCACTGATCTTCAAAGATCAGTTTGATGTCTATGGTAGAGTATCTTTCACTGGTTTTGAACCAACCTTGGTAGGAAGTCAAATCTTCTCTAAACCAGCAAATGTGTCTCTTCCTGCTTTTATGAAACAACAGGGAGTACTTGCACCCCAGACTTTACAATCTGTATAACCGTTTATTCCTGCTCCAACATCAACCACGTCACTGACCACACACCCAATGACTATTGTTGATCAACCACCAGTCAAGAAACCACCAACTGCTCTCAAGAAAAACAAATTAGGGTCCCTGACATTAAAGGCTCAGGGACATAGAAAAATGAAGACATCTACGGATGCCAAGGGTGAAGCAGAGAGTGAACGTTCAGTCCCTGCGGGCACCCTTGATAAACCCAAACCTATAGTTGCTTCACTGGACTCCCGAAATTCCAGTGACTCTACAAAGGGGAAACTACAGACAGCTACAATGGCTCAACCCATTGTTAGCAGTGATTCGGGTGCATCCCACACCCCCTTATCGAGTCCACCCATCAGTCACTTGTCATCCTCACAAAAGGATGATATTTCATCAAAAGGGCTAGTGATATCAGTGGGTGACAACACACCCATCGCTGATACCACACCACTGGCTACAGACTTGGGCCACATCTCATCTTATACTTCACCCGCCGCCAATGTCTCTTCACAATCACATGAAGAGATACAAGCTGACATTTCTATTTTTGATGATCCATCAGCTAGAACACAAGTTAGTGATGAAGAGGAAGCCCAACCAATGGACACCTCTACTTCAAATGATGCACCACCACCACCACCTTATAAACCAACTACCTCTACTACAGCTGCACTATCACCTTCACCCATCACCACTGCTCCACCAACTACTATTATCACATCACCCATCCAGGAGTTGGACGCTATGTCTCTCTCCAGTGATAATATCTCTAAAGTAGCTGGTGATGAACCTCCCACTACCACCGCCCAATCTCTACCACAACCAACTCCACCACACTCACTTGTCACTCACCAAAAATCACCATCACCACAACCATCCACATATATTGACAAGCTGCTGCTGGAATACATTGTCTCATCTCAACAACACATCAAGCTCCTCACTGATGAACGAGATGTTTTTAAAGGTAATGTATCTGAACTAACAAATAAAATTCATTCACTGGCAGCAGCATATGAGTCCATCCCTTCCTGGAGTGAAGCTGTGAGTGAAAAAGTCAAACTTATAGCTCAGTTGAACTTGATCACTCTCAGCTGCTCCAAACTCAATCAAAGGCACTCTTTGAGCTGGCCACCTCTACAAAAATCAGCCTACATACCCATGATGCAGCCATTACTACTCTGACTGATCAACAAAAAGAGATGGCTTCCTCTATGGTTAAATATATCCAGCATAGCCATAAAATCATCATTGCACTGCCTACCCTCACATCACATCAGCTGAAAACAAAAGATGAGGTAGCTGCTCTTCGAACTGATATTCAAATACTATCAACCTGTGTTCAAGAGTTAGTTACAGCATTCCATAGCAACAAAGGGAGAGTGATTCAGATAAAGTCTCTAAAGAAGATGTTACTAAAAATGCTAAGCACAATAAAATCATCTTTGATGGACACATCTTGAGATCTATCACTGAACGCCCAGAAAATGAAGCTGAAGCGGTTGCTGAACTTAATTGGGTTGATATGGATAGTGAGGCTGATAATGATGATGACTTTGATGCCATCAATTTCCCTGAGTTTCATCCTGGTGAACTTAGGATGTATAATGAAAAGGTCAAAACATGGGCAGCTGATGAGGCAGCTAGGGTTGAGGGGGAGTTAGTGAGTTTTGAGTTAGCTTGCTGGGAGTGGATGAACCAGAAGGATGATGATGAAAATAACAATGATATGGATATGGGTGATGACGATGATGATAATGATGGTAATGATAGAGATGATGGAGCTGATAAAGGAAATAAGAAAGAAGATGATGATGAAACGGAGGATCAATTACATATCTCTTCTATTCTTACGAAAAGGAAAAGGACCAGCAAAATGCCTACATCTGGGTCTACCTCCTCCAAGCATCAAAAGAAAACATTCACTGAGGAGGATATATCAACTACCATGCATCAGCTACAAACAATTCTGGAAATCCCTGAATCACCACCAGAGCCTCAATTATATATTATCATATCTGAGGTAAACCCAACACCAACAGCAACAGCAACACAACAAATCACCTTACCTATACCAACCATTAGCAACCCCACAGAAGTAACTATCATAACCACAATAACAGCTACCAATCCTTTTGAAATCATAATGCCAGATACTTCTGCCCCAACTCTTCTTATCTCTTCTGAATCTACATCGGGTAGCCTTCACAGCAATGAAACCAAAGAAGAACGTATTGCCTGATCTGGAGAGACAAGAGATAGAGAAACAAATGATTCTAAGAATTCAAGCTGACGCAGAGGCCAAAGAAGAAGAGGAAAGAAAAAGGAGATTAAAGGAACAATCTGATGCTGATCGTGCTTATCTATTGAAATTAAGTGGAGAAGAGGCTGCAGAAAGAGAAAGAGAAATACTTCTGAAAAAGCAGCAAGAGGAATTTGATTTTAAAATGGCCAAGCTGCTTGAAGATGTTGAAAAGTCTGAACTTCAGCAAGAACTTGATGCTGAGAAAAAGGGCAAAGGGTCGAAAAAGAAAGGGGGAGTAAATCCATCAGTGGATAAACTTTGAAATGAAATAGACAGAAAGAAATATGCTGCCAGAATGATTGGAAGATCAAACCCTACACCTATCACCAAGGTAAATCTAAAAAAGCCAAATAATAAATTTCAAGCTCAACTACTGATTCACAGAGGTTTGGAGACTCAAACTATTAATCTTGATCAAGTCTGCAAGTTACAAAAGGAAGAATGGAATGAAATAAGACTAGCTATCAGTCACTCCTCTAGTGCAGCTAAAAATGAAGTGCTGAAAGAAATTGACAGGATATTCCAGAAGATGGTTGCACTTCAGCTACTTAGACCAGAAGATACTATCATATTTGGTGAAGAGAGAGTGCAGCCACCTAGCCCAAGGTATAGGTCAGGTACATGTAGCTTATACAGAATTCCAAACACTTCAAGGTTAAATCTTTCTATCCCTGATGGTGTGCCAAGGATTGAGGGCACTGAAGTAACTGAAGGAGAAAAGGGACTCATCTACAGAGACTTCAATGGTGTATTAAGATTTCAAAGAGAGTCAGAGCTTGAAAAGATAGATCATGAGCAGCTTGTACACTTGATCACATCTATCAGCATGCTTCCAAAGAATTAAGTAATGAGAAAGGCTATCTTGGAAGAAGGATTAGCAAGATAGTTCAGATACCTTCCTTCTTCAGAAAAATACGAGCTAGCTGATGAGCTCGGTGTTGTAAAACAAGAGGAGATATGGAACAGCTTGTAATAAGTTTTGTAATAGATTAGATTTACTGTGACTGAAACCACTTGTAATATTTATAATCTGTAGTTCAATAATATCTGATCTTTTGAGAAAACCAAAGTGCAAAACTCAAATCATATCAAAAGAATCCAAAAAGTAAAATGAATAGATCACAAGTACAAGTCACTGAATGCTTATATTCTTAAGCACTGACTATAAATTTCTACAGCAACAAGTTTGTCTAGGGAGCTTCGATCACAATCATTTAGGGGGAGATTGTTGAGTCACTGGTCGCTGACTAACTCAATGATAACAAACTCGATGAAGAAAATGATTAAGTTGAAGCTGTTGTTGCTGAAGTTATTAATCATTGGTCGCTATTCATTCTACTCGAGGAATCTGATATGCTGAGAAAGATTAAAACTCAACTTGGTGTGTCGCTGATACTAAGCAGCGAGAGTCTTACATCTTTAAATGAATAAAGGCAAAAGAAGTCACTGCCCGAATAAAAGCTGGTTGCTGAAGATATTCAATTCAAGTCACTCTACAAGAGCACAATAGTTTGCAATGAGTGAGGAGGATTATTTTATCTTCAGTGATTACTCTAATAAGTTTCTAGTCAAGTGCAAGTTGCTTTTCAGTCTTATGTCAGCAAGTATCTTCCATATCTTCATAAATATCTGAGGGATTACGTGGCAGCAAGTGATTGGTATTAAGGAAGATGCGATATTCGAGGTAACAGAATTGGGACCCTAGAATAATCAGTCTCAGAGATCAAACCAATCAAACAGAGACACGTGTAATTCCAGATCATGATTTGAAGAAAATGTTTACAAGACATCTGCACTATAAATAGAGCAGTACTATTTACTTAGAAGCTTGCCATTTGTACGTGTTAATCACTTGTTTGTTCAGTGATTAGTTTGTGTGAGTCCCTAATCACTATTTAGTTAGTGATTATGAATCGCTAACAGTTGTTTAATTGTAGAAGGGGGGGTTGAATACAATTAAAACTTTTTCTTTTTCAAATGTGGTAACTGGTTAGACAAGTTTTAATTATATTATGATAACAAGCAATTAAACTAATGCATAAAACTTAACAAGCAGATCAATCACTGAGGCACATCTGGCTGAAAGATAAATTCTATTATTCATAAAATCTATCAATTGTTGATTGCGGAATAGATTAGCCAAGGCTAATCTAAATCAAACAATACAACTATTACAGACTGAGATAAACAAGTAGTGGACAAACATGCTATTGTTCACTCGCTGGTGATGATCGTATCTTAGACAAACTAGTCACTGACAAACAAGCGACAATACGAACGATCGACAAGAATGAAGTACAACATATTACGCTATTTATAGACATCGAGTCCCTTGAAATCTGGATAAAGAAAAACACGCGTCGCTGCTTGATTGGTTAGGAACAAATGATGTGACATATCATTGTTCCAACATTCTGGTATAAACACGTGTTGCTGCTTGATTGGTTAGGAACAAATGATGTGACATATCATTGTTCCAATATTCTGGTATGGGGAAAGATCACCTTTTACCTTGAAACCAATCACTTGCTGCCACGTTAGTTTCTATGATGGACCAAGTTACGAGGAGCAAGCGTGGCGCCGTAATAACGTCGAATATGTCAACTCCTTATTAATGCAACATTTAATGCTGCAGTCACTAAAGTAATAGAGGCTTTCCTTACTCACTGCGAACTAACGTGCTCTTGAAGAGTAACTTGAGCTACAGTACTTGAGTGACTTCTTTTATTCAGCAGAAGAAATAACTTAAAAAGACTTGGAGACTCTCGCTGGTAGATGAGTATCAGCGACACACAAAGTTGAGTCTTTTATCTTGATAGGTTCTTCATCTTCTAACTGGAGAGATAGGATCAGAGACTAAAACTTTTGCAACAGCAGCTTCAACTACGATCATTTCCAAGAAGTCTTTCAGAGAGAGTATGAGTGACTTTATATCAGCGACTAATGAGTTGAGATCAGCGACCAGTGACTCAACTGTTTGTCTAAGCACGTAACAGCGACCAACGAGTAAAACAGTTAGCATGTTTGTCCACTACTGTTTTATCTCTTTTTGTAATAGTTTAGCTAGAGTGTATGATTTAGATTAGCTTTGGCTAGTCTATTCCGCAATCAGCACTCAGTGAATTTTATGATTAATAAAATTCATCTTTCAGCTATTATTACATCTTTACTTAACTGTTATGTATATTTGTTATACTTTGTTCTTACAAGATTCATCAGTTACAATTAAAACTTGAATTAATAACTTGGATAAATTCGAAAACGGTTTTAATTGTATTCAACTCCCCCTTCTACAATTAAACTTTACACATTGTGATTCCAAATCACTAAGTAATAGTGATTTCGGGACTCACACAGTTCACTAAAAAGTCGTATAAAATCAACCGTTAAGAGTTAGAAGCTCAAATTTTTACATAAGATGCATGACACATAGGGCTACAACTTTGTAGTTCTGTGCTAAGGTTGTAGATGACCTGTATCTCAGCCTAACGTGGCCTTGAACACGGCTGAATTTTTGGATCAGCTTTACACTATTTGCAATATGATTCTATTATATGTGAATTTGCAATATGATCTATTATATGTGATAGTGGTGTACGTGCAACTCTAGAGGGTTTCACCATTAGTGAAATATATTCGTTTATTAAACGTTTAATTGGAGCTAAGCTAAAAGGTACACAACTATTTACCCTTGTTAATTATACATATACATGTTTAATACTTCGCTGCGTGCTCATGTATTTGCTTGTCAATTGTGATGTTAAATTCTAACACCTTGTGATTTCTAAGGTAATAGACCTAATGGTAGTGAGACACTATGACATCTTTCATGTTTCGATACTATCTTGATGTTTGGGCTTGAACACCAAAAACCGACCTTCATGACTCGTATCCAGCATTCAAGTCAGGCGCGCATTTTAGAATGTTGTGTTTTCCTATTTAGTTTCTTTTCTTTTTATATATTTAATTAGTTCAAAACCATTTATGTTGACCACTTTCAACTTCAAGTTTAACATCCAACCACTCCCCTCAAAATCGTACACTATGTTACACTATAATGTTGAATGGAACACTTAGCACAAAACCACTCTTGGACTCTAATCGAAAAATTAGTGGAAACCCTCATATAGCACGTTGGTGATCATGGTAGATAATGGTAAGTACGTTGGCGATCTACGGCTTAAACCCTAAGTACGTTGGTGATCACGGTAATAAAATGGTGAGTATATTGACGATATTGGTAATAAAATGGGTACGCTGGTGATCATGGAACAAAATGGTAAGTACGTTGGCAATCTACAGCTTAAACCCTACATTAGAATGTGATAAAAAAAAGTTAGTGATAACTCGTAGCATAACGTAAGTTCAAAAATAAAAGTGTTGTGTTCCAAAGAGTTGCAAGCGGGTTATGCACATGGTTGTTGCAGAACGGGGCAGTCATGTACAACATAGTGAAAGATTAGCAATTGCTTTTGCTTCAATAACATTTATGGATAAAAGGCCGATTAGAATTATGAAAAATTTGGGTTTCTATAGTGATTGTCACAATGCCATAAAGTTTATGTCTAAATTCTCTGGAAGAGTGATCATCGTGATGGATGACAATCGATCTCATCGGTGTGAGGATGGGAAATGCTCTTGCAGTGATTATTGATGATTAACTTTTTAAGTATGTTCATAATCTCTTACCAGTTTTTCATATTCATATGCATTTTTATATTAAACATAATGATATTATTAAAATCACCAAGCTTGGATCATGAATATATGTTTTACATCCTCTAAGATTTGTAAGTGTTTTCAGTCTTCTAAGATTTGTAATGGTTGTAGAAACTGTAGAATAATAACATATAAGTCTTCTGATTTCAATAGAAGATCATGAAACTACATAAATTCTTCTTCTATATCTTTTACAATAATCAAACAAATTCTCTATAATATTAAACAAATTAATCTATATCATTAATAAACATGCAACGAGATCATTTGAGATAGAACAAAAAGGACATCTGGAGAGATGGAAAGTATCTATTGAACGAGAGAGATATCCGACAATTATTTAATACCATAAATTTGAAATATGGACCGAAATAAAGTAACTATTCGTAGTAAATACCAACATAACAGCCAGAGTGATCATGAAGCTGTCCATCATTTCAACACTAATCCGGTGCCACTAAGTTTCTCATCCATCAATTTGTCTATCTTTTCTTTCATCTCATCGGTGAAGTAGTTCTCCCAATCTCCATCCTTAGCCTTCCTGAAAAAAAGTCTGTTTTCATACCCCCTCGGTTTTGTATCTGAAATTTTGTTCACATCTAAGTTGCTCAAATTGTTAAAGCTGCATAACTGTATTATGCTATCAACAATGCCCGCTTTCTCTTCCTCCATTGAGAAAGGGTACCCAATGAACTCTGCAAGCCTCTTCACATTGGTCATAGGGTCCCTTTTTAGGTCCTCATATTTCAAGAAAAGAAATATTTCGGGTCTTTCCTGGCTTGCTTTCCAGTATCCCAATATATGATCCCAGTATGGTCCATAATTTGTAATCCCGTGACAGTACTCTTCAAATGCCTCCTCAAATGGTGCATCTTCCGTAGGTACCTTAAAGGCTTCTGTTCGAAAGTGGTAATTAGACACAATGACATCTTTTGTGTTCCGATGTATGTAAACTATCTTACATTTTGAAACCACAACCGATTCGGGTAGTGAAGGGTAGGGAAGGTGTGTGGCTATGAGTGGCAAGCTTGAGTTTTTGTGATTTTCTTCAATTTTCTTGAGGTCTATCTCTAAGAAGGGAACGCATTCGTGGGGTACAGATGTGAGTAAAGGAGTATTGGAGTCGTCAAACTTTTGTCGGGTTACGATTGCAAAAGCTAACGCCTTCAGCCATGTTGTGCCTGTTTTGGGGCAACTGCACAGTAATATATCGCTAGGTTCCGCCTTTAAGCTTTGTTGAGCCAGAATTGCTCCTTCAAGTGAAGTTGGGACGGTCCAATAGTCTCGATACTTGTACAAGGTCACCTTGCCTTTCAACCAGCTACAAGTGTGTTGAGGATGTGTTTCCAACATCTCTTCCATGATAGATCTCATTATGATGAAAAGTGAGCTAAACTCTCAGTTGAAAGATATATAGTATATGTTATTTCATAAGGTAATTGATCTGCGCCATTTATATATAAAAGGTTTGCTGTTTAGCATATTGGAAATGGCTAATAAAGTAATAGAGATCAGAATCATATGTATTAAATTATTGGATCTCCGAACAGCTACCAGATCTCATTTGCCACACCAACAATAAATTAAGATGTATAGTATTATAAAAGTGGTAGTTACCGGTTGTTTGACTTTTTTATAGTGATTAAGATACACATTTGCTAGTCATACCATTTTATAGTCATACCGTTTTTTTACTCACCATACCACTTTCATTGGTACGGTGAATGGATTAATATATTTGACTGTCCAGAATACCAGAATACTACTGTTCAGAACACAATGTAATTACCAATGTTTTGAAACTGGTTAACTTGGACCGGTTGAACTGGGAACCGGACAATCTGTTTTGATAAGGTTTGACCAGTCAATGAATCGAATAATTCTGTCAAAACCGGGCGATGGACCGGGAACCGTACCGGTTAACTCGGGATTTAAATTTTATTTTTTTTAAATGGTGATGTGGGCCAGTTTTGGGGCGGTTCGCTCGGGCCGGTTGGACCGGTCTGACCAAAACCGGACCCCCCTCCGGTCCGGTTCGGTTTTCGATTTTAAAAACATTGGTAATTACGAAAGCACCACACCCTATACTCTAAATACTTTTGACCTTTAATTTATTGCATAAATTTTTATGTGAAAAAAAATAAAAAAGAATATTGGTATGTTTAGTAGAACCCAGATAATGTTAGTACATGTGGATCATAACCTATAAAGAATACTAATTCTTTTTTTTTTTTTTGAATAGCAAAATTTTAATTAAACAACATCAAAGAATACAACGATTACATACAAATATTGGTCACTTTCACATCAAGGAAACAACTTGAGCACAATCAACTTCTAGCAAGTGACCTAAAAATTACCTGCAAGCAAATATGCAAATATTTGGAGAGTGCATTTCTCACAATACATAATTCAATACATTTAGACACATAAACCTCCCACTCACCATCCGAAAAATGATCTTTCCAAAAACTACCTGCTTATATACTCACCACTCAACACTACTTTTTTTCATCCTCTTAGATACCCATTCATAACTTCGAACCTGAACCTCATTGAGCAAAACCGGTACAGTCCACCATTTCTTTCTAAACACCTTTTGATTCCTGTTTTCCCATATCATATATCCACAAACCTATTCAACAGCTTGCCACATTTTCTGTCTAGTTCCTGAGGTCGTGTTAACCCCATTCCCACGAAAACATTCTGATAAATTCAAATTATTTATATTCCCGAGCCCCAACCACTTATAAACCCTTTCACATAATTCCTTAGCATATTTACAAAATATAAAGAATAGTATTAAATTGTTCATCATCAATGAAGTACATTTTTTGGAGTATCAATTAGGGTCAACACTAGGGACCGGTAACCCATGGTCACTTTTGTCCCCAAGTAACCAAGGTACCTAAAATATTATTTAGATTGTTAGAATGTGACTTAAACTCTATGAGTTTGTTTGGTAAATTTGATATTTTAGTTGGTTTAGAATTTGACAAGAGTTTGATTAGTATTACCATACAAGTAGTTTAGTCTATAAATAGAGATTATTAATTTCGAAATTTTGCACATCTTAAACTTTGATTTGTTTGATTTGTTAGCTTATTTGTTACCTTTAAATTTGATTTGCAGTTTGAATATTCGTTTCCACTTCGTATCCATCTTTGTTTTGTTTTTTTTTATTCTTTTGATATCCCTAACAACGATATATGTAGTTTTGTGCTTAAATGAACATAAACTTATTTTTTACCTAATAATAATAAATTAATAAATCACTTTATGTGGCTCTGAGTTACCATTGACGTCATTGAAAATACAATAATTCTACTCTCTTCCATAGATAAGTCAAGTTTTTCGTATCAGGTAACGGCCGACTAAGTACCATACTACTACCATATAACATATCTTGACATTAAGTTGCTGATACCCTATCCTCAATTATGAACAAAGTTAATTAATTAAATTCATATACAGTAAAACTACCATACAATGATACAAAGATGCCAATCATCATCATTATCATATAACCGTATTACCAAGCAAAATTGTATTCGGATGTCACTTTACACAACTTTTATCAAGTGATCCCAATTTATAATCCCTCTTTGACTATATGCATAGAGGGTTTTTTTTTTTACAAAAAAAAAAAAAAAAAAAAAAAAAAAAAAAACAACTAATGTCCGTTTTTTTTTTGTGGTATCAACTATCAACTACTTTGAATTTTTATTTTTTACTAGCGGATAACCCGCGCAATACGATGGGACAAATCTGAAATCGGTATAAAAGATGACCAGACGTTGAGATATTGATTCGAATGATACGTGTTATATCAGATATACAATAGTACACGTTTTTGTTTTTATATAATATTGAGTTTCTTTTAAATAAATGACTTGTATTTAATATAAAATTATGAGTTGTATTTTGTGCATATATAGTGTTTGTATTGTGCACGAACTATATGAGTTATACATTGTGCATTTATATTGTTTTAAGTACTTAAATGTATTATAAGAAGTATAGATATAGATATAGATTTTAAAGGAATCACTAGTGTAAGTATATATGTAATCAATTCGTTTTAATATTTTTATATACATAAGATAAAATAATAGACATAGATATGCTGTTTATAGCAGATTGGGAATGCTAATAAAGTAACAGGCCGGTAGCGAAATCAAATGTCGTATTTAATAACTCGATCTCCGTATAGCTGCCAGATCTCACTCTCACACCAACAACACATGAAGATTAAGATGTAATATAAAAGTGGTAAACCCCACTTGTTTGACTTTTTTATGCTGATAATGAAGATATTGTTAGTAGATGCCGATCGTGAACTTTAAGAAAACAATATTAAGTTCTGACACTTATATAATTATTTTCAATCTTATGTAAATACTTCTAAAATATATCGTAATGGCCGTACAAACTGTACTATGTTAACATATAAGTCTCCTGATATTAATAGAAGATCATCAAACTAAATAAATTCTTCTTCTATTTCTTTTGCCGCATGTTAAACATAAAGCCACGTGCAGATGAAATTTTGTGGCTTGCACCGGGGCTTGGCCCTGTATTCTTTTGTGGCATGTTGAACATAAAGCCACGTGGAGATGAAAATTTATTGCCCGCACCAGGGTTTGGGCCTGTATTCTTTTGTGGCATGTTGAACATAAAGTCACGTGCCGATGAAATTTTATGGCCCGCACCAGGGCTTGGCCCTGTATTCTTTTGTGGCATGTTGAACATATAGTCACGTGCAGATGAAATTTTGTGACCTGCACCGGGGCTTGGCCCTGTATTCTTTTGGGGCATGTTGAACATAAAGCCACGTGGAGATGAAATTTTGTGCCCCGCACCAGGGCTTGGCCCTGTATTCTTTTGTGGCATGTTAAGCATATAGCGAGGTGAAGGGGGGGTATTGTGTCCCTCCCCCGGGCTTGGTCCGGAAGTTTTTTGTGGCATGTCGATCATAAGGCCAGATGGAGGTGGGAATTTGTGTGCTTTGCCTGGGCTGGGTCCCGAATGCTTTTCTGGCATGTTCAGCAATAACGCTCTACGAGTATCTTTGGGATCCATAAATTGCACTCTCGAGGCTTCAATCGAATAAAAATCGTGTTGTACTAGAAGTACAATAAGAAAACAAACACTTAGCATATTGTTAATCTTCATTATTTACGAAACAAAAAGTGAAACTAGTAATTTTAGAGAACTCAAGGTTGATTATGAAATGATTGAATTCCCCGAAGTTGTAAATTTATAGGCATTCTAAGTTATAGTAACAAATTAATGTATATAATTTGTACAATTTTGTTTATAGAAACTCATTTAATAATTGGAATCGAATTGATTAATGCATATATATTTTGTACCATTTTTGTGCTGGAAAAAGCTGTAACGTTTATTTTTAAAATCTTTGCAATAATGAATACTAGTTTAAAACCCGCAAAATTTACGGGTTGACTTTATGATATGTCTTATATGGATGTGTTATATGGATTTAATATGTGTTTTGTTGTTGGTGTACGATACATCGGTTTGTATTGGTTTAATTTTATATGAAAAATGTATTAAGCATTTGTATTGAGATATTGATGAGTCCAAATAAATAAATTAATTAATAGGGATAATATTGCTTATGATGTCACTTTGTTATTTGTATTGATGTTTAAAAATACAATATTATTTAAAATCGTAGGGATGTGTTTTGCAAAATAAGCAAATTTACCGGTTCAGCGGATAATACTATTTTGTACTTAGAAAATAACGTTGCTCTTTGTAGTGCATTGGTGGTTTTCGTACATCCAAGTTACTCTGTGTAATTTAAATCAACAACCTATAATGCATTACATTGACTTTTTAACTTTGACGAAAGATGACAAAACATGACAACTCAAATGCATGTTATACTAACTCGAACGACGTTAACACAGCCTTAAAGATTAAGTGGTAAATTATTTTAGGTATATAAATTGAGATATAGAGAAATTATTGACAAAAGAGTAAATTAGTTAATTAATTATTGATACCACTTCCTTTTTTGTATTTGTATTGTTCTATAATAATAATACTATATACTACATAATGTACCGAAAGTTTGCATTAGTTGATTAAAAAGTTAAATTGTTATCTTTAAGATTTCAAATCTTGTAATTCGGTATTATTTTTTTTCGTGTTCAAATTTGCGTCGTATTTTCAATAACTAAATATTTTTTGTTTCATAAGTTACATATATAAGAATAACCGAAACCCGTGAATAAATATGAAAAACCGATGGGTAACATTAGTTGGTTACCCAATGGGTATTAATCCGGGTATTAGTACATACGAATTTTCTAAACCGATAAGTGTACAGATACACTAAAACCCGCCGGAAACTGACTCGTTGGCATCCATAATCAAGGCGGTAGTATATGTACAAATACACTAAAATCCGTCGGAACCCGACCCGTTGGCATCCATGATCTAATAATTGTAAATTAGAAATTGATAAAGGATTTAAAATAGTAGGTCGTATAATAATTTAAATCACTGGACGATGGAATGAGTTATGAATTATTTGGAATTGAAAATAACTTATTGGGTTTTTTTAGAAAAAAAATAAAAACTAAGATTGTAGGAAGAGTTTGATTTATTGAAGAACTAATAAATTATAAAATATTTGAAGGATTATCTACAATTAGCGGGAAAACAAAGGATTTATATTGTAAATATTGAATGGTATATATTGTAATTATAGAAGGGTAAATTAGTCTTTTAGTAACATAATAATGGGATTAATGATGTCATAAAATAAATTAAGGGTTAGATCTTAATTGTTGATCTCCATCTAATGGTTATTATTCTTTCAATATTTTTCTTTTAATATATAAGATAGATTTTATTTTATATATATATATATCTAATACTCCTTATAATGCATGTCATATATTGAATCTTAAACTTCTTAAAATATTAATATGACTAAAATATACTTCTAATTACATCAAACTAAAGATAATGAGATTCAATTAGAACATTAACTCAATTACAAAACGTATATTGCTGTATATTTTCTTAATACACCAAATATTTGTTTACAAACTTAAAGCACTACATACACATCTATTCACTTATTTATAACAATTTATTACACTAATAAAAATTATTCTGTATTACTAAACCATTACTATAAATAATTCCAATTTCTTTGTATCATGTTATATATTATTATTATTATTATTATTATTATTATTATTATTATTATTATTATTATTATTATTATTATTATTATTATTATTATTATTATTATTATTAATTATTATTATTATTATTATTATTATTATTATTATTATTATTTCTACATAAGTATATATATAATTTCACACAAACTTTATACAATAGTTAAATTATCAAAACATACACGTTATTGTCATTCTATCATCGCCACCATCATCGTAGTCATTACTTCCACCGCAGCATTGCGTGGGTATTATATATATATATATATATATATATATATATATATATATATAGTGGCATGATCCAGAGGGAAGAGGTACTTTTGGGGGGAAGGGGTAAAGTGTCCATCTCACCATCAATTTGATCTAAAACTGTCCGGCCCATGCTCTTACCATGTTCTTGCGTCTTATTGTGTTTACAGGGAAAAGGTTAGTTTGGTCATTTAACACTTGTATCTCATCAGCTTACATATCCCCTGTAATTTAGACCGGTGGTAATCAAGAATAAATTCCTCTCCAATTTCAATTCGGTCGATCTTCATCAAATTACTGAGTTTCTTCAAATTACTGGTTTCATATTACCAAGCTCAAATTTTCTAATTTGGATTCTCTTATATTCATCTAATTACAGGGTTTCATATTTACAATTCAATTTTAATCGTATACAAAATTGTGCTTACATGTCGATTTTGTATCATATTCATCTATAACAATCTGAATTCCCATATGTTCATGTTCTTCACTCTGATTATTCATTCAATTGCGTTAATTTCAATTTATTCCGTTTTTGAATTTGAAAATTTCAATTCTAGGGTTTCTGTTCTTATTTTCACATTTGTGTTTGTCTGCTAGTTCTAGTGTACACTTGCAATCGTAAGTTCATAGAGATGTTTCAAGTAAGTGTTACTATCATATTTCTTAAATTTAATTTTGTTGTTTCTTATAAATTATTGGATTTTACATTTTATGTTATATAATGATATGCTTTTTTGCATTCTGAAAGAAGTGTTTTAGTTAATATTCCTTTTAACGAATATTAGCTATTTCATCATATTAGTAAATTTTGATATTGCTAACCAAAGGAGTTGTTGAGTATGGATGATAATATGTCAGTCGATTCTCATGGTAAGTACTTAGTACTTTTAGTTTTTATGCATCTACAATCGGAGAGCATTAAGTAATGTCCCTTAGTAAATAATCAGAATAAAAGGCTACAATGTTATTTTGCTGCTCATGTAAAGTCTTCCAGCTCGAATGTTCCATTTTAAACCGATTCTAGTGTTCTTGAGTCACCGGTATGTTTGAATTTCAAGTTTGTTCTATTATTGATAATTATAATTATGTGTTTCTAATGATGATATGTAAATATTCTATTCTATATATGGTGTATTGTAGTTGAATTACATATTGTTTTGCTAAAACTATAAGTTTAATTCGTATTGATGTATATCAATACATGTTAACATCCATATGTACGAGTACTAATAGTACGCACTTCGATGCATCATAACATATGTTTATATTATAGTAATGTATATTGATACATGTTAACACTCGTGTACGAGTACTAATAGTACGTACTTCGATGCATCTTAACATAGGTTTACATAATAGCGATGTATATGGATACATATTAACACCCATGTGGGTGAGTATTAACGGTATGCACTGCGATGCATATTAATAATTTCTGCTGATCTTCTTGTTTCTGTTGCTCTTTATTTTCCCGCTGCTCTAAGTGTTTAACTGCTGGCGATAGTTTCTGTTGATACAAACTTTCTGCTGCCTTTATAGTTTATGCTTATCTCATTGTTCTTGATGTCTTCAGTACTAATAGTATGCATTACGATGCATCTTAATATTGATTTACAATGTAGTGATGTATTTCGATACACATACTAGTTGATGAGTGCTAATAGTATATAGTGATGTATATCGATATATGTTAACATTCGAGCTGATGAGTACTCATAATATGTCACTGTGATGCATGTTAACATAATTTAAATTATAGATATGTATATTGATAAATGTTAATATTCATGTTGTTAAGTACTAATAGTATGCACTGTGATGCATCTTAACATAGTTTACATCGTAGTGATGTATATTGATGTATGTTAACATGGATGCTGACGAATACTAATAAGATTTTTTTGTTGAGAAATTGTGTTTCAACCTTATTAAGAATTTTCTAATTTCTAGTAATTATTTATTGATTCACGTGTGAATCTTGTATAATGGATCCGGTCTAAATATCTCACCTGGATTGATGGATTTTAGGGGAGTTACAAGAAATAGTTTTTGCTCAAAGATGAAAGACTACACTACTAATATTACAAGAAATATTGTTTGTGATGAATCTTATCTATTCTAATAGAAGTTTGTATTTAATTAATTTAATTTGTTAGTGTTTGTAATGATGTTTTTGTAGCCTATGCGATGTCTTTTAGTTCCAATGTTCATTTAGAATTGAATTCATATGTTCCTTCTTCTACTGATGAATATTAGCTGATAACATGCATTTTGATTAATATTAACTGATAACATTTATTTTGATGAATATTAAATGATAACATTCACTGATAATTCACTTTTAGCTGTTACAAAATAACATTCATTTTAGTTGTTATCGTAGTGATGTATATCGATACATGTTTATATTCGAGCTGATGAGTACTAATAGTATGCACTGCGATGCATGCTAACATTAGTTTACAACGTAGTGATGTATATCGATACATGTTAACATACGAGCCGATGAGTACTAATACTATGTATTGTGATTTATCTTAACATAAGTTTACACAGTAGTGATATATATCGCTATATGTTAATATTAGAGCGACTGAGTACTAATAATATGCACCGTGATGCATCTTAACATAAGTTTTACATCGTATTGATGTATATTAATACATGTTAACATGCGAGTTGATGAGTACTAACAGTATGCACTTCGATGCATGTTAACATTTGTTCAAATCGTAGTGATGTATATCGATACATGTTTACATTCGAGCTGATGAGTACTAATAGTATGCACTGCGATGCATGTTAACATTGTTTTACAATGTAGTGATGTATATCGATACATGTTAACATACGAGCTGATGAGTACTAATAGTATGTATTGTGATTTCTTAGCATAAGTTTACATCATAGTGATGTATATCGATATATGTTAATATTCGAGCGGAGGAGTACTAATAATATGCACTGTGATGCATATTAACATAAGTTTACATCGTATTGATGTATATTGATACATGTTAACATACGAGCTGATGAGTACTAATAGTATGCACTTTGATGCATGTTAACATTGGTTCACATCGTAGTGATGTATATCGATATATACATGTTTACATTCGAGTTGATGAGTACTAATAGTATGCACTGCGATGCATGTTAACATTGGTTTACAACATAGTGATGTAAATCGATACATGTTAACATACGAGCTGATGAGTACTAATAGTATTTATTGTGATTTATCTTAATATAAGTTTACATCATAGTGATGTATATCGATATATGTTAATATTCGTGCGGATGAGTACTAATAATATGCATTGTGATGCATCTTAACATAAGTTTACTGTAAGACCCACTTTTTCATACAAACATATTTTACATTATAAAACTCCTCGGAAGCGGTCCCGATAAAAACTTTCATTATTTACCAAAAGTACTACCTTTCAAAACCTTCAATTATAAAAAATACTTTATTCCAAAATCATCTAATCAATGTCTGGTGTTACATTAAACTCCAAAACTTTTAGTAGTCTATATTACAAGAATTTCAAACGTGATATGAATCGGTTTGTTGGTGAAAGTGATGCCCATATTTCTATAGAGAATCTTCTTAGGAAAAAAGAACATCTTCCAAACTTTACTTGCGAGTATGTTTGTGATGATGATGGTTCTCTACTCGGTGTTTTTTGAGCCGACAACGTTTGTAAACTCAATTATCAAGAGTTTGGTGATATTGTTTGCTTCGATGTGACATATGGGACGAATAAGTATGTTTTTTTTCTTTATTAAATGCATTATTTATTTCATTTTTTCTGTTATAATCTGATTAGAACATTAAATCTGATTTTGTTTTTTTTCTTTATTTTCCGCTTACGGGTGTTGATAATCACAAACGACTCATTATTTTTGGTGTTGCACTGTTATACAGTGAATCCATAACATCATTCAATTGGTTTCTTGATTGTTTCTTAAAAGTCTTTCCAACTGAACCGGGCCTAATTGTTACTGACCAAGATCCAACTATGAAAGAGGCGATTCATGTTAAATTTAAAAGTGCCAAACACTGGTTTTGCATGTGGCATATAAGTCAGAAACTTGTTGACAAGGTATGTTTTTTACGTATAAATATAATGTGCCCTTTAATATAACTTAATATTCATTTTGCTTAGTATCATTTGTTACAATTTATATACTGTTAAGTATTTGTTTGAAGGTGTATATTAAGTTGCATTGAATAATGCACTTTAATATATCTTAACACAATTAAATATTTACTTGTGTTAATATTACTCATGTTGCATATTATGTTGTACACTATTTATTAATTTAATGATGATTTTTAGAATTATTTTGTTGCTTTTAATTATGTAATTTTTAATATTCCAAATGATGAATATTATGATAGTATGCACTATGATGCGTCTTAAGATAGGCTTACATTGAAGTGACATATATTAATAGATGTTAACACCAGTATGCACTGTGATGCATTTTAAGATAGGTGACAGGGGTTCCCGTACGCAGCGTTTTAAAGTACGCAACATACGCAGTCACCAAAATTTAACATCTGTCCTTCTTCTCCATTCAATTCTTTGTATGAAAACCCTATAGATTTAAGGCATTCCTTGTATGAAAACCCTATAGATTAAAATAAAAATGATACTCAATAAACATTCTAAAAACCAAAAAACATAAATAAATAAGTGATACACGATTAACATTTTTGAAAACCTGATTAAAATAAATATGTGATACACATTGAACATTCTGAAAACCTAGAGTATGTTTAAAAAATATAAAACTAACAATTTATACACAATGAACATTATTAAAATTTGTATGTTGTGTAGTGTGTATCATTTGTATTGTATATCATAGGATGTGTATTGTGTATGGTGTGTATTGTGTATCGGCTGTATAGAGTGTATTGTGTATCAACTTTATGATGTTTATTGTTTATCAATGTGTGTTTCAATGAAAAGAAGGACTGCGTACACTATGTACGTTAATGAAAAAATATGTGAATCAGCAACGTATATTTGTGGACACCAACGTATGTTAATATATTTTTTGGTTCACATTGCAAGGTTAGAACTAAAGATGAATTGCAACCATCTGAGGATGGAAATAAAAGAATATGATGATGATCAACTTGAAGAAGATGAAAATGTTGATAAAGAAGATCTTGATGATGAAGATTCTGATGAAGAAGATTCTGATGACGAAGATTCAGATGAATAAGATTATAATTTTTTTAGTTACTTTCATCTTACTGTATTCTTTTCAATGTTATTTGAATATCTACGTATGACTATATGTTGTAGATCAGATGAAAGGTCCTCTATGAGACTGGCCCATGTACATTGTAATACATGGGCTTCTATTAATTTTGAGTAGGCAATTAGCCTATTTAAAAATCAACCATAATCAACATCTTATCAATTATTATTTTTTGTAATCTAATGAGTAATAATAGTGTGCATTATGATGCATTTTAATTTTACATTGTAGTGGTGTATATCAATACATGTTAACATCCATGTGTACGAGTACTAATAGTACGCATTTCGATGCATCATAACATAGGTTTATATTATAGTGATGTATATCAATAAATGTTAACATCCGTGTACGAGTACTAAAAGTACGTACTTCGATGCATGTTAACATAGGTTTACATAATAGTGATGTATATGGATACATATCACCACCCATGTGGGTGAGTATTAATAGTATGCACTGTGATGCATATTAATAGTTTCTACTGATCTTCTTGTTTCTGCTGCTCTCTATTTCCTGCTGCTCTAAGTGTTTAACTGCTAGCGATAGTTTCTGGCGATAGTTCCTGTTGATACAAAGTTTCTGCTACCTTCATAGTTTCTGCTGATCTCATCATTCCTGCTGTCTTGAGTACTAATAGTATGCATTGCGATGCATCTTAACATTGATTTACAATGTAGTGATGTATTTTGATACATGTTAACATACGAGTTGATGAGTGCTAATAGTATGTATTGTGATGCATCTTAACATAAGTTTAATTCGTATTGATGTATATCAATACATGTTAACATCCATATGTACGAGTACTAACAGTACGCACTTCGATGCATCATAACATATGTTTATATTATAGTAATGTATATTGATACATGTTAACACCCGTGTACGAGTACTAATAGTACGTACTTCGATGCATCTTAACATAGGTTTACATAACAGCGATGTATATGGATACATATTAACACCCATGTGGGTGAGTATTAACAGTATGCACTGTGATGCATATTAATAATTTCTGCTGATCTTGTTTCTGTTGCTCTCTATTTTCCCGCTGCTCTAAGTGTTTAACTACTGACGATAGTTTCTGCTGATACAAACTTTCTGCTGCCTTTATAGTTTATGCTTATCTCATTGTTCTTGATGTCTTCAGTACTAATAGTATGCATTGCGATGCATCTTAATATCGATTTACAATGTAGTGATGTATTTCGATACACATACTAGTTGATGAGTGCTAATAGTATATATTGTGATGGATCTTAACATAAGCTTAATTCGTATTGATGTATATCAATACATGTTAACATACAAGCTAATGAATACTGATAGTATGCACTGCGATGCATGTTAACATTGGTTCACATTGTAGTGGTGTATATTGATATATTTTAACATTCATTTCTTTGAGCATTAATAGTATGCACTATGATGCATGTTACTTCAATGTGATGTGTATTGACATATGTTACAATTCATATTGACGAGTACTAATAGTATGCATTCTGGTGCATCTTTAATTAGGTTTACATTGTTATGATGTATACTGATGTTTTGTTGATTCATGCTGATGAAATTTAATATTGTACTTCTATGCATGATAAATTATGTTTACATCATAGTAATGTATATTTATATACGTTAAAGATTCATTTTGAGCACAACTAATATATTCATTAATCAAAATGTAATATAATCTTCCACCACATGTTGTAAACAATCTACTTAAGATTCCAAAACAACATAGTTATGGTACCAACCTACTTAAGATTCAAGATACTTATAACTATTGTTTTGAAATACATATTACAATCTTCCATCACTCACTATGACTTTCCTCATAGTTTCTCCTATCATCTCACTCCTTCAATATTTCGCTCGCCTTATTCCTTGGCTCTATCATTAGTAGACGTTTCTCAGGTTCTTTATATTCTCTTTCAAATTGTTCATACCTTTTCAAAGTTTCTGCTGATCTTCTTGTTTCTGCTGCTCTCTATATTTCTGATGTTGGTATATTTCCTGCTGCTCTAAGTGTTTAACTACTGGCGATAGTTTTTGCTGATACAAAGTTTCTGCCGATCTCATTGTTTATACTGTCTATAGTACTAATAGTATGCACTACGATGCATGTTAACATTGGTTTACAATGTAGTGATGTATCTCGATACACGAGTTAATAAGCGCTAATAGTATGTATTGTGATGCATCTTAACATAAGTTTAATTCCTATTGATTTATATTGATACATATTAACATACAAGCTGATGAACACTGATAGTATGCACTGGGATGCATGTTAATATTGGTTCACATTGTGGTGATATATGTTGATACATGTTTACATTCGAGTTAAGGAGTACTAATAGTATGCATTGTGATGCATCTTAACATAAGTTTACATCGTAGTGATGTATATCGATATTTGTTAGTATACGAGATGATGAGTACTAATAGTATACACTGTAATGTATCTTAACATAAATTTACATCGTATTGATGTATATTGATACATGTTAACATATGAACTGATGAGCATTAATAGTATGCATTGCGGTGCATGTTAACATTGGTTCACATCGTAGTGATGCATATCGATACATGTTAGCATATATTGTGATGGATAGAACAATGCTACATATCTTCAAAGCAATTGAACATGAATCTAGATTAACATAAATGGATAGAACATACCAAAGAAGCGATCAATGAAGTACATGTGGAAACATGTTTCTATTTTGATGAATTGCTTCATCTGAATGTCATACATATTAAATTTTAAAATCAAGTGTATAAAAATATGCAACATACAAGACATCCCAATTTTATAAGCAGATGGTTGAATACAAATAGTCTTTTTTTTTTGTAAATGGAACAGTGCCTCGGAAAATTTTTATACCAACCAAAAATAAATAATTACACGTTTACAACGGCCATGCCCGAGGGGATGTTTTTAGTGAACATCCCAAACACTTGCAAAATAACCTATTACTACTATTATACTATTACTAAACTTAAAATGGCCATTTTTATATTCAAAATTAACAAAACTAAAATGGCCATATCTATTATCAAAATTTAAACTAAAATGACCATTAATACAACCATGATCATTTTTACGGTATTTCCTAGAAAACAAAAAATAAAACATCTTCAGGTCTTCAAGTTTTTCCATCTTTATGTCTTCAAGTCCACAATCATCATCCCAATCCTAAACAGACTTGCCCTCAGTCTTCAATACATGTGATCCAACCATTTTCAATATCAAGCCCATGTCTATCAATACCATCAAATTTCAACCCAATTGCCTTGACTATTAAACCCAAAATAATGTCAATAGAATAAGGCTCAGTCAACACGCTCAAGCCCATATGACCAAATGAAATAACACAACCCATACATTTTTGAATTGCTAATCTCCTTACCAATTCATTAAGAAACCGTGAATCAAGAAACATGCAATTGGACTTTTTAAATTGACTCAAAAAGTCAACCTTATCCATCTACAAGTATTCTGATCCAAATGGTATGTATTATGATGCATCTTAACATAAGTTTAATTCGTATTGATGTATATTGATACATGTTAACATACAAGCTGATGAACACTGATAGTATGCACTGCGACGCATGTTAACATTGGTTCACATTGTAATGATGTATATTGATACATGTTTACATTGAAACTGATGAGTACTCATAGTATGCACTGTGATGCATGTTAACAATTGTTTGCATCGTAGTGATGTATATCTATATATGTTCACACTCACGCGGATGAGTACTAATAGTATGCATTGTTTCTCACCACAATTATTTAATTTAGTAACAATCGGTAAATATTCACTAATAATCATCAACTTTCAAAATAAAAATAAACTCTAATGAATAATTCATGTTTATTGTTTTTCACCTATTTCTCTTCTGCTTTGATACTTCTTTATCACTTTATGCAATTCTTTTCCCTTTATCCAATGAACCTGCCGCCATTGATGAATCTTCTTTTTTATGAATTGTTTGTAATTTATGAGAACTGAAACAATTAGATACTAAAACAAATCACAGAATTCTGAAAACAAGCAAAGATATGGATGAAGAATTACTCGAGTTGCAGCGTCAACTTGAATCCGCACAACAAGGCTAAATCAAGCATTCGTTAGTCGGAATGAAACCTCGTCGAATTGATTCAAAAGCTTCAACTTCTTCATATCATCGATTTCAATCTTCTTCACACCATTTTCGGCAAAGAATACATCATTCTGTTACATATATATTGTGTTTATGTATCTGATTGTTGTTCGATTGCTTTAATTTTGTTACCTTATGATCCTGTTGTTTCCAGACGCCCACAAAAAATTGGAAACCCTAATTGAGAATTGAAACATATTTTTTCCTGCAGAGGTGCCCGTTCTTTTTCTTTCTTTTTTTATGTTTTAATTAAGGCATTTGTTAAATGACTAGACTACCCCTCCATGTGTTTTCAAAAAAAGATGAAATGGATGGCTCAGATTCACTTCCCCCTTCCCTCTATTTTGCTACTTCCCCCTAGATCACTACCCTATATATATATATATATATATATATATATATATATATATATATATATATATATATCGTCTAATAATTATTGATTTAGTTTTCCTTTGTACGGATTGATTTGGTCAATTTGGGTATCGCTAACTCACTAATAATGTTCGTTTGAATGTCTAACGCATGTATCTACAATATATTCTATAAATAACTAGGTTTTTAGCCCGTGCGATGCACGGTTGTTAAAAAATACACTTATATGTTTATTTATAAGTAGTTTAATGAATTACTGTTGTCAAATTAAAAGGTGCAACTGTGATTGAGAATTGAAATAAATAATAACATAAATCAAACTATATAACAAAGTAATCAAACTATTATAATTAATTGTCGAAATTAATATATGGTGCCAAATAAAGCACAATGTATTGTAGAAAGATAAGTAATAAGTATTACATATCTTCGTAAAATAATGTAGGTCTTTGAGCCCGTTATCGTACGGTATTGTCTGCAAAACTATTATATATTATGGAATTTTTCACAATGTCAATATTGTAATTGAAAACTATAAATTTGTCATTGAAAATAGAAAAGTAGTATACAACAACCTAAATATATGCGAATAAAAATTTCAAAGTTTTTGTGAGTAACAACATGAGAAACAAATACAACATATTCACAAAGGCTAACGTAAAATATTACAATTACAAATGTTCTACAACTTTAATATAAGCAACATATATGTTATAGTTTCTAACATTGTTGTGTGAACTCAACATTTCAATCTACCAATAGGTTTAACTCATGAAATGTCTATATATAGTTGATCATGAATAAAATTTGATTATTAATGAAATAAACTCAATTAGACAATGACAGTGAGACAAATGGTGTAATTGACTCTTGTGTTAATCAATGCTAAATATATCTACTCAAAATAAACTTAAATGATTGAATTTTGGTCAACCTATAAGTTAAGGTGTTTAAACATTTAGAAATGAAAGTTAGAAGGGTTAAAACGAAAAAAAAATAAAACTATGGGAATTAAACTGTTATTAACTCTTATTTAAAATATATATGTTTATTTATAAGTAGTTTAATGAATTAGTGTTGTCAACTTAAAAGGTGCAACTGTGATTGAGAATTGAAATAAATAATAACATAAACCAAACTATATAACAAAGTAATCAAAACTATTATAATTAATTGTTGAAATTAATATATGGTGCCAAATAAAGCACAATGTATTGTAGAAAGATAAATAATAAGTATTACATATATTCGTAAAAGAATGTAGGTCTTTGAGCCCGTTATCATATGGTATTATCTGCAAAACTAATATATATTATGAAATTTTTTACAATGTCAATATTGTAATTGAAAACTATAAATTTGTCATTGAAAATAGAAAAATAGTATACAACAACCTAAATATATGTGAATAAAAATTCTAAAGTTTTTGTGTAACAACATGAGAAACAAATACAACATATTCACAAAGGCTAACGTAAAATATTACAATTACAAATGTTATACAACTTTAATATAAGCAACATATATTTAATAGTTTCTAACGTTGTTGTCTCAACTCAACATTTCAATCTACCAATAGGTTTAACTCGTGAAATGTCCACATATAGTTGATCATGAATAAATTTGATTATTAATGAAATAAACTCAATAAGACAATGACAATGAGACAAAGGGTGTAATTGACTCTTGTCTTAATCAATGCAAAATATATCTACTCAAAATAAACTTAAATGATTAAATATTTGTCAACCTATAAGTTAAGGTGTTTAAACATTTAGAAACAAAAGTTAGAAGGGTTAAAACGAAAAAAAAATAAAACTGTGAGAATTAAACTGTTATTAACTCTTATTTAAAATGATTTTTAATAATCTATCTTTATATACTAAAAGAAAAATCGTGGATGAATAATAACCATTAGATGAAGATCAACTATAAAGATCTAACCATTAATAAAGATGATGACATACTTAATCTTATTTTTGTGTGATTAAAGACTAATATGTCCTTCTAAATTTACAATATACACTCTTTTATATTTACAATATAAATCTTTTATTGTTTTTCTTAATTTTATATCGCTCCTCCAAATATGTTATGAAGAATTTAATTTAATTACGACCTCATTATTTTTTCAAAATTCAAAGTATTCCTACAATTTTTTTTTTATTTTTTCCTAAACAAATATACAATACGTTATTTTTAATTCCAATAAATTCATATCTTCATTTATTACCCACTGATCTAGCTTCATGTACATTCACCTTTTATTATTTATTTTTTTTAAAACAATTTTTAAATTCCAACATGGATTAGAGATGGCAACGGGTCGGGTTTGAACGAGTTTTATTGTAAATGTACCCATACCCATTTAGAATATTCAAATAAATACCCAACCCAATGCCTCGCTTGGTATCCAATTAGGATTACCCATCGGTTTTTCCGTGTTTATACACGGGTTTCGATTATCCCCATATATGTAATTTTGTCCGAACAAGAAATTGTGTAGTTGTTGAAAATACGATACAAATATAAAAACGACAAAAAAACAAAATTGAAATACCATAAACTATAGTATATTCAAGATATCAAATTTTAAACTAAGCAAATTAACTATTTAATCAACTTATTTAAACTTTCGGTACGTTCAAAATAGCAAACAATTTCATATTTTCATATTGTACAAGATTAAAATCGAAATACCATAAACTATAGTATATTCAAGATATCAAATTTTAAGCTAAGCAATTTAACTATTTAATCAACTTATTTAAACTTTCAGTACGTTCAAAATAGCAAACAATTTCATATTTTCATATTGTACAAGACTAAAATGTAATAATCATGGAAATTCAATTATAAAAACGTATGGTATAAGGTTCACCATTTAATGTGTACATTATCTTCTTACATTTTAATAATATATACATAGAGATGAGATCATTAGAGTACGAGAATTATTGAAAAAATGGAAGTACCAATGATATTGTGTCATGTGTACAAAGAGAATGTTCCACATGTACAAAACTCATTTACCCCTAAACTTAAATATCTCACAAACGCCAAATCAAAAAATTATGAAAATTGCACAATTAGATTCAGCGTTTTCTCCTCTTCGATTTGTCGTCCTTCAAGGCATACTTTCGACGAGTTTTTTGTCTTATTTTTTGGTGGGTTTCACATTTTACTAACACATGTGTTAAAGTGTTACGTTTAGGGTTTGGGTTTAGGGGTTAAAGTTTAGGGTTTGAGGTATGAGGCGAAACCCCAAACCTCAAACACTAAACCCTAACCCCTAAACCCCAAACCCTAAACGCTTTACAAAACTCTAAACCCTAAATCTTACTAAACCCTAAACCCTACTAAACCTTAAACCCTAAACCCTAAACCCTACTGTAACACCTACTTTTTGGATCTAGAAATAAATAATATTTTATTAAGTTTTAAATGATTATTTTAAGTAATGGGAAATAATTTTGATTGGTTTACTTGAAAATAAATAAGTAAAAGAGTCACAGGATTTATTGTGACTAATAAAATAGTGTTTATTTTAAATTGTTAAAACTAACGGTAAAATAAAATATTTTGTCTCGCGAATATTTTCGGGTTGCAGACAATAGGTTAGAAAGAGGATAAAATTTATATTGTATTATAATGAGGTCGGTTGGATTAAACGGCCTCATTCCCACCTAACCTCTAAATGGGATCATTTTATCCTTTAACTTTCTCAAAAGTTCCTAATACCTCATTTCATATATACATATTTGTTAATAAATCAAAAAGGATAGAAGATATTAAATAGGTGTTTTGGATTCAAGTGAGTATACATCATATTAGTATCATCATCATCATCACCTCTTTTCATTCCAAATTGTAGGTATGAAGTTTTAATTTCAAAATGTAGGTATGAAGTTTTAATTTCATAAGTTGTTTTAATTTCATAATGTAGGTATGAAGTTTTAATTTCATAATGTAGGTATGAAGTTTTAATTTCATAAGTTGTTTTATATGAACTTGATTGATTATGATTTAGATTATGAAAGTTAAATTGAATGGTAAATATATATGTAGTTCCTTGCTGATTTTGTGATGTTGATGATTGTTCTTTGAAGTTTGAATTAGTTAAATATAGTTAGGGATAAATTTCGTGTAAATGAGTTTGAAGTATGACTATAAGTTATAGAAGTTAGAAAAATTGATGCTATATGATGTTTATAATTATAGTAGATGTTAATTTATTGCATGAATTTGATTGTGTATCTGAGTTTTGGATTTGAGGTATAAAATTCGGAGCTGTTGTGCAGTAGCAGATTGTTGCAGGTCTAGGACGACGCTGAATCGCGACACGATTCTAATGGATCGCGATGCGAAATCCTTGTAATCGCGAAGCGATTGGGATGGGGTTGCGACGCGATTTTAATCTGGACAGAATAGTTTATAATGCTTAATTTGATATGTTAATAAATTACAGCATATGTATATAGCAGTAAAACATGTTATGTGATGACTTAGAATATATATATATATATATATATATGGTATGATGTTAAAAATAAGTAAGGAATAAAGAATGATTATTAGTTAACTAGTATGAATAATGAATGAAACTTAGTTATGGTAATTAGATTGAATTCTATGTATGTGTATAAGAAAGGAAAGTTATGTCGACTTGTGAGAGACATAAAAACTAAGTTATACCATTTTGAATGGGTTACTCACTTGTGAATTAATATGATTAATACTTGTGATATAGTTCTTGTTGTTATGATGATTACATTAGGTAGTTAACATGTAATGGTTGTTTAATTGAGTGATATATGTTATAAGAATTGTATTGATTGATAAGTTTTGTATTAGTTAAACTCTATAATATGACTTATTGATATTATATAATTATGTTAATCTAAGTTATATGAGATTTGATTTGTAATAAGTAATGAGTTCTGGGTTATGGAATAAGTACTAACTTATTATTTTGTTACAATACAGATAAGCAGATGGACAACTTAATGATATTAGACAACTGAGCGGACGACTGGTAATTGGTGAGTGGGATTGTAATCCTCGGTTCAACTCAGTTGTAACAGGTTTGGTTACAACAGGTGAACATACTTGGTTATGGGTTATTGACTGTTTAATCTTCTTGGTTATTGTTATCGTTGATTGGTTGTAATGGCATGACTATTATGCATTATGTGATACTTGGTCGTTGGGCATATGTGTTGTAATGAGAGGTCAACACTGGTTGGGTTTGTTGCAATTGTTTGGCTGGCGGGGTTTCCGATACACATCGTTGATGGATGAACCTTAATAAGTGAAGATAGCTTCAAACTATCGGTAAATCACTGTGATGGCATACCAGTGGTTTAAAGTGTTCTTGTGATGGCATACCAAGAACCGCCGATCCTCTCTAGTATGGTGTGCTTATGTGTTTACTTGGTGTAAGATTTGTTATTTCTGGATTGAATTGTCGGTTACAGTTCCATTCACTTAGCTGTGAGCTAACCCCTCGATATTTAACATTTTGCCGATTATGTTTGGGAATATGGAATGGGCGTTTGGGATACTGGATGGGATGTTTGACTACTGCTGCGACTACTCTGATCTTTGAGAAATTGGAATCATGTTTTGGAAAAACTATTATAATACACAGTCTTAAGTAAATGGTTTGTAATTATAAAATATAATATTGTGATGTTTTGAAAACTGCGACATTTTTGTACATGTAAATATGGTTTATATAATTGGAACTCGCTTCCGATGGTTTAAAATATAATAAAATATGTTTTTGAAATATGGGGTGTTATACCTACTAAATCCTAAAACCTACTAAACCCTAAACCCTAACCCTCAAACCCTAAACCTTATATCTAAATTTAATGTTCAACCAAATATTGACATATGTGTTAGTAAAATGTGAAACCCACCAAAAAAATGAAGTAAAAAAACTCGTCGAAAGTATGCCTTGAGAGACGGTAAATCGAAGAGGATAAAACGCTGAATCTAATGGTGCAATTTTCATAAATTTTCGATTTGTCATTTGTGAGATATTCAAGTTTGAGGGTAAATGAGTTTTGTATATGTGAAACATTCTCTTTGTACACATGGCACAATATCATTGGTACTTTCATTCTTTCAATAATTCTTATACTCTAATGAATTTTTCTCTATATACATAATATTTAAAACTCAAATTAATAATAACAATTATGTGGGTATGAATATGCCTAAATGGCTAAGGATACAAGTACAGGTAATTGGATTGTTATTACCAAAACCCATCATCATACCAATACCCGCGACATAAAAAAACTTTACCCAATCGCATCCAAACCTCCTATAATTCATGACTAATTGCCCGTTAACTTACATTAATAATGTAACTTAGTGAGGATGTACATACATATGAAGTAACATATATAATTTTTATGGACGATCCCGTGAAATTCGCAGGTCCTAAACTAGTAGTAGTAGTAGTAGTAGTAGTAATAATAATAATAAAATTATTAAAAATAGAAAGTCATGTGACATCTCTAGAACTTTAAAGAATAATTTAGGAATAATTATATTTTAGGCATATCATCATACAATAATTAAAAAGATGACACCTAAGCAAAAAAATCTTTCTTTTATATATATGTATAGATAGATAGATACTCTCTTCGTCAAAAAAAGTCTCACAACATTTTGTCAAAATTAGGATATATTGAGTAAGTATTAGTTTTGCATTTACATTCAATATAAGTTTGATTGAATATATATTAAAAAATAAATGATTAAAATTAATAAATGAGTGTAATATGAGGTGTATAATGATTTTCAATATTTATTTTTTACATGTGTACAATTATTTTGGAATAAAATATAAATAGTAATATGGACATTTAATTAGGGATGAATGGAATATATAAATCTATTATTTATACTAATCGGAAAGTAGAATTATTGTTAACGGTTGAACAAATAAAATTGAACTCTTTTAATTCAATTTAATAATATGAACTTAGAAAGAAATTTTGTGATTTAGTTCTCGAACCGCATGTCCGCATGGCCCAAGTAATATAAAGATGTACACATAATTTTTAAGAACCCAAAGTTGAAGTAGATTTGAATTACCTTTAAGTTGTGTGATGTAGCGAAATAATTATTAAAAATCGTTAATATATATGTGTTTGTTATAAATATTATGGAATGGATGTCCATATCCTTTAATATAATGATAGATATCTTTTTCTATATTTACGAGATCTTTTTCTTTAAGGATACTCCACCTTGTAATCTTATATATACCTCCATTGAGAGATGAATAAAATAACTTTCTATTCTCCTTCATTGTATTGTTCTTTTACTTTTACAACACATTATCAGCACGAGTCTCTACGAGGCAAGTTAATGGCCGTGCTTGAGCACGAGTCTCCTAATAAAATCGTCCGGAGTTTTGTGTTCGAAATTTTGGCCGGCAATCCTGAGGTACTTTATTTCCATTAACTCTGTCATTAATGTTTATGGTATGCTTCATAATTTATATTATCATCGTACATACTCATGTGATATGTTTTCTTGATTGCATTGTGGTATTGAACTTCATACGTGTCCATTTATTGTGAAACTACATCTATATATGATGTGTTATGTTAATCTAACATCCACATATGTGCTACATAATTAAATATAATGATTGTATAATACTAATACTAAATAATAGTAATTATTCGATCATATAACTTCATTGTCAAAGTGTATGTTTTTAGAAGATTTTCCTTTCGTCTCTGATTCCTTACAAATTAAATTTAATGAATAACAAATATAAGGATATATCTAACTATGTTAGTATTTATCACACGTACTTAAGTTTGAAGGATACGTACCGTGATTTTCGAATATGTTGTAACATATGTTGTTGAATATTGTAGTATTTGATTGTTGTTGTTTTGAACGACTGCTTGTGAAACTAATTGTTATGCACCGCATTATAAGTTATTATGTTTATGTATGTATTATGAATTGAAACTAAAATATTTATTGTTCATATCAATAATCTATAAAATAAACCAAATTTTATCGGGCATATAGTTTCTTCTCGGTGCTCTTAACATTGTTTGCACAAGAGTGATTTTTGTTGTCAGTTGTTGTCAAAAATACATATAATAAGTCTTGGTATATGTAATGGTATGCATGTTTATATGTTATAGCTTTCAAATTCGTATGATATTGTTATATATTTGATAGTATAACACGTATATCGAATTTTGAGTTTGATATTGTTATATATGAAGGTCATGATTAATATAACTTAGATTGTCTAGAAAGGTATTGATATGTTAGTAATTCTCTTGATCCGGTCAGGTTATTGTTGAATTTATCATTAACTTATGGTATCGGATATGGTAGAAACATTTGTGTATGTAATTTATTGAACCATAATAATAACATGAAACTGGGTATCAAATAACTTTAGATGATAAATTAATTGGTAAATCTTGAAGCCTAATTATTTACTACTTAGGTATTCTATTTGTTGCTTACGATTTTGGAATCAAATTATGTACTAGCTAGATTATATTATTCTTATTATAAGCCACCGTACTCAGATTTACCATGGGTGGTGAGTTTACCAGAAGCTGATAGAATAAGATTTTTATGCAATTTAATGTGAATATATGTTTTATAACATAAAGATTGTACATACGTAGCAAAAGATTATATAGAAGTCAAATAAATGAGTTTTGGGAATAAGTCGGTTGAAGTTTCCTTAATGATTTTATTTTCATTAAAAATCATTTTATATAATCATTGTTTCCTTTATATGCATGTTATTATTTTCGATAAGTATATACAATCAGTGCATATTTTTATATGGTCGGTTGTATTGGTTACGATATTAATTTTAGTGTTCACAGACTACATTGATTTTGCTACGATATATGAATTAATGAATCATGAATACTAAGTTTATTTGGTGAACCGAAGGAGTTAAGCTTTAATATTTCACACTTTTTAGTAGCTTTAATGTATGTTGTCATAAAATCTGCTATTATTTTATTAAAACCTTGTCTTGTCTAAAAGATACTAGCTAAGAACTATTGATTTAATGTATAAGTATGTAGTCAGACTAATGAGTTGGAATTGGATAACATGCATGGTATAACATCTCTATGTATGTGTTAGATATTTACCGTCGAGTGCATAAAATTATGAATCTATCGGATTCTTTGATATATATAGCTACTTCAATTCACTTTGTATTGGGAGTGCTAATAATCTATTTGATCTTTGCTAGTTGATACATATATATGTATGTGAAATATGTTTTATAAGGTTTGCTTTAAGTCACAATATTACAAGCTATATTCATCTACTAGTTTGGTTAATAGATATGCTAGTGATCTTATAATTATGTGCAAGTATACCATAGTTTTTGTATATGGTGAATAATTGGACTCGGTAGCTTATGCCTTTTTGTATGATACATTTATAGGAATAAATAGTCTTTCAGACACGATTATAAGGAAAATAAGGAATGAGATGGAAACAAGTATAAAGTTATGTATTTGGAATAATTTAAGGTATATTTATGACTTCAAATTTTATGTGACTTCTTAAAGCTAGTTATAAATAAATTCACATGCGATTGTAAGATTTAAAATTGTAATTAGACGTATAGTTACCTCTTAATAATTCATGTGGAGATAAGGTGATCTATGAGGGAAAAAAACTTATAAAATTGATGATGAGCAAGGTTTTGAGTTGTTGAATAAAAAGATGTAACGACTAACTTTTGTTATGAAAGTTGCTTGATATATTAAATATGAGAATAAGATATCTCCTCAAATTGTAACATCGAGTATTGTCATATATGTGTGTGCATTATTTATTATGTGGTTTTATCTACTTATGAGACATTTTATTGAATGGTTAGTGGTATATATGTTCTTAGCTAATTTTGCAACCTAACATGTACAAAAGATGTGTTTCTTATTTAATAATGTCATAGATTGATGGAGTATTATGTTGCATTGTGTGAAAGTTATAAGAGCTCGTACATATTTTATTAGGATATTATGAATTTTGTATGTGATGATTGTTTAAGCTCTCCATATTATTCGACTTTCACATCTAGTCAAGTGCAATCGAAATAAATAATGGTAATAAGCAAGAAGCTTATAGTTTATCATGTGGCTTGACCAGTTAGACCATCCCGAGTCAGTGATGATGCGAAATGTATTGAAGAACCGTGGGTTACTTCAAAGATGATTTTAATCATTTTTATTGCTCTTAATGGAAGTTAATTGTTCACTTATCACCACCAAAGGATTTCATCCCTTAGATTTTGGGAAAAAATACAAAGGGATGTTGGTATGCTTGTACATGTGCCATGTGGATCATTTTGAGTTTTAAAATCGATGCATCGTCAAAATGATCATGAAAAACAGAAACATGAAGTTAGCGTGCTTAGTGGCTCTGATTGAAAAAATTTGAGCACATTTTTTTTGTATTATATCTTTGGAAATGGTGGTGAATACTTCCTAAGAATTTGATAATTATTGGGACAAGTGGTATTGCTTATTTTGTACCTCATATTTGAGGCAAATTGCTTTGTTAAAACTTTTATAATTCGTTTTCAATAGATTGGAAAGCCAATAATAATGAGAGCAAAACTATTAGTTTATGGGGCATGTTATCTTTAATGATACAATATGAATTCGCATCAAGCTAAAAAGTTATAATGATTCTTCCCATTACAATGGTTTTTTGATCACGAACCATATATTTCCCATGTAATATCTTTGTAATTGTGCGGTATATATTCTAGTGAATCCACCACAACGCGCAAAATGGGTTGTTGAAAATGATAATTCATTCAGGGGGAGTGAAAGAGCAGCTAGAGTAGTGGAATGAATTAGAAAATGTAATTGTTGATCCTCACACAAAGACTTTGAACCTCAAGTTCAAATGATAATTCATTTTCCAAAAGTTGTCATTGCCAGACATGTTGAGTGACTAGATCACATATACGCTGCTAGTGCTCCAAATTAAAACGTGTGTCCCTGATGGACAACCAATGATTGTTAATGATTCTATGGCACGTTTGTTGCGTGATAGAATAATCGATTCCAAATTAAAAATCCTCGAATTCTATAAAATGGAGCAAGAAATTAAGATGGTCACATCGAGGTAATAAAGACCCCATAAGAATATCCTACAAAGACACTAGACAAGAGGGTTCTAAAAGTCCTGAAAAACTATGAGATCTCACTAAGTGATATTATATAGTGTCTAGTAAAGTGTGGAATCGAAAAGAAGTAAATCGACGTCGATAATACTATTGAGTATAATATTGCGCAAGATAATGATTTGTAAATAATATAGTGCTATAATAAGAGTGAGGATCTTGAAAACAAATTTGCAAGGAGTGCATATGTGTAGAATAATTGGCCAAATGTAAAGACGCAAGTAATTAATGAAAATTTAAAGTCTCTTGTGATGAGACGTGTATATTGGGACTTAATCGAAGCCTATACACATGAATGTTTGAAACTTATTAGATATGTGTAAGTCTTTATGAGAAAGCGAAATGAAAGTAATGAAATATGTTATATAAGGCACATGTGATGGCACACATGTATTTTCGCAAAGATATGGAAATGATAAAGAGGAGACATGTTCTCGTGTGGTGGATCCAATAATGTTTATTGATATTATATAAGTCTGGCAATATGAGAAAGAATTATATGTGTCTAAAAGAATATAATTAGAGCTCAGTTGATGTTGAGATTCCTTAAGGGATAAAAAATGTATGAAGCATGTCTCGTGATTATTATGTTTAAAGCAGATAAGAAAAGATCTTGAGAACACTAATTGACTATAATGAATTAATCACGATATGAGTTAAAGCAACATGGGCATATGTTTTATAATCACCTTAGTGTATTTCAATTGAATTTGTGCCATATAAGAAATTATGTTTGCCCACAAAGCTATATAAAGAGACATGCAATTGAATATGGTCTAAGTTTGATATAGTTTGATTTTATAAATATAAATGAACTCACTGGGAGATTATAAAGACGATTAAATACTTACCAAGTGATATTGAATAAGATGACACAATTTATCGTGTTATACGAATTGAATATATTGAGAATGAATTCCGTGTTTAATTTATATGGATAAATGACACTCATGGTTATGAGGTCACATGATGTTGAAAAATCCCTTTTTGACTTTCAAAGATGATGATCACAATATCGATTTAAAAGTGTCATACTTAAATGCATATGAAGCATTGATAGTTCTTGTAGTGGTATATACTCGTCGTATATTTTGAATTTGTTGGAATTGTATAACTTGTGAAGTGCTAGGATGTACTTAAATGATATGTATGTGCATATTGGAGGATATTTGTTCATGCGAGAATCGGATCAGTTTCTTTTTTATCGAGACACTTACTATGATGATTAAAGAAGTTGGTTATGATTTTAGATTTCAATAACTAAAGAGTTCAAGTGATGTGATCATCAGGGGGAGAAAAGATACGCGTTGCACTCTTTTTCCCTTAGCCATGGTTTTGTCCCCGTTGGGTTTTCCTGGTAAGGTTTTTAATGAGGCAACATCCCAAAGCGTATGAGGAAATTATGTACTCTTTTTCCTTCACTGGATTTTTTTGTCCCACTGGGTTTTATCTAGTAAGGTTTTAACGAGGCATAATCCATGAATGGACATCCAAGGGGGAGTGTTATAAATATTATGGAATGGATGTCCATATCCTTTAATATAATGATAGATATCTTTTCCTATATTTACGAGATCTTTTTCTTTAAGGATACTCCACCTTGTAATCTTATATATACCTCCATTGAGAGATGAATAAAATAACTTTCTATTCTCCTTCATTGTATTGTTCTTTTACTTTTACAACAGTGTTTGACTTGTTCGATATAACTTTGTTTCCTTTATATATCTTGCCTTGAACAGTCGTGTGTTAAAATATAGGAAAATGTTATCTACCTTATTGGCTACTTTAAGATCATACTTCGTATATCACTTTACTCTTATTGCATGGGTGAAAATTGCATACATACATATTAAATCCTATGAAATTGTAATAAACATGTTGACATGACTGCTTTTATGCAGTTTTATGGTCAGTTCAAGTAAACTTTCTTTGAAAAACCAATGTTAGTGTCCTTAAATATGTTACATACATAACACACTTCACAATATAAGATAATATATGTAATGGTAAACAAGATGGTCATGAGAAAACAAAACATAAAAAATATAAAAAAAAATCATACATCATGTTCAAATATAAGCATTCATGTGCATGATAATTAAAAAGATGTTAGTCAAATAGTTTGAACTTTGGAGAAGTCAAGTAATCATCATCATCATGGTATACAATATTTTGACTAAATTTTCATCATTATATTTTTAAATTTTAAGAGAGAGTGGTGACTTGATTTATAGGTATGTATCAATTTTAAACACTATATTCGCTACCCAATGGCAATTATTGAATATGTTTTTTTATAACAATTTACAGAAATAATTATGTCCACGTTGTTGCGTTTCAAAGATGAATGACTAACTTACGTATCTAGCGGGTTGATTATAAGAGGAAAAATGAATGAATTGGGTCGAATTATGAGTTTAGATGGTGAAGGGTGGTTCGTAGTTGTAGTGGTGACCATTGAGAGTTGAGACAGTGATAGACAAAGGTCATCGAAGATGATGATGTACTAGAGCGAAACAAGGACGTATAAACGGGTACTTGTACTTTCATGAGATGTATACAGGGGCAGTTATACTCTCAAACCACTTCTGTCACTTCAACACCACGTAACCGATTATCTACTGTCATCAATAACTAACCACTTCATTTTATGGGTCCCACATTTACCAATATATCACCATTTCTATACACTAAACAAAAAAAGCACGCAAACTCAAATTTCAAACCGAATTGTAATTGGTTAACTGGTTTGGGGAGAGCAAGTGGTTGGCAAGTGATTTGCCCCCGGTTTGCAACCGAGCTAACCGTTAGGAGTGGTCTTAGAATAATATGACAAATCAGTTACTTTCCCATCGCAAAATCCTATTATTAGTCTTGATATCGATAAAATCTACTTTCTTAGATTTCAACAAGCAAATATACTAAAGTTTACCGGGTACTAAAAAAATAAAAAAAAATGAATGGTTCAGAGGGGAAGAGAAATAAGGGGCACAGACTCTTATGCAATTTTGATAAAAATTTAGACCTGCTTGAAATTATGCCATAAAAAATTTCTAATCATTGTTCAAAAATTTGTTTAGTTAGAAAACTTGATAATATATAAGATTCAGTAAAAAAATGCGAATATGCGTAAGAAGCAGTAACAAATATATATGATGCAGTAACAAAATATACAAGATGCAGTAAAGAAGTAACATTAATTTTTTTTATTCAAGAATAAATCAAAGATTTACAAACACTTAATAATGCTAAAAAATCATAAGATGCAGTAACAATATACAAGATGTAGTAAATGAATATTAGTTGTTTTTTAATTTCAAACACATAAAAATGCTAAAAAAAATATAAGATGCAGTGAACAGTGACTATAGTTTTTCGATTTCAAAAATAAAATCAAGCTATTGAAACACATATAAATGCTGAAAAATTATAAAATGCAGTGACACTATACTAGATGCAGTGTACACGTAATAAATAAATATACATTAATTGCATTTCAAGATGCAGTAACATAAGATGTAGTAAAAAAAGCGTTGGATGCAGCTAGTTCCAGATCTAAATGTAGATCTAGATAGTAGATCTACTTTATAGATTTATATCTACAAATATTCAGATCTAGATCTATAAAGTGGTGATAGTAGCTAGTAAAGATAATGACGTAAGCGGTGGTGACGATGGAGTGGCGGTAGAAAGGTTCACGGTTGGCTACGTCCGGTGGAGGCCGGTTCACCAAGCGTGGTGGTTCGCATCAAATCTCCGACCACAAATCTGTCGTCGTTTTCTCCGCCTCTTTTCTCTGGTCACGAAGATGGTGGTGGTGGAGGTGGAGTGGCGGTGGTGGTGGTGAACATTGACGGAGATGGTGATGGTGATGATGGTGGACGGTGACATAAGTGGTGGACGATGGAGGTGGTGGTAGTGTGTGAGTGTTTGGGTGTGTTTTGTGAAGAGAGAGAGAGAGAGAGAGAGAGTAAGAGAGTTTGTGTGTGTTTTGTGAAGTGAGAATGAGAGAAAGATGATGACCAAATGTGCCCCCTTTCATCATATGTATTATAAATTGCATTTTAATCTTTTAAAATACACATGCTTTTCCTAGCTCTCTAAACATGTCTTCCCCTCTAATCTCAAATCGAAAAGTACATATATTTATAGGGTCCAGATCAGAGGAGAACAAAAGGTGGAGGGGGAAGGGAGGGCAGGGACTATTTTGCAATTATAACAAAATTTTGAACCTGCCCAAAAATCTGCCTGAAAATTTGTTCAAAAATTGTCACAAAAAAAAAATTAATCAAAAAACATCTAATATTAAAGATTCTGTCAAAAACGCTAAGAAATATAAGATGCAGTAAAAATATACAAGATGCAGTAAACATGTAATATTAATTTTTCACATTCAATAATAAAACAAACAGAGAGTCACATAAGATGCAGTAAATAAGTATAAGTAGTCTAAAAGAACATAAGATGTAGTGACAATATACAAGATGCAATAAACATGTAATACTCCATTTTAATTTTTTAGATTCAAGAATAAAACCAAGATTTACATAAGATGCAATAAAATAAGTATAAACAGTTTTTTTATTTCAATACATAAAAAGCTGAAACAACATAAGATGCAGTAACAATATACAAGATGTAGTAAACATGTAATATTAATTTTTTAGATTCAAGAATAAAATCAAGATTTACATAAGATGCACTAAAATAAGTATAAGTAGTTCTTTTATTTCAACACATAAAAAAAGCTAAAACAACATAAGATGCGGTAACAACATACAAGATGCAGTAAAAAAGTATTAACAAGTTTTCAATGTAAAAATAAAATAAAAGTTGTAAAAAAACATAAAATCGCAAAATATCGTAAGATGCAAACACACAGTAAACAAGTAATACTAACTTTATAAATTAAAAAATAAAATCAAAGTTTACAAAAACATAAAACTTTTAAAAGAACATAAGATGCAGTAAGTAAGTAATACTACAAATATACATTAATTGAACGTACGATGTAGTAACGCAAGATGCAGTAAAAAAATGCAAGATGTAGTCAACTTTTTTTCAGATCTAAAAAGTAGATCTAGATCTAAAAAGTACATCTACTTTTCATATCTACTTTTTAGGTATAGATTTACGAATTTTCAGATCTATTTACTCTTTGATCTAAATATTCTTACAAACTGGTGGTGTTTTTAAGATGATGAAGTAAGTGGTGGTGGTGATGGCGATAGAGAGGTGATGGAGTGGCGGAGAAGATAGAGAACATCACGGCTGATTACGTCCGGTGGATGCCGGTTCACCAACGGTGGTAGTTCACATCTCATATCTCCGACAACAAAAACGCTCGTTTCTTCGCTTCTTTTTTCCAGTCACGAACACGAAGAAGGTGACTGTGGTGGCGGTGATGGTGGTCGAGCGACGATGGCGATGACGGTGGTCGAGCGACGGTTGCGGTGACGGTGGTCGAGCGGCGGTGGTGGTGAGGATGGTGAAGCGACAGTGACGATGGTGAAGAAGGTGGCGACGGTGGTGAATGAGGTGGTGGTGGTTTGTTGGTGTATGAGTGTTTTGTGAAGAGAGAGATTGTGTGTGTGTTTTGTGAAAAATGAGATAAAGTGAGTGGGTAAAAGGCTGTCCAGAATCTGCCCCATATTTTTAACTTTCATTATTTGCAAATCAGTCCCTCTGTCCTAAATAATATTTACACAAAAGCCCCTGCGTGATTTGGCTTGATATGGACCATTGATAAAGGGAAATGGATGATCTATCTTACCCTCCTTACCCTCTTTAACCCTTGTTCTCCTGATCCTGAATCATATTTATAATAGAGTTTCAAACTTTAAACTTTTAAAGTACCAATTGGGCCGAAACATTTAACTCTAAAAAGCACCATGTTAATGGGTCTAATCTAATATTTTAAGCCCAATATTTCACCCCCAATCATATAAATATATTTAGGGTTTCATTTAGGGTTTCCTCTAGTCGCACTGTAAAGGAACTTAGCAGCTGCTCGCCGGAGTAATCACTACAGGTTCGTGTATTTCCGTTAATCTCAGCCACCTAATATCGTTATTCACTCATTTTATCTTATCTCAGTTGATACGTATTCACTGGTCACCCAAAACAGATCTACAAAACTATTATATCGATTACTTTTTAAAAAATTACGTGAATGTTTATCTACGTCTCGTCATTTTCGTCCAATTTCATAAAATATTCATCCTCGAGATATGTAAAATGTATATTATAGTTGATTTTCTTTATAGTCTATGTGTTAGTAGTATTTTAATGTTTGATCTGGCTGCTATAATGTAAGGTTATTAACGGAACTTTAATTTGTGAGTTTGATTTGATGGAATTCTGTTTGTTTGTAAGTTAAATTGGAAAAGGTTAAATAATCTGTGTTAATTGTGTGTTGCTGTTTATAATATGCTGTTTTATAGTAGAAAAAGGTGCAAAGATGGCGGCTACTTATGCAGCGGTGAAGTCAACAAAGCTGGGGCTTGAAGAACCTCAAGAGCAAGTTCACAAGATCAGAATCACACTATCTTCCAAGAATGTCAAGAATCTTGAGAAAGGTATTATTCATTAGATTCAACTGATTATCGTTTATGTATTAGGCCTGATTCGTTTAAAGCATAATAATGTTTCAAGCCTTGCATGTATTATGATTGAGAGTTTGTTTTGGAGCTGTCTAGCATTAGTATTAGTTAGTACCTAAACGTTCAGGTATAGGGCCAATAATTCATCTGTATCTAATGTTAGAATAACCTAAAGGCCATGAGGCGTTAAATTTGCTCTTATGTTGCTGTTGTTGTTGTTGTTGTTAAGTAAGGGTTGTTACTTTGCTAACCAAATGGCTGGGTCCTGCCAAGTTTTCTTCACTGTGACACTACAAAAATGACACTAATTTCATGAAACCACTTCACGAAATGCATTCTTATTTTCAGCACGAATTATTTCGCCAAAAGTGTATTGATCGTGTAAACAGTAAAAACGTTTGTAGAAAAGCATATATTACTATATTCATACTCCGTATTACAAAATGTTCTGTCACCATTGACGAGGAGTGTATACGCAAAAATTTTTCCCTTTTAGTGATATACCAAAAGTTGACTATACGAAGAGCTTATGTGCTAGATGTTTGCATATATATACACCAAAAAGGTCTGTCACAATTTGTATTGTCAGTCGTGATAGTCATTTAGAATTATCTCAATTTACCCAATTTCATTTGAAACCATACTATTGTATTGTCAGTCATGATAGTTCACTTTTGAGGCCAGTTTATAGTAATTTGTGAGTTAAATTACATTGTGTCATTTTGTGGCTATTGTGTATGCATCCACAAAACGATTTTGGTTAGTTAAGTAATTTACTTTTGATCAGTTAATTGTAGCTAGTCTCGTGTGAAATAGCGTCTTATTGTACGTAATGTTCGAGAGTAAGATTGCATCAGTTATCAAATATAAAAAGGACTGGAAAAGTGGGGTTTTGGTAGGGTGCTTTATACCCATTGCGAAGTCGTAGGATGATTGGTTCACATTTCCGGTTGCTAATGGGACTATCAACTGTGGAAGTTAGTTTGGTAATTAAGTTTTTTTCTGAAGATATCAATAAGTGTATGAATTTTGAATGACAGTGTGCGCGGATTTGATTCGCGGATCCAAAGACAAGAAGCTGAGGGTTAAGGGACCCGTAAGAATGCCTACTAAGGTCCTCAACATCACTACCAGGAAATCTCCCTGTGGTGAAGGTAAACTTCTCAACTTTCGAGCTTTATACATGTTTTTGTACAACAATGCATTTTTAATTTGTTTTGATGATGATTGAAATGTTTTGTAATAAATTTTGACATTCGATGAATATTCCTGTTTTTTAGGTACTAACACATGGGATCGATTTGAGCTGCGGGTCCACAAACGTGTAATTGATCTGTTCAGTTCGCCAGATGTAGTGAAACAGATCACCTCCATCACCATTGAACCTGGTGTGGAGGTTGAGGTTACAATTGCTGATCCCTAGATGCATCATCTGTTATGTATTTTCACTATATCTTTTGTTTGGTGAGAAATCTTTTGAGATAGCATTTTATGTAGGAATTATGAGATTATAATTTTGAAGTTAAATATTCGACTGCAATGGTTGACTGGTATTTATTTTGACTTGGTTTTGTTCCTAAAGTTCTCGAGTTCATTAGGCCAAACAAATTTGGTCATATTGGTCTTGAAGTCTAGAACTGGTCAAGTTTAACTTTAACAGCACATTGAAATGTTGCCTCTGAATAATGGTGTATTCGCGTTTTTAACTATCTGACATTTTCCTTTGTCATTCAACGCCAATGTTGGATTTGAGGTATTAATGCTTGTGTGCTCTGTTTAATGTTCATACACTGAAAGTGTGCTAAATTAAGCAATCTGGTCTTTTTGCACAAATTTTTACCTTTTATGCTTATTTTTATTCCATCAAAAGTTCAAGCACTTGGTGGTTGTCTGACCTTTACGACTGAAAAGACGGACAACATTGTATTTTCTCTATTCACCTTTGGTTAAAATACATTGGCTGTTCACAGTTGCAGTTGAAATAACATTCGAGATATATGGGCTATGAAAGTTCACATTTGTATGACCATAAGAATTGAAAATGTAATGCTTGTGATAATCCAAAAATAAAAAGAAAATTAGTTGGCTTGAAAGTTCACATTTGCAGGTGAAATAAAATTGGAGATATATTGGCTATGAAAGTTCACATTTTTACGACCGTAAGTAATGAAAATGTAATGCTTGTGATAATCCAAAAATGAAAAGCAAATTAGTTGGCTAAATTAGCACAATTTTGGCTACATTATATTTTCATAGATTTTATTGTTTGTGTTAGGACAACATTGAGAAAACCTACATTGCATGATCAATATTTTTGGTGCCTGATGTAAGTATGTGAAGCATTTGTTGAAATTAATTTGACTATAGATGACATGTACGCGTGCGTGTAATACCTCGAGGAACCACTTAACCTATACGGAGTATTGAAGTTTTTTTTAAAAAAAACTTCATCCATATTGTGTGTTGGAGTGCCGCAACAGATCAATCCTATTCAACTGTTCTGCGTAAATGTATTTCCCATTCTGGATGCTGGACTCCAAGTGATCTTTCGCCACTAACATCGGCCAGATGTGTATGCTCTTATTCATTCATTGTGGTGCATCCATTCAGCCAACATGTATAAAATAATTAAGTTCAAATATAAGTCATGGTAAAAAGTTACTTCTCTCACCTAGTATTAGTAATATTAGTAACTTTGTATGTAAATTCACAAGACATAGATTTTGGTTTGATTTTTACAAAATCATTTGGAATCTAATAGACACTTGTACAGTGAAACTCGCAATTATTGACACCCAGAAAGGTTCAACAACTTGCATTATGGTTGGCCAGTCCTTTTCGACGCCACTAGACCATTTTACCTAGGCACCAGATTCACCTTAAATGTTTGGACCACTTTACCTAACCACTACTAACCAACTGTTGTCTGCCGGGTCCTCTTGTCTCTCAAGCCACTAATCAGTTTGTAACATTTTTATAGTGGACCGGGTGTACACATACATGTCTTAGGACCAATTGACGGTTCATACAGAGTGTCAGAATAGCAGAAAATCCATCGTTAAGGCACTTGCCTTATCGAAGTATATATACACCACAAGTGAATAAGTCAGTTGTACAAAACCAGGCTCGATCATTCTTGATCAAGCTTTATCCCATGATCCCACTAGCAGGAACCGGCCTTCCAGTGCCATCTTTTACCTGTAATTTAAAGAGACAATTTGTCTTGGCTATCTTGCCTTTTATCAGATACGGGCCCACGAATCACGGCCAACCAACCACCACTCATGAGTATACAATCAGACTTGACCTATCTCAAGCAGACACATAATGTTCAAACATAATCATGGACACTTCTGGCCAATCAAGAAATCCTTAATTCGTATTGTAAATCCTTTCTGGTCAAATGAAACCAATAGTTCAAAAGCTACTTCATTCTTTTACGTCAAACAACATCACAAAGACTCAATATGGAAAAGAAACAGAAATAACGTGCCGGATTTGTGTCTTTTAAAAACTATCACCATTCGCCTCTCTTGAAGTCAACTTTTTTGGGTCTTCATTGAAAAATAAAATAGAAAAGGAATTCATGACTAAAGTTAGTAACAAAAAAAGTAGAAACAGATCAGCGACTAAAAGTTGCCACTATTGACATCATCTGTATCGGAATCAGTGACGTACATAGATAGCCCTCTAGTCCGCCCAGGTGCCCCACCTTTTATACTAGATAGATCGAGCACAATCCTGCATGAGCAAAGCGAAACGGTTTTAACTTTAACTAATGGAACTCAATCTGATTGGTGAAAAGTGTTCATGTTGGAGTTTCACGATACTTACTTTTGACGAGCATTCTCACAGTTTATCAGGATCTTTTCATAAATTTTTGACACTGAGAAGTCCTTTGGTAAATCAAACACCTCAGTTGCTGGATTCAAGAAACACAAAGCTCCATGTAAGCCTTTCTTATAGGCAGTAAAGACACAAAGATACAAGATCAAGGGTCGTCTGGATGCTCATTTTGAAAGTGATTTTATGATATTCAATAATGAAATCAGATAATCAGATGTAACAAAACAGATGGTAGACAATTGTGTTTGGATGTACTTCAACAGTTTGAAGTTATAAGTTTACAAATCTAATAATTTAAGGAATTAACAGATGGAATGACCCAAATGATATTATGGTGAATATGAAAGAAACTTATATACAATCAAGACAGGTAAATAGTTGATTCTTAGTCTTAGATATAAGTTTTGTTGCAGCTCCTACTATGTTGGATATCATTTAACGAGATAATCGGTCCAAAATGCAGATCTAAACACCCTCGAACAAACATAAAAAGAAAACTTACGTGTTTTGGGGGTAGTATCTGTCCTTCCATCAAGACCCAAGAGTTTCTATAACAAATTAACCAGATAAATTACACATCCAAATAACAAAGCCAAAAAAGAGAAAAGAAAAAAAAAACGTTAATTTCACCTTAAGTCGTTCATAACAAGCCTCAAGGTCATTATTCACCAAAATATGATCAAAAAGTCCAGAACATGTTCCTTGATCAAGCTCAGCCTTAGCATTTCTAAGTCGTTTTTGGATCTGCTCTTCTGTCTCCGTCCCTCTGTAAGACCAGAATTATTTAGTCAACTTAAACAATAACATTAACAAGACAAGACAAGACTGTTTTTTTTTAATATAGCTCAAACCTTGCACGGAGGCGCTTCTCAAGCTCCTCAAAAGAGGGTGGGCAAATAAAGATGAAAATAGCTTCAAGTGAACTAGCCCTCACGGACCTCGCCCCTTGAACATCAATGTCAAGGATGCATCTCTACACAAAATCAGACTCACTATCTAAGTATAAGTTTAGCACACCACCCCATTTTCGTATGACACATCTTTTTTGCATAGTCATGCAGCAAAACAATATCACAAATCCATGTATATATCAGCCCAAGCATAATTCTAGATCTAGGTCAGTTTCATTATTTTCTCATGCGCGCAACCAATAATTGACCCAAAAAAAAATACAATAAGACTTTCAGGGTCAAAATTGGTACAATTCGATTAAAAATATTGCTTTATTCAATTGAGTGAGTTACAATGTTTGTATATGCATTAACAAATGAAATAATAATTACAAGAACTAAATAATTATACCTTTCCAGCATCAGCGACCACCTCAACGGCTTCTATGCTAGTCCCATAAAGATTTCCATGGACAGCAGCAAACTCTAGAAACTTCCCGGCTTTAATCGCTTCCTCCATATCGTTTCGGTCTGTGAAATGATAATGAACACCATTTTCCTCCTTCTCCCTCGGTGCACGTGTTGTGTGACTCACCGAGAACCCGAACATTGTTGGATATTCTTTCATTAACATGCTAATTAGTGTACCCTTACCTACACCAGACGGGCCGCTTATTACTATTGGCCTCTCGCCATCACCTACAACTCCCTTACTCCAAGCAACTACCTCAGTATCAAATTTTTCCTTTTGATCGCGAACAAACTTAGTGTCCACCTGACAAGAAATTTACCACTGACTAATTAGCTACTTACATCGAATGATAATGTAACTCGTGATATATTCAAATACCTACCTCAAGAAACCAAACACACCCATTTGATTTTGAGTTGTGTTTAATGATCAAAATTTTATCGTTATTCAAAAGCATCGTCGAATGACCCTTGAACACCTCAGGTTTTGTTCCTAGAACGGTCGGAAACACCCTTTACAAGCGAAAAACAAACATTTGTATTTCAAAATCGTTAAAACCTAACAATTAAAGCAAGATATAAGAAAAGTACTACATTATTTAAAAGCTTCAAACTCACCATTCACTGGTGAATTTATCAAAAACTCGAACTCGATTTGACGTTGCATCATCAACGCCACCAATGACATACTAGTTAAAACAATAACATAACTCAAATTTAAAACCAACTACAGAACTACACCAAACTTTGCAAGATATTGAATAAAAAGCAAAAAGGGTTTAACAACATACTGTCTTATGTCCAACAACAGTGGCTGTTTCAAATTCCTCCATTTTCAAATGCAATCCATTTGAGAAACTGGCATGCAAATCATCAGCAAAGATAGCTGGAGCTTCACCCTAATTACAATCAATAAAATTTAATAAGTTTCTTAATCAAATTCCCAATGCCTTCTAACACAATTAGAAAGATTAAAAAGGTATGGCTCACCATTAAATCAAGATTCCCAACAGATTTAGAACCTGGGAGAGAAATAAAAATGTTCAGAAGCAAATAAACAAATCTCAATTTCAAGATCTTGCAAAAAGTAAACAAAAAGACAAAATTTAACGGCGAAGGAAATTAGAAAAAGACTTCCATAACAGACAAAAAGATAAAATTATTATAAATTGATTAATTGAGTAGTACATTCATCAAATTAGAAAGATTTCAATAAAAATAGAAACTTTCAACAATAAACCCAAAACCCACATTCGATTTTACCCTAAATTTATAAACTTTTTTCAGCAATTACTCTGTTTGCTTTTAATTGGAAAAACGAAATGATTATTTTAGAAGAAACCCAACAAATTTCATGTGAAAGTACCGGATCAAACAGAAGGTTTAAGAAAGAATTACCTGATTTAAGGGCAGTAATGAGGAACACAATAGAGAAGAACAATGGGGTTGAGATTTTTTTTTAGATTATTAGGCCTGCAGAGTTTGAAAATGGGAGATGGGGTTGTGAAAAATGAAAACTTGGGATTGTAAAAGTCAAGATGATGATGAAACAAGAAACGTAGACCGCCATATTTGTTGTATGTATTTATGAAGAGATATCAAGCAGGTGGAGTTTTGTTCATTGCAGCCCTCTTTTATTCCTTCTGGATTTTGGGTTATAATGTTTTAACTACTATTGAACTTTTAATTTGTTTCGGTTTAAACCACTTAACCTTTTTTAAAATGTTTTAACCACTCAACTTAGAATCAATAATGGTTTAATCTTTGAACTTTCAATTTTTTTCGTTTTAACCATTCAACTTTGTTTTAAACATTTTAACCGCTCAATTTATGAGTTTACCATACTTTAACCACTAAAGTTCATTTGCTCATTTAAAAAAACTCTTTCGTTAACTTATGATGAAAATTTAGATCGGGATATATACACTTTGAACTGATTTTTCTATCGACAAAGGTTGTCAAGATAGAGATCTTACCTATGATCGTTTTTGTCTTCACAAGATCGAAATTGTAAGATCAAATCGAGATCGTAAGATCTTACGATTTCGATTATGATCTCATAAATGTGTATTATAATACATATAAAAGATTAATTGCATGACAAATTAATTAAACTTTTTTTGTTTAAACATCATAGTATCAATTGATACTTATCATAGCGACTTAGATTACTTTATTTGTAATTAAAGATATAGATTTTCACGTGATAAACTATTTTAGTTTAAAAATTGAATAGTTTTACATGTAGTAATTATTTAAATAATAAACCTATTAACCTTTTATTGGACAAAAATTAACTAATTTATATTTTCTTAGCTTATATTCATGTTAAGTAAGATTGGATCGGATCGACATCGTAAGATCCTATGCTCAAATCGAAATCGTAAGATCTTACGATCCCGATTTGATCTTACGATTTCGATCTTGTGAAGACAAAAACGATCCTAGGTAAGATCTCTATCTCAACAACCTTGGTCGATAAAAAACCAGTTTAAAGTTTATATACCCGAACTAAACCTTCATTATAATGTAACGAAAGGGTTTTTTCAATGAGCAAATGAACTTTAGTGGTTAAAGTATGGTCAACTCATAAGTTGAGTGGTTAAACCGTGTAAAACAAAGTTGAGTAGTAAAACAAAAACAAATTGAAAGTTCAGGGATTAAATCATTATTGACCCTAAGTTAAGTGGTTAAAACATTTAAAAAAAAGTTGAGTGGTTAAAACGAAAACAAATTGAAAGTTCAGTGGTTTTATAATTTTTTTATCTAGATTAAGGTTCAATCAAATTTTGGAGTTTGATAAACGTAATCCTAACGGATTGGTTATTATTGTACTCTATGTTTAACTCGATATTAAATTAAATACTAAAGTTTAACACGAATAGAATTTTAGAGGTTTGATTTAATGTTCAACTCAATGTTCAGATGAGCCTACAAAGATGGTTTTAACCAATAAAAAATGAGGAAAAAGGAACAAAAACAGGGGGAAAAAAAGTTTAAAGGCTTTGCTTCAGCATTCTAGACTGAACTTTGGACTTGAAGACCGGAGTTTGAACATTGGTGGGGGAGTGGCTGAACGTAGAATAGGGTTATAACCGAGTCGAGCCGAGCCGAGCTCGAGCTCAACTCATTTATGGTAAGTTCGCACTCTGCTCAATAGCTCGATGAGCTTTCACGATGTAGGTTCTAGCTCGGCTCGAAAAGCTTGAAATTTTATATAAATATAATTTTTAATATTCAATTTATTTTACACCGACTCTCCACTCTGTGTGTTCTAAGGGCTATCTTTAACAACCAATAATTCTCGGGTGATGAGAAGTAGTTAAAAAACCAACTTATATGGTTATTGTTTGATAATTAACTATAATCAATTGGCAGTTTCATTGTGGCCATTGTTTTTAGTGAAGGTAATGGTTTTTTAGTGGCGGTCTCAACCCTAAACTTATCCATAAAGACTATGTTTAAAAAAAATCATCAAATTTTTAGCATACGTAATAGAAGTTTAGATACATGTCCGTTGAACTTTAAATTTACTTATAATATCATGGAAAAATATTCCGTGCAATCAACTCCATTAGTAATTTACTAACTTTGTACTGTTGATTATAAGTGAAATTTTAATTGTATATATGATATAGTCAAATACGATTGCTTTTATTTAATTACATATCCCTATTTATATACATTTTTATTGCATTTATTTGATTTCAGATACTTATTTAGTTTATATTTGTAAATATGATGTTTAACGTGAGTTTGAATAAAAAGGAACGTAAAATGGTTGAAATTGAAGAAATTTGAGCTAAATTGAGAAATTTGTGAGGAAGTGAAGTCTGAAGACCCAACCGCTGACTGGAGTTTCCAACCGCCGGTTGGGAGTTTAATGAAGCATGAGCGCAGCACGTTTTGAACCAACCGCCGGTTGAACATCTCAACTGCCGGTTGGGAATGTCAGTCAGAAAACATATAAAAGGAAATATAAAACTCAGAGGCATTTTTCTAGCAGTTTTTTAAGGATTTGGAAGATAGAAGATCACACAATTGAAGTCTTTCACTCATTAAAGATATGTTCGTCGTTTCGGTTTGGATTTCGGTACCAGTTTTTTAAGTACGATGTCTTTGTCTATGAATCTTGTTATGTTTTTCTAGATTTACATTATGAACAAATTGTTTATTGTATTCACTTAGATGAAAATATCTAGATGATGATTTGACTAATTGTTTACGTTTGGATTATTAATTTTATGAAAGGTTATTATATTTATCCATGAATTCATGATTCTTTGTGTTGAATAATTTACTACTTAGACTACTCCTATTCACAACCAAAACCAACCCAACTATCCATTACGAAATTAATTTCCTTTTCTTCCACCTATCCAACCAAACTAAACTCAACTTTACACTACCATTAGCAACCCCAACTTAAACCTTTTTTTTACACTCTATATATAGATAAAAAAAATATATAAATAGGAGGCCCACAAACATATAATTATATAATAATCAACAAACGTCATAATGAAATCCAACCAGTTGGTGAGGTTTATTTTCTTTTTCAGTTTTCTTTTATTATATTTGATGACTGACTGACTAAATTAATCACCAATGGGCACAGTCTTAACGTGACTAGTTAATCTAAGCTATATTGAACGTTTGTTTAGGTTGATTAGTTATTTGCCGTTGTTTTAACTTGTTAGATAATCGTGGCTTAAAACTGTGACCGGAGATAGGTTAAGATCAATAGTAATTATCCAACTATAATGAGCATAGTAATTGTCTTGTAATAATAGGATAATTATTAGATTGTCGCTAACGCAAAGTTACTAGGATAAATCACAATAAACAGTGAGATTTTAAATAACGGGGTGGACAATGTGTAGGAGGACTCCTAGCATATTCAATAGAATTTTATGTCTTTCCCGAACGTTTATAGGATTAGTTGACCTTGACGGGAATACTTTTCTACTTTAGCTTTAAATCACCATAGAATGATCCAAAGGACCAAATAAACAAATAGGATAATCGGAATCTAGGGAATTAAGTGATACATTTTTCTCTTCTGATCGTTCAAAACTGTTAGAAATTGCTTTTGTTTAATATTTAGTATATTATTTACCTTTAATTGTTCGTACGAGCTAAAGTGCCCCCTTCTTTTACTGTCTTTAATAGTTTGATTAATTATTCCATTTTAGATCAATAAAACACCGTTCATTGAGTTCGACACTCGAACTTACTTAGGCTATATTATTGTATGATCGGATATTCTTGCATGTATTGTGTGATAGTAGTAACTTTAGTATTTCCATTTTCATACAAACATTTTAAACACTTGCACACATCAATATATATAGAAGTTGAGGATTAAAAGTGAAAATTATAAAACTCTACCTGCTTGTTGGTTGGCAACGTCACAAATCACCTCTCAATAACATGGATGCCAATAATCATCATGCTTTTCATAATTAGTTACGACGTTAGGATTATACAGTAACACTTTTAATTTAAGAACGTTAAGAAGACTTCAAATTCACATTTTATTATGTTGAGACATAGTTTGTAACAACAGATCTAGCTTGAAATAGGACTGGTGTAATTATTATCATGTTTATACATTAGTTTAGATTTGTAAATAAATGTTTGTTTTGTTATTAATATTCGTTAAATATATTAGTATATTAAAGTGTTAGATGAATATCGGAAACGAAATAAATATGTATAGCGAGTCGAGATCTCAAGTCGCAAGGCATTGCGATGCGAGATGAGATATGAACTCGCAATGCAATAGGTATAGCGAACCGAAGCCAAGCTGGGCTTGGGCTGCGAGTTGAGTTGGACTCGCAGGCCCATGACCTGCGAGTTGAACAGAAGTATATATATTTGATTCGTTAAACCTAAAACAGAACTTTTGTCATTCGATTATTGAACCTGCGAATTGAGTACTCCAGAGAAAACATTCTAAAGGCTAGGCTTTGACGTTTTATCGTATAAAGCTAAGTATTAGTTAAACAAAACGTAAACTTATTCGTTATAGTAAGATAACATCGTATTAAGGGATTCCGCACCTTAATACTACAGATAACGAAGTTATCGATCCTAAGAACTAGGGACTTACATCTGGTATCAGAGCTTTCGGGCTAAATACGAGTAAGTTTGGAGTTTTTGTGATCATCCCGTTTGATTTCGGGTTGTTTTTACGTGCATTAGTACATATTAACGATCAAAGTCATTCTCTGGACAATTTAGGGTTTGTTTACGAACGAAATTTCTAGTTTCAATCGTAAAAATACCAAAAAAAATCGTTTTCGGGGTTTTTCAGCCGTTTCGCGAGTTGAGATTAGGGTTTCAGCTACGTCTGCGAATCGAGTTGAACTTGCGAACTGAACCCAGTTGTGCGAGTCAAACCAAGCTGCGAACCGAGATCACTTGCTAACCGAGATCACTTGCGAGTTGACATCTGTTGCGATCCGAACTGAGATTGGCGAACTGAAGTTTGTGAGTCGAGCTGAGATTGCGAATTGAGCTGAGTTGCGAATCAAGTTTAATCTGAATTTGCAGAACAGTCTGAATTTTTAAAGATGTCTGATTTAAGTAAAATGATTGAGATGGAACACGAGGTTGGAAAATCTAATGTTCCACCTAAATTGTTAAGACTTGAAGATTACTACAGTTGGAGAGATAGATTTGAATCTTACTGTATATTCCATGATCTCTCAATCTGGATGTGTATCAAAAATGGATACACTGCACCTACTAAATCTGTCCAAAATGCCACTGTGGTTATTACCTATCAAAATATGAATGATCAACAGAAGGAGGACTTTAAAGCAGAGAACAAATCTCATTCTTGTATTAAGATGTGTCTTCCTAAAGAGATCAATCATCAGCTAAATTCTTTTCATACTGCTAAAGAGCTCTGGGAAGCTCTTGAGAAAAGAGGTGAAGGTAGTCCACAAGTGAAAGCTGACAAGAAGAATCTTCTCAAGAAGCAGTTTACAGTGTTTAAAGCTTTGAAGGGAGAAGATCTTGATGCTTATGTTACCTGTTTCTACCATTTACTGAGTGAGCTAGAGAACCATGAGATTACTGTAGAAGAAGCATAGAAAACCAACAAATTTATTGAGGGTTTGCCTTCTAAGTGGGAATTGCATGGTGTTATGATTAAGCATAATGAAACACGATATGCTACCATGACCTTAGAGCAGGCTATTGACAAGCTCAAAGGTTATGATTTCACCAAAAAGTCAAGAGATACTGATTCTGATCAGGTTCAGAACCCTGGGTTATATCATAGTAAGACAAATCTTTCGACTGGGTCATCCAGTTCGACCACTGCTTTGTTAGTTGGTGATACTGGTGAAAATGGTGAAATGATAACTGAGGATATGTGTTTTCTTTCCTCATCTGGTAGTGAAGCAAAAGGAAAAGGTACTGAGAAGTCATCTCAAGAGCATCAGAAGATGCCTATGAGTGTGAAATCTGCTGGACAACAACTGTCCGTTCTTGCTTCCTTTGTTGCTTCGTATGAGAATTACATTCAGAGTAAAATCAATGATCCGATTCTTTTTGATGAAGATTATGATCAAATCGACTCTGACTATCTTGAAGAAATAGATCTCCAGGATCAACTTGCTATGTTATCAAGGAGAGTGAAAAGTTTCTTAAAGAAGACTGGTAGGAAGGTTGTTGGCAACCGATCAGGGTTTGATAAAACCAAGATCAAGTGTTTTAACTGTCAAGGTTATGGACATTTCGCTCGTGAATGCCAAAGACCTAAGGTAGAAACTGGAAATGGAAAACAACGTTTGGGAAATACTCTTGCTTCCAAAGCCTTGGTGGTAAAGCAGTTACATGGCTCTTATGATTGGAAAGCTCAGTCTGAAGAAGCTTTGATGGCTGAGATTGAGGATCAAGAGAGAACTGCTGATTCAATGTCCTACATGCCTACTGATGTAGAACAACAAGTAGAGGTGCCTGCGTCTGAAGTGAAAGCAAGTGATGATGATGTGTTGTATATGGATTCAACTCAAGAAATGAGTCCAGAAGAGTTTGTGGCACACATGGCTGAAGTTCAAACAGATAAGAAAAGGGTATGTCTTGATATTCTTACTCTTGTTGATATTTGTTATTTAGTTACTGATTTACAATCTCAGATTAGTGTGTTAACTGTCTCAAATAGCAATTTGTTATCCCAACTGAATGTGGATAGAGAATCTTATAAGACTGTTAGATCTGGACTTGACTAAGCCCTTATAGATGTGCATAGATTAAGTGATGATAAACATGCCTTAAAAGATAAGATTAAGTCTGATACTTCTGATAGAACAACTCTTAAAGATACCATAAATGCAAAATCAGTTATCATAGATGGTCTCTACATGAACATTAAAGACTTAAATGAAACAATTGCTAGTAAGGATCAGGAAATAGCGAATCTTAATTTGAAGTTTGTTGAGCAAAACCGTAAGCTTGAGTCTTATAGAACTATTGAAATGGATAAAATGCTTGATGCTCAACGTAGTGTAAAGGACAAGACTGGGATAGGATACAATAATGTAGCCCCTCCTTTTAATGCTAATTACACTTCTATTCCTGAAGATTTCGAAATGATTGATGCTAATCCTGAGGTTATAGTAGCTAATAAGTATGATAAATCTGAGGCACAGAAGACTGTTGTTAAGAATCAGTCATCAAGTAAGATTTCACCTCTCACCAAAATACAATTTGTATCGGGTGAAGTGATTAATGATACTAAGACTGATGATAAGGTTAATAAGGAATAAATATCTGAATCTTTAGTGCCTAAGACTCCGAATGAGAAAGCAAAAGTTAGTAAATCATGAAAGCAGATGTCATATTTCAAGTGTCACCAAAAGGGACATGTAGCTTCTTGTTGTCCAAATAAGAAGCTGGAAGTATCACATAAGCTTGTGATTGATGAAAAGACACCGACTGACTCTAGTTTGAATGTGGATAGGTTAGATACCAAACCTAAGTTAGGTAATAAACATGTTAACATTCTCAAAAGAGATGGTAACCATAGTGTCTCTCCACCGAAACCTAAATGCCCATATACTCTAAGTGACAATTCTTCTAATAAGCCTAGGGATATGACACCGTCAAGGTTTAGAACTCAAAGTAGAAATTACAGTCATTATGAGAGTGGTTCTGCTTCACGAACACATGAGTTTAATTATAATTATAATAATAGAACTCTTAATTCAGTGCCTAGGAGGTTCTCCTCAAATTCCCCTCTTAAGGTTGATCGTCCACAAGCTCAAGCATCTTCGAAAGTAACCAAAGCTTCTGATGGGAAGGATGGTTATTTTAAAGAGCTTCAGTTTGTTGATGATAAGGGACAAATCAAGACCGTAATGGCTTGGGTCCCTCTTGACAACTGATTGTATTTTGTTTTGTGTTGTGTGCAGGAGCCTACTGTGAACAAGGATATCTGGTGGTATGTAGACAGTGGATGCTCAAGGCACATGACTGGAGAACGAAGACCGTAATGGCTTAGGTCCCTCTTGACAACTGATTGTGTTTTTCACAAACCGGTTTCAACCCGACCTAAACCGGTTAGGGTCAGGTTCTATGTTTGGGGTGACCAAATCGGGTTGAACCCGAACCGGTTTTTATAAAAACCGGTTTTGACTTCGTTGACCAAAATCCGGTTTCGGGTCTGGTCGGTTTTTTGAAAACCCGGTTTTTGTGCACCTCTAGTTGCATATGATTACTTTCGGTATAGTAAAAATTGTTGAGTTCAAATGAGAACGGAAATTTTGACAAGAACAGATAATAAATCTCAATCATCCATTTTCATTAAACTCCACTTACTTCACATTTTTAAAAATATAACATTCTCAAAAATGGTTAAGTAAAAAATTATAAAAAATTATATCATAAAAGTCCATATTTTTTCTCTTCGATTAGACATCTCACATGTTATACTTTTGATGAATTTATTTTTCTTCCTTTTTGGTGGTTTTAAAAATTGTACAATTTACTATCACATGTGATACTGTGTGATACTGTGCAGTATCACATGTGATAGTTGTTTTCAATACTCAATAAAAAATGAAAAATAAAAGTTCGTCGAAAGTACTATATCACGTGAGATGTCTAGTTGAAGACTAAACATTTAGTATTCATATATGTTTGCCAATTGATATTGAGTGATAAATTGCATGTTGGCTACCACTTACACTATTTACTCAATTTGAAACTTTTTATAATCTATGTTATTTATCCATATATATAAATTACAAAAAGACAAAACACTTACTTCATCTGTCCCATTACAAGTGTCTTGTTTTGACTTTGAAATCTTCTGTCTTCAATTTTGACCTTAAATATTTTTGTTTTTGTTATTTAATACTTGATGAAGAGTATATGAATGGATTCGATTTTAAATGTATTTTTATTGGTATAATTTTCATCAAGTATTATATAACACAAACAAAAATATGTAAGCTCAAAGTTGAAAAAGAAAGACATTGAAAAGTCAAAACATGACACTTGTAATGCGACGGAGGTAATACTATTCATAAGTGTTTACCAATTGATATTAAGCGATAATAAAGGAGATTAGAGTAGATAATTTAATGTTTTTTATAGTCCTTAAGTTCCAATTTAATTGTCCATTAGACAATCATACACAATTTAATAAAATGATAATGATTATAGTGTTAATTAATCAGATTTCATCGTCACCCACTTATATTATTTATGATATTGAAATTAAAGAATAATTTTGAAACATCTTAAAAAAGTATGAACAATTAAATTAAGACGAAGAAAGTATGAATTATTGGTAAGTACACCTCGGAATAAACAAAAATAGTAAGATGGATAATATAATTAAGACGATCAAGTATGAGTAAGTACCATCATTCACATTTCTTATGCGACACAACAAATTCAAATAAACATCCTAGAATTAATAATTATAATACAACAAAATCAGATGGCCGCGAGATAAAAGACACAACAAATAAATTAATTCATAGATCAAATAGTACAATCATTAAAGCTTACATTACAAAGACAATGAAGCATAAATTTGATGTATGAATAAAATATTTTATTGTATTTATTAGGGGTGTTCAAAATATTCCAAAACCGGAAAACCAAACCGAAAAACTGGTTGAATTGAACCGAATTTTGGTTAACCGATCTGATTTTTTTACTTTTTTCGATTTTGGTTAACCGAACCGGGTTTTTTCGATTTTTCGGTTTCAGTTCATGATTTTGGAATAAACATAATAAACGATAAACGGTTAACCAAAAAAAATGAAAATTTTATATGTAATTTTTTTAATATATGTATATACATTGTATATGTTATATATATATATATATATATATATATATATATACACACACACACACGAATATTTAACCTTGTATTTTGAATTAATCATTTATATGTCTTTTCCAATCATTTTAATGTAATATAGTAACTTAATATTGGCCTAATATGATAATTATTACTACTTAGTTCTAATTATATTCGATCGAATAACGAACGTATAACATTAATACACAAATATAAAGTGTAAAATGAGTATTTTTTTTGATACTTTTATTATTAAAGTATTTCAAATATAGTGAACACTTATTAATGAATGTATATTTATGTGTTATTAATTACTTTTTAAATAAGTTTTAATTAAAAAATGGTTAATTTGGTTAACCGATTATCCGAACTGAAAAATCGGTTAACCGATTCCCAGTTAACCAATTTTTTTGATTTCGGTTCAAGAATATGACGAACCGAGACTCCGACTAACCGGTCTCCAGTTAACCGAGTCTCCGGTTAACCATCCATGAACACCCCAAGTATTGTCCATTACCCAAATTAGATACACATCCTAGAATTAATCGTTACAATTTTCTTGACAGTTATCAATTAACCTACACGAAATCCTTATTTTTAATTTTTCAGGCGGTGTAACAAGTTGATCCACACAAATTTACACTCAATTATTGTTTTATTCACTCAATTATTGTTTTATGGTCGACATATCAATCAATTCAAATATAAACACATAAACCAAGTCACATTCTATTATTACAAAATATGCACAAACATTTTTTCAACTTTCTTCTCAATTCATTGATCCCTTCAGCATGGAAGAGATGTTCAAAACACTTCCTAAACATAGTAGCAGCTGGTTAAAAGGCAGGTTAACTTGGTACAAAGATAAAGATTTTTGGTGCTTGCAACGATTCCACTAAGGAGCAATTTTGGCTCAACAAAGCTTTAAGGCTCAACCAAGTGGCATATTAGTGTGCAGTTATCCAAAAACTGGCACAACTTGGCTAAAGGCTTTGGCTTTTGCCATCAAAACCCGACAAAAGTTTGATACGTCCACCACTCCTTTGCTCACAACCTTGCCTCATGACTGCATTCCTTTACTAGAAACAGGTCTTCACCTAATCGAAGACAACCGCAACAACTCCTCACTTATATCCACCCACCTCCCTTACACTTCTTTGCCAGAACCAGCTATAGCTTCAAACTGCAAGATAGTTTACATATATCAAAACAAGAAAGATGTCATAGTTTCTCAATACCATTACCTTAGAGAAATTTACAAGGTACCCATGGAAGATTCACCATTTGAGGAGGCATTTGAAGATTTTTGTCAAGGAATTTCAGGATATGGACCATATTGGGAACATATATTGGGATATTGGAAAGCAAGCCTCGATAGGCCGGGGAGAATCCTTCTTTTGAAGTATGAGGAATTGAAAAGGGACCCTATGAGTAATTTAGAGAGGCTTGCGGAGTTTCTTGGTAACCCTTTATCGGACCATGAAGTGAGAGCGGGTGTTGTTGAAAACATTATCAACTTGTGTAGTTTTGAGAATCTAAGCAACTTAGAAGTTAATAAAAGCGGATTATATCAAAATTTAATTGAAAAATGAATTTTTTTTAGGAAGGCTAAGAGACCGGGAGAACTGCTTCACAGATGAGATGAGAGAAAAGATTGATAATTTGACGGATGACAAAGTGAGAGGCACTGATTTAGTTATGAAATGATCAATAACCTGTTATGTCATTATTCAGTCAATTAATTGCGTTATTCCCTTTATCGGTCTTTAAATCATTAAGGTCTAAAATAAATAAATAAGATCGATGTATCTGTTTAACTAGATAATCGATCTCTATGTATCCTGAATATTAAATATTGTTCTCTCTTTTATTATGATCAAAATGGTTTTTTTGTGTTCTCTATTGATGGCAAGTTACACCAAAATTGCTAATGTTCATCATCAAAGAGAGATAACTATAACAAGCAAGACGTAGTTTATATGATAGTTTATTTATATGGAAGTTCTATCTAGTTTATTTTCTGCTCATAATTTAGCGGGTTGTTTGTATAACTTTGTTTCTTTTCGAACACTAGAAGTGTTTAGTTTCTCGATCAACTTGTTCCAAAACTAGTGTCCAAAGCATGTGTTTGTAACCCATTAGCATACACACCCCACAAAAAACAATTTTACGCATCTCTCTAAGGTTGTTAGCCTGCATTTTGGTTGATAAAATGAATTTATCAAATCCAACTAGGGTTAATGTACAAATTCATTACTGTACTTTGCGAAAATATTCATGTGGGTTATTGTACTTTTAAAATATGCAATTGGATTACTGTACTTGTAAAAATGTTCAATTAGGTTACCAAACTTTCGCCATAATTCAATTAGGTTACCGTACTTCTAAAAATATAGATAATAATGTGCAATTGGGTCACTAAGTACTGTAGCAGATGTGGTGACACTTTTTGAAAGTACAATGTGAAATTGAACATTTTAAAAGTACAATAGCCCACGTGAATATTTTCGCAAAGTACAGTAACAAATTTGTACATTAACCCATAAAACTATGTGGCTTGCGATGAGTGCCTTAGAATAAGATTCAAATAATATGGAAGATTACGGTGGGCGACTCGAATGCCCAGTTAATACTCGAATATGATGTAAATGTTATCTTATTTTAATCAGGTTCCCTTAAAAATGGGTCCGGCTAGCTGTAGGTAAACTCTAATCTAATCTAATAACATGAATAAGAAAGACAAATAATTGGGTAATTAGTCAATTTATGCGGAAGATCGATGATCAGATGGGAGATAATAGGTACAACAAACAAATTAATTCATAGATTAAACTATACGATAATTAATACTCACACTACAAACACCATGAAGTATAAGTTTATTGTATGAATTAAATATTTTGTTATATTCATCATACCCAAATCAGATACACATCCTAGAATTAATCGTTACAATTTTCTTGAGAGTTATCAATTAACCTACACTAAGTCAATTATCTTTAATTATTCACGTCATTTTCTGATGTAACGAGTTGATCGACACAATTTACACGCAATTATTATTTTATGCACTCAATTATTGTTTTATGTTCAATATATCAATCAATTCAAATATGGTAAATATTTTAAATTATATATAAGAAACACCTTTACAATGTCATCATTCTAATTTAGATTTCAGTTTGTTAATTAAGTCCTTTAATTTTAGTAAGTTTAAAAACAGATCACAAACTTATTAAGAAATAATTTTTTTAATCAACTACCCACTTACATATTTAAAAGAAATTTAATTTATTAATTAAAACATTATCCAGATCGATATGTAATCTTTCTATTTTTAATTCACCGTCTAGAAATAAAATTAGTTGAAAAGGTTAATAAAGACTTTAAATAATTAAATTTTTTTCACCAACTTAGTTCCAAAATCTTTTAATTTTTCAATCTCTACTTATATTAGGGGTGTCACAAATACCCGAACCCGAATAGATAACCCGAATAACCCGAATTCGAAGCTTATTCGGTCACCCGAATCCAAATAACCCGAATTCGAATAACCGACATCTTATTTGAGTCGGGTTTCGGATAAATATTTTACAATTCGGGTAACCCGAATAATCTAATAAATTATTTAATATACAAATATAACTATATATATAAGTTATTTATGGTTTATCCATATATAATATGCATATATAAGTTACTCATGATGATTTATATAAACTATCAGTGTCGTTTTGTAAAGTTCAAGTTTTGTTCAAAATACGAAAATTTGGAATATCATCTTATTCGATTTTAAATGGATAACCCGAACTCAACCCGAATTCAAATAGCTCGAACCCAAATAACCTGACCTTATTTGAATCGGGTTTTAGGTTAGATTATAAACTTGAAAAACCGAATAACCCGACCCGAATAACCCGAAACTCGAATAAATTATCCAATTAACACCCCTAGCTTATATAAATCCATTTACATAAAGTAATATTATCATGAATCCAACTAAATGCATAATATGCATATTAACTTACACACTGTTATTAAAATAAGATATTAAATACGAAATTTCATATTAATAATCAACGGGTCTATGTGTATACACGTGTTTATAATCTAGTATATACATAAAGCAGGTCACATTCTAACAATACAAAACACGCACAAACATCTTTTCAATTTTCTCTCATATATCACTCCCATTCTTGAGCATGGAAGAGATGTTCAAAATACTTCCTAAACATAGTAGCAACTGGTTAAAAGGCAAGTCAACTTGGTACAAGTATAAAGAATTTTGGTGCTTGCAACGATTCCACTTAGGAGCAATTTTGGCTCAACAAAGCTTTAAGGCTCAACCAAGTGACATATTAGTGTGCAGTTATCCAAAAACTGGCACAACTTGGCTAAAGGCTTTGGCTTTTGCCATCGTAACCTGACAAAATTTTGATACGTCCACCACTCCTTTGCTCACAACCTTTCCTCATGACTGCATTCCTTTACTAGAAATAGATCTTCACCTAATCGAAGACAACCGCAACGACTCCCCACTTATATCGACACACCTCCCGTACACTTCTTTGCCGGAATCAGCCATAGCTTCAAACTGCAAGATAGTTTACATATACCGAAACATGAAAGATGTCATAGTTTCTTACTACCATTACCTTAGAGAATTGCACAAGATACCCATGGAAGATTCACCATTTGAGGAGGCATTTGAAGATTTTTGCCAAGGTATTTCAGGATATGGACCATATTGGGAACATATATTGGGATATTGGAAAGCAAGCCTCGATAGGCCGGGGAGAATCCTTCTTTTGAAGTATGAGGAATTGAAAAGTGACCCTATGAGTAATTTAAAGAGGCTCGTGGAGTTTCTTGGTAACCCTTTTTCAGACCACGAAGTGAGTGCGGGCGTGGTTGAAAACATTACCAACTTGTGTAGTTTTGAGAATCTAAGCAACGAATGTTAATAAAAGCGGATTATATCATAATTCAGTTGAAAAACGAATTTATTTCAGGAAGGCTACAGATGGAGATTGGGAGAACTACTTCGCAGACGAGATGAAAGAAAAGATTGATAATCTGATGGATGAGAAACTGAGAGGCACTGATATAGTATTGAAATGATCAATAGCCTGTTATGTCATTATTTAGTCAATTAATTGCTTTATTCCCCGCTGTCTTTAAATGTTTAAGGTCTTAAACAAATAAATAAGGTGGATGTATCCGTTAGACTAGATACTCGATCTCCATATATGTATCCTGATTCCTGAATATTAATTAATGTTGTTCTCTGTTGCACATGTCCTTCAATACGATTTCCATATATAATTCTAGGATCTCCATATATCAAACAAACATGCATTTTCATTTTATCAATCAACAAGTATCATCATTATTTTGAGAAAACAACAAACAACATGAATATGGGTTGAACCCTTTGAATATTATAACTTCTGAATGAATGAGGGTTACAGACACTTCTGACTTTACAGATATATATATATATATATATATATATATATATATATATATATATATATATATATATATATAACTTGAACAGGAACCATGAAACGATGCAACGTGTCATCCTGATCAGTTATAACGAACAGACACGCCCTTCTAATCCTAACTGCTACTAACAGCCACTACAAACAGATGCATCGGTTCACCATATTTGTTTCTAATGAATCGATGCAGCCCTAACTTAACTGCCCTACTTGTACGGGTCACAATGATTGTTGGCCTGCGGCCCAAACCCAAACAGACACTTATTTTTGACCCATAAAATGCATAATATACACACATAATATATGACCCATTTATTTGACTATTGGCCCATTTGACATTAAGTCCAACATTCTCCTCCCTAATGTCAAATGTCAATCTTTACTTTTCAACTCTGCAGGTTCTTGTTCTTTTTCCTTCAATGTTCCCTGACCCATTCCTGCTGTCTCCTTGACCATCACACTGGTTCCTTGTCCAGTTCACATCATCCAGACCCGCTTGGTCTGCTTCTCATCTTGTTTCTTCGTCTCTTGGTGCACAACAACTGTCGCACCCCCAATTTTAGGTTGCAGAAGCGAATCGGGTCGGGCGCGACTAATCAATATACACAGCACATAAGATATAATGAATGACCACTAAATGCGTCGTTTTACATTGTATTGATAAAACCAAAGTTTACATCAAAAATATTATTTACATTAGCTTAGTTCCTTGAAATTGAGAGATTTACATTACATAATTACTTTATACAAAATATAATAATGCAACTAAATCTATGATTAATTGGATGAAGACTCAAGCTAATGAATCCTGATTGGGCAGCCAAGCTGAGTACCTGTGATACATGCTAAAATGGGTCAGCGAAACGCTGGTGAGCTCACAGGCTTGTATGTCAACACATAATTGTATGAACCGCAAGATTTAATTGAATTTAAAATGCAATTAAACAAAATAAAAGTTATACAGCCATGAGCACATAGTCTGAGCTTAACTTGAGTGTCAGGTCTAATTAAGGAAACCCAACTGAGGTGCCTCCTACGAGTGCCTAATCTACACTCGTCTTCCCAAATGCTAATACGTCCGTTTGACCAGTTAGTGCGTGCTAACCCGGACGAGGATTGTCAATCCTATATGATATCATATACTAACATTCACGCTACAGATGTATTACCAAACTATGCTTGTGGAGGGCTTTAATCGATTAGTTGAAAACAACTCATGTAGTATTTGATTTGTAATGTACTTGCGTTCATATTGTAAAACAAAACGAGCAATGTAATCACACCCCTGATGAAAACCGTAAAATAGGGGCTATGAGACTCACCTGAGCCTTGAGAAGTTTAACTTAATAAACTTGTTTGATTAGCCGTGAATTGATGTCCGAAGACTTGTAACAACTTCGCGCGAGAGGAATCCGGAAAGATAGAAATGTAGATCGTTGCGAGGTGGTCGTTTTTCTTCAAAGGAGCAAAATGATTTGAGGTTGTTTAAGGGTGTTATTTGGTGAATTAATGAGGTTGTGGTTGTGTGGTGGTTTGAGAGAAAAAAAGAAGAAGAAAGTGGAAGAGAGAGAGAGAGAGGGATAGAAATGAGAGGGAAAGGAGGTGGTGGGGGGGTGGGGATGTCCCCTCCCTTGGGCCGGTTAGTGGGGCCCACCCCTTGTGGGTGTGTCCCAATTTTTGTTCCCCGTGTTTGTGCTCCGTGCGGTGTTCGTTTTTCCGATTGTTTAAACGTTTAATAATTATTTTAAAATACGAATATTTATTAATGTTTTTGTTGAAATATTACTTTTACTTGAGTTATAAAATATAACTTATTCTTATTTCGATTGTTCGCGCGTTTATTATTTTAATCGCGTAAATGTTGTTTGTACGATACTAATTTGAGTTGAAATATTATCTAAATAATATTTTGGATAAAAATAGAGTTATTAAATAATGTCATATTATTTAATAGAATTGTTCACCAACGTCAGTATTAATTAAAATGAATTGCATTCGATTTGAAACTTGTATGATTTAATCAAATCGCATACTTGTATATATTCAAATATATATATATATATATATATATATATATATATATATTGATACATAAATTAGCCTTACACAGAACTAATTACATGTATTACACTTGATTAGACACTAATTACAAGTTCTAATTTGGCGGGTGTCACATTCTCCCCCTGTTAGGAGAATTTCGTCCCGAAATTTAATTTGAAGTCGTGATTGAAGTAGCGTCAGTGAATAACTGAGGATACTTGAGCCGCATTTGGTCCTCCCGTTCCCAGGTGAATTCCGGCCCACGCCGCGAATTCCACCTGACTTTGACAATGGGAATACGACTTTGTTTGAGTTGTTTGACCTCACGGTCCATGATTTCAGCGGGTTCTTCAACGAAGTGAAGTTTGTCATCAACTCGGATTTCATCGAGTGGAATGATAAGTGTCTCATCGGACAGACACTTTTTCAAATTTGAAATGTGAAAAGTGGGATGCACGCTGCTAAGCTCGGATGGCAGCTGCAATCGATATGCCACTGGACCTATCCTCTCGAGGATCTCGAATGGTCCAATGTATCTGGGATTCAATTTCTCGCGTTTACCGAATCGGATAACACCTTTCCAAGGTGAAACTTTGAGTAGCACTCGATCCCCAACCTGAAACTCGAGTGGTTTGCGTCTCACGTCAACATAACTTTTCTGACGATCACGTGCGGCTTTGAGTTTGTTCTGGATCTCGAAGATCTTTTCGGTAGTTTCGTGAATGATCTCAGGACCAGTGAGTTGACTTTCTCCCACTTCGGTCCAAAAAATTGGTGAGCGGCAGTTACAACCGTAGAGTGCCTCGAAAGGTGCAGCCTTAATGCTGGAGTGATAACTGTTGTTGTACGAAAACTCACACAGCGGTAGATATTTTTCCCATTTTACACCGAAGCTAACTACGCAACCGAAGCTAACTACGCAAGCTCGTAGCATGTCTTCCAGTGTTTGAATTGTTCGTTCACTTTGGGCGTCGGTTTGAGGGTGGTATGCGGTACTCATATCAAGACGAGTACCTAATGATTTTTGAAGTGATTGCCAAAAGTGAGATGTGAAACGACTATCCCTAATCGGAGATAATCGAGATTGGGACACCGTGTCGAGAAACAACCTCTTTGATGTAGACTCGTGTGAGGCGTTCTATGTTGTCGGTTTCCTTGATTGTCAGGAAATGAGCAAATTTCGTGAGACGATCGACGATCATCCAAATGGTATCACAACCGATCGATGACTTGTGCAATTTGGTTATGAAATCCATGGCAATTTGTTCTCATTTCCATTCAGGAATGTTGGGTTGTTGGAGTAAACCAGAAGGTTTTTGATATTCGGCTTTGACTTTCGAGCAAGTGAGACACTTGCCGACGTATGTGGCGATTTCGGCTTTCATGTTCGGCCACCAGTAAAAATCTTTGATGTCGTGATACATTTTTTCGGATCCAGGATGGATAGAATATTTGGACTTGTGAGCTTTATCCATCACCAAGTCTCGCAGGTTCCCAAAACTAGGTAACCAGATTCGGTTAGAGAGGTACCTAACTCCGTTAGGTTTGATTTCGAATTGTTTATCCATGCCTCGCAAGGCTTCGTTTTTTATGTTATCGGGTTTCAGAGCTTCGAGTTGAGCAGTGAGAATCTGAATGTTTAGATCGTTGTGAATGGTCATACTGAGGGCTCGAACTGGAAGTGGTTTCATTCATTCCTTTCGACTGAGGGCATCGGCAACAAAATTTGCCTTACCCAGATGGTATTTGATCTCGCAATCGTAATCGGCGAGCAACTCGACCCATCGACGTTGCCTCATATTGAGATCCTTCTGATCGAATATGTGTTGGAGACTTTTGTGGTCGGTAAAGATTGTGCACTTAGTGCCATAGAGGTAGTGTCTCCAGATTTTGAGAGAGAAAATAATAGCTCCAAGCTCTAAATCGTGAGTGGTGTAGATCTTTTCATGAATTTTGAGCTGTCGTGAAGCGTAAGCAATGACTTTGTCTCGTTGCATCAGCACGCAACCGAGATCTTGATGAGAGGCATCGCAGTATACCACGAAGTCATCGGTGCCTTCGGGTAATGATAGAATCGGAGCACTGCAAAGCTTTTGTTTCAGAAGTTGAAATGCTGACTCTTGTTTATCAGTCCAATCAAACTTTTTGTCTTTCTGAGTCAGTGCCGTGAGTGGTTGGGCTATTTTCTAGAAATTTTCGATGAATTTCCGATAGTACCCTGCCAATCCCAAGAATTGGCGCACCTCGGTCAGAGTGATTGGCGATTGCAAGTCTTTGATAGCCTCGATTTTTGATGGATCGACATGGATTCCTTGACTATCGATGATATGTCCAATGAATTGAACGGTTTGCATCCAGAACTCACACTTAGAGAATTTGGCGTAAAGCTCCTCGTGTTTAAGTAGTTCTAGGATGGTTCTGAGATGTTGCACGTGTTCTTGTTCGTCTCGCGAGTATATGAGAATGTCGTCAATGAAGACAATGACAAACTTGTCGAGGTAAGGCTTGCACACCCGATTAATAAGATCCATGAATACAGCTGGTGCGTTGGTTAGACCGAATGGCATTACTTGAAATTCATAATGCCCATACCAGGTTCTGAAGGCAGTTTTCGGAATATCGGAGTCGCGAACACGGAGTTGGTGATAACCTGACCGGAGATCGATCTTTGAATAAAAACTCGACCCTTGTAGTTGGTCAAACAGGTCATCAATACGTGGGAGTGGATACTGGTTCTTGAAAGTTAGCTTGTTCAATTCTCGGTAGTCGATACACATTCGGAAAGAACCGTCTTTCTTTTTGACAAATAGGACCGGAGCTCCCCAAGGTGAAGAATTCGGCCTAATGAATCCTCTTTCCAGGAGTTCCTGTAATTGGTTGGACAATTCCTGAAGTTCGGATGGATCTAAGCGGTATGGTGCTCGGGCCACAGGTGCGACACCTGGCACGAGGTTAATTGAGAACTCCACCTGTCTTGGTGGAGGTAGACCAGGTAGTTCCTCGGGAAAGACTTCTGGAAAGTCTCGAACGATGGGCACATCCTCAAGTCGCTTCTCCTCCGACTTTTTCTCCATGATATGCGCAAGGATTGCTGGATAACCCTTTCTCAGAAATTTCCGGGTTTTCAAACAGGATATGATGTTGAGTCTCGTCCCACCGGTCTCCCTCTGTATGACCAAGGTTCTACCCACGGCGAGAGGAATACGAACGATTTTATCGTAACAAATGATTTCGGCACGATGCTTGGACAACTAGTCCATACCAATGATGACGTCGAAACTTCCAATTTCAACAGGCATAAGATCGATTAAAAAGGTCTTGTTGGCTAAGTTTAAAGTGCAATTAGGTATCACACTATCAGTTTCTATGAGTTTACCATTTGCAAGTCCTACGGTGTACTTAACATCTAGAGCAATAGGTGCGATATCAAGTAGGGGGCAAAACTCATCAGAAATAAAGCTCCTATCGGCACCAGTATCAAATAGAATAGAAGCAGATAAGTTGTTGAGAAGGAACATACCCGTGACCACATTCGGGTCCTGACGGGCATCCCCGAAGTTGAGTACGAATGATCTTCCCCTTGCATTGTTGTTCTTGTTCTTGTTTTTAGGACATTCATTTCTGAAGTGTCCCGCTTCCCACATCCAAAACAGGATTTGGGTTGGTTGGCATTGTTGTGAGAGGTGTTGTTGTTGCATTTAGGGTCTCGGCAATCTTTGGTCAAGTGCCCGTACCTCCTGCAGTTATTGCAGAGGGTACTGCATGGACCGTCGTGATGTTAGTTACACTTGGAGCAGTATGGCCTGTCCCCAATGTATCCACGCTTAGGTTCAGAATTTGTGTTGTAAACTTGGATGACATTGGATTTCTTATTCTGGTTATTGTAACACCCCTAAATATCGTTGATTTAGTTTAGCGAAAGCATTTAGTTAAGTATGGGGAGTGCCACAATACGCAGTACATGCATACGTATCAGAACTTATGATTACAATAGAACATAATATATTAAGATGCCAAAAGTAATAGTTACAAAGTTTAAGATTCATCAAATCGTATAAGTTGAAAGGTAATTAAGTTACAAAAGTAGATTTCGTAAATATGACTAAACAACTTAGTTATATAAAAGAAATCCAGTTGTCAAAAGTTGGCATCCTATTCCTTCAGGGGTCGCCTACGTTCCATGTGTGTAGGATGTCTTACATGCAACTAATTCTCTGAAAAACATAGTAAAAGTCAACAACGAGGTTGAGTGAATTCACAGGTTTTATGTTCGCAATAGTTGAATTAAGTTTTTACTAATAGTTCACAAATAGTTATTGCACTAATAGTTGAATCAAGCACAGTTGTTAAAACCAATACGTTCACAAATAGTTATTGCACTAATAGTTAAGTAAATGATATTGCGTAAAAAGTCATGTTTTTACTACCGATATCTCTCTCATTCTAGAACGATTCTTGGTATTTTAAACTCAAAACCAATACAAATCAATGATATTATGCCAAGATGGTCAAAACAAGGTTGCACGATAAAAATCAAGCAAAACGGGTGAAAAACGAAGATTCCACACACGTTTGAAGATTCAAGGCATCAAAACGAGATTTCAAGACAAAAGTGTCCATCATCAACATCCATCTCACCCAAGATGTTCGTTTTCAAATTACGAATCCAACAGAAGAAGAATCAACAAAAACGGATAAAGAATGAAGATTCTACGCCCGCCGGAAGATCCAAATGATTCATACACAATATCTGGAGATAGGAAACATATTTTTGGGATATCTTTATATCAAAGTCTTCATTTTTGAATTAAAAATCCAACGCAAAAAGAATCAACGCAAACAGACGCATAACAAAAAAGATACGCACGAATTAAGCAACGCGACGAAAGACGACGGACCGGGACGGGTGGCAGCCGGCCGTCGCCGGCCAATAGCCAGCCGCCGCCGGCCAGCAGCCAGGCGGCGCCACCCCCTACCCTCATCTCTTTTGCACTTTTCCGTCCTTGCGTGTACCCGGTGCACCACCTTTCGCCACTTTTTCGTACCTGGTGCACCACCTTTCGCTACTTTTTCGTACCTGTTGCACCACCTTTCGCTACTTTTTTCTAATGTGAGCCTAGGAATGCTAATGTGAGCCATATTTTCCCTATAAATAGCAGCCCCTAAGTCTCATTTTAACACACACTCAAAATACACTTCTACATTCTAGTACACTCACACACTCCTCTTCCACTTTCACTTTCTCACTCTAGAAATTCTCTTATAGTATAGGATTATTGTAATTAATCTTCGGATTAGTATAGAGGCTAGAACGAACGTTAGGAGGTTTGAAGATTCATATTTGTACGTGTAAACGAGTTGTCAATCATAATAATACGCTGCTGCGCATTTATTTCCGGGTGATATCTAAACTTTTATCATACTTGTTTTATTCCATATTTTAAATATGTGTTATTGCTTGGTATGTGATATATTTGTTGCCATGAACTACGAGTAGTTTATTATTGTGGTTGTTGATGATGTAGTTAATTATAAGTAAGGATGACATTATATAATTAATGCACGACATTCGTAAAGAGATATGACGACCCCTATTCGACTGTTTATCCGATATAGTACTGGAAACGCTTTAAGGCGGAGTACAAATGTATGGAAGTCGGTAAATGACCGAAGGTAGTTATATCTCTGGAATCAGCTCTGGTTTAATGGTTGGAATCCCGAAGGGGTAATACAACTTCACAACTAACTTGTATATCCTACGAAAGTCAAAACACTATAAAATGATGTTCGTAAAATACGTTCAGATAAAATAGGAATTAGTAACCCTTGTAGCGTCAAGACTTTATGAAAATCAAGTTTAATTTATGGATTACCCTTTCTGGTTATCCACATGACTGCAACCTAGTAATTAGGACCTGATCAACCTTAATTATGGTAAGTAGTTATCTGTGCCCATGACATGCAATAAGTAAGATACATTGAAACCACTCGTTGTATATATTAGGTTTACATTTCTGCACTGCTTTACATTTAGTTAGATAGAGTGTCATTTTCACTGTCAATTACTCTCGACCGCATGTTGATGTGAGAAATCGTGGAACTACTACGTAAAGTACACTGTCTATCATTGAAAGGCATGGTCCGCATATGAAACACGTTTTAACAAACTGCGAATAATCCGGGGATGTATAACTGTTTGAAAAGGAGAGATTTGAATTATAAGTCGAAGTAACTAGAGCTCAAATGAATGATAACAAGATTTTGGAATAAGATCAAAAGTCGTAATGACCTAGAATCTTTAAAACAGCAAATCTTATAAAATCGGCGGTCTAAACATACAAAGTTATTAATTTGCATGCTAATAGAACAGTAAACTACCTTAGGAGTTAAGAACGGTCGGACCTATGAGACGATACGCTACTGATTCATGAACCTCAATAGAGAACCAAAATAGGTTGCTTATCTTTCAACTAGATAAGTATTGGAAGTTTGCGTATTGCTCCGATCAGAATCATGATAACCTAGTTCCTAGTGACATGCCAATGGGAAATCGAGTTGGTAGGGTTCTAGAGTTTACGCCTAGTAGTTTGGTTGCCACATTAGTATCATCCCTATTTATTCTGTCATCCTGAAATATTAATTATAGAAATCTCAACAATCACATATTTATCTTTATCTGCTTTCCTGTACTTTAATTTCCTGCATTTTAATTACTTGTCTTTAACCCTCAAACCTACCTACTTTGTTCCATCCTAGATACTTCCCTACCGAAAGTGCCAACTTTAATTTACCCACACATTTGGATTCATAGAACGATCTTAGGTTATACTTACCGCTTACTAACCAGAGTAGGTAGTACATATAATTTAAGCCCCGCTAATTATAAATTTTAAAACCCCTGATGGCGCCCGATTAAGTTACAATCAACGACACCGACGCTTTCGGGTGCCATCAAGTTTTTGGCGCCGCTGCCGGGGAATCACAAACGTACAATTTAAAGCCACCTTAAGTAGTAGTATTTAGGAGATCCTTCCGAACGAAACCTTTCCAGGTATCTTTCGAAAGTTAAATTGAGTAATTTAGTATTAATTATTAATTTAAGTATTTAGGATAGTATTAGTTTAAAATGACAACTCGAAAACCCACTTCTTACCTCATTTCAAAAAACGAACTGACGACAATGGACGATACGGAATTCTTTGACTACTTAGTAGGAGAAATAGGATCTGATTTCTTTTCACCCTCTTCCTCTAAATCTAAAGAAACCTCCGAAACCCTAGAAGAATTTAGGACCTCACTTTCTATTCCAAAACATTGCATGGACTTTGATGACACGGATCAGTTGCCTGACCTGGCATCATCTCCAGAAGATCACTTTGCAACTTTGCATTCGCCTCAAATACCAAATTCTGTCCACTTCGATAGTCCTTCTGAAGAAGATTACGAAGAAAAACCTCCGAAATTATGTGACTTAATCACCCTCATTCGTGAAATGTCAGTGTACGGCAACACTCTGTCAAATTCACGTAATGACGGCATCTTTCCATTCCGTTCACAAGAACATGAATACACCATCTATCGAGTGGTGGATAAAGTTCCATCATTTGAGCCAGAAAAACCTTGTTCTGAAGAACGCCACCTCGCCGCATTCTTTAACCCTTCTCGCATAATAGATGTTTATAGGGCATTCGTTAGGAAATTAGACTCCTCCGACTTTCCTTTTTTATATGACCAACGAGAAAAGATTACCAATCTTGATGAACAACTCAATTTCTCATCTCGCTTGTCAAATCATGAATGCGAAAGCACTTCCACCAATTTCAGAGACAAAGAACTAAAGTTTATAGCAGATTTGGATCTACTTTTTGAATCACTTGCCGACATGGATTTCCAACCAATATCTATGATATTAATCAATCATAATGTCGCTGCAATGATCAATGAACTTGAGTTCTAGGTAGAACGGGACCCGATGATTCCTATCATCATCCCTGGTAAAATTCCATTCTTTGTTGACCCCGCTTCTTACTTGATCTCAAAATTGTGAGACGTTTTTCCTGATTCCACCAAAAGACATGACACCGCTTTCTTCACTAAACGGAAAGACCTTCACGTTAAGCTTGTTCAAATCTTCGCTTTCACCAAATACCCCTTCACTTCCACACAGAAAGCCCTAATCAGTAAACTCGTAAGAATAGTCAATTCTACAACCGGAGAACCTGATTCGCAAGAAGATAAAGCATTCCTGGAAATCATGGATAAACTCAATCACGACCTAAATTACAAAGATCAAGGACCTCGCGACGGATTGTCAAACCCTAAGAAGATAAGAAAGGCATATAATAAGTTAATTAGTGATCTTGTCAATTTAGGATATGAAGAAAGAGAAACCCTAGGGGACATAGAGAACAGTCATTATTTAATTTATAACGTCATCTGGGAGCTTTCAAAATGTTTTGTGCCTAAAAACGTTCGTCTAAGGGAACAAATCTCGACCCTTTCTCTACAAAGAGATCGGAACGAATCATAAAAATATTCTTTCCTAAAAGGTCGAGGCTCGCAACTTTAAACGAACTCATTTTTGAAAGTTTCTGTTAAAAAAAAAAGAGAAAGAAATAATAATATATTTATAATAAATAACTTAAGTTTAATATTTTAGGTTAATTATAATTGTCCCGTAAAAATGTGCGCGTTCCCTAAATTATTTATAACGTGACAAGAAACCAACAAGTAACAAGTCACAATAAATACACTTAGGATTCGTAATCATTATTAACAAGACATTAGAAGTTAACTTAAAAGTACATTAGGGACCATGTAAGGAATATGGTACTTGGAACTAGGACATATATTCCTAGGGGACCATTAAGACTTCCATGCACTCCCATAATTCAAAAACAAAAACACTTTCTTCCTCCCCTTTTGACCCCATGGCCGGCCACATCCATCACTCCACACCTCCACCCACACCACCATGAACCACCATTAAATCTCCATCAAACTCTATAACTTTGCGTCCTTTTGAACTCCTCGTTGCATATTATTCTCGGTTGTACATTTGTTTTGAAGTTTTACGCACTACAATAAAGGTATGATCATAAGAAACCTACTTTGAACTTTGAATATCCTATTTTATGAAATTAGCTAAGTTAGTAACTAAGAATTACTACTTTTCTTGGTTGAATGCTTAGAAATTACATACTACTACCACTTGCCCATGCTAATCCACACATGTTTGACTTTATTAAAAGGAAGAACTTTGACCTATTAATTAAGTCTATGATTTTGCATGATTAAGTGTAGTTGTTAGGTATTTAAATGATCATGGTGATTTGAATTATTACTCTATGTTAATTGCACAATGCGAATGAATTAGGATTAGCAAGTTGATTTTTAAAAATCAACAAAAGATTAGCTAGCTTGCTTGAATAGAATAGTAAATTAAAATTACTTGACAATTCTTGCTCACTAGAATCTTGTACTTGCTTGACTAGTCAAAGTAGGCAAAATAACTAGAAAATCATTATTGTGAAAATAAAAGTCTTGAATAAAATCAAACACATGGATGACATAACTCTTATTGCATGACCTAACTTGTTTACCAAATAGGAAATGTTGAAATAGTTGAGGTCATATTTACATGCATAGGATATAATTTTGGCATACGAAGTTATCATTTGAAGCAAGCTTTGACTTGAAAATTCAACTTGAAGTAATTGCATTCTTAAATCAAATTTTAAACCTTACTTCAACTTGAACTTTTAAAAGTCAAAACCTACTAATAATTATAAATTGTGAAATAATGACATTTCAAATTTGGGTAACACCAAACCTTGTAAATTGCATTACTTCATAATAAAGCTATTGCCATTTCATGACTATATATTTTTCACCTATTAATGATTGCCTTATTATTTGTTTAAACTAATTATTAGTTACTTGGGGACATTTGATATTTACTACAATCTTTGAACTGTCAAAAATTTAAAGCCCTCATTTCAAATCTTCCATTGGAAATTTCAATAAGTGCTTTAAGTTTTCTCCTTCTTGAGAATCCATTACTTTAAATCTCTCATGTTCTCAGGTACTATGTCGCCGAAGAAGAAAAAATTAAACCCAGCACGACCACTTACAGGATCTCTCGCCTATCTTAGTGCATCACCTGATCACGACCAGATGACACGCATTTGGAGAGACAAGAAGCTCGGGCATTTTAGATATGTGGACTGGGAAAAGTTGCAAGTATTGGGATTCAGAAAAAGACTAGAGAACCTACTCAGTTATCCAGTTGAGGGTCAGCAGTTTGAGTCCTTCAAGAAACTGTTCAGCATTGATGAACCGGTATACATGGAAATGGTTACCGAGTTCATGACCACATACACATTTAAGACAAAAAGTAGAATTGGAGACAGTTCGATCACATTTCGATACATGGGAAGTTCATTCACCTTGTCATTGGCTCAGTTCGCACAACATTTGCATCTATACACACCTGAGGAGATACATTCCCCACTGTTCACTAATGGAGCCACTTCGATATCCATCTCGACGACACCATCCGAGGCATGGAGTAAGTTATCATCAGCAACATATTTCTCGGGTATAAAAGTTACCAAACTCAGAGATCCAGTCTTACAAATCCTACACAAGCTGATAGCTTGTTCATTTGACAGAAAATACATGACAAGCGGTCGAGTTGCCAGATTTGATATTGCTATGATGACATGCATACTCGAGAAGAGGAATATTCAGGTTGCCCATTTAGTTGCCCAGCGGATTCCGGAAGAAAAGGATTTTGATGCAAAGAGATCATATATGGATCCAATAATTACAAGGCTGATTCGCAGAATGGGATTGCTTAAGACGACAAAGGTAGAAAAATTCAAAAGCCTGCCAGTATGGAGTGCCCACCCGATAGATTATGAGTTCCTTAGGAGCATGGATATACTCAAGATTATGAGAAACGACACCGTTTACATCAAGGCACGATCATCAGAAACAGAAAGTATGGATGAATTGGTACCAAGTCTAATTTTACCAAGAGAGGGAAGAAAGAGGCATCAACCAAAAGAGCCAAATAACTAAGATTCAGACTCAGATTCAGACGAAGATAAGGATGATTATGACGACCCAGCTGCACCACCACCAGTAGTGCCATAGCCTACTAGAGCAGGACCTTCCACCCCAGCTCCTAGATCTCAGGTGCCCCCTTACATATACCACTATGGGACACCACCAGGGCCAGACTATTGGTATTGGATGATGCAGATGCAGGTCCGATGTTATAAGGCTATGAAATAGCAAACAGCAGGGATACCAGTGAGCCCGCTTCCTGACTTACCCTGTGGATTGGGCCGAGCACCACCACACTTATATCCCCCTACAGTTCCTACTCCAGCACCTCACCGACATCCAGTTCTTGACCGTGGCCATGGTTTACCACCTCGCACAGTTCCACATAGGCCACAAGCACCACCAGCACAAGTTCCTATTCAGAGACAACATGTTCCTTCTGTTGTTGGATCGGCTAGAGGGCAGACTTCGAGAGGTAGTAGGATATCCAAAACCCCTACACGAGCCACCATTGTTCAGAGTCACAGGATTCTCAAGAGCACCAGCCCTGCAGATGCACCGATTGATCCAGTATCCTCTCATAGACAGACTGATTTAATCAGAGGACACTCCCAGCAGAGGACACCTGAGATTCCACTTGACAGTTTCGACATGCCCGCAGGGGAATTTGTTGACCATTTGATACAGGATGGAGTATTCACCATAGGTACTCTAGATGCAGAGGCTGATCGAGATGCATCAGACAAAGGCACCCACTATCAGCATGATGATTCTTCATCAGATGAGACATCTCCTGGACCTATAGTATCTTCAGCTGCAATATCACCACCAGCCGAGCAATAGATTGCTCCGCTTTCTCACTCCTTTCTATTTTCTATCAAGACCTTATTATTATTGTGTGTAATTAATGTACTGTAGATGCATAGAAATCACATCTATCCAGTTATTACTTTATTATGCTATTACTTTACTTTTCTTATCAGCAGCTATTACTTGATTGAATTGAGTGGTTTGTTTGAGAAACTATAGAAGACCGAAGCAAGGGAAGCTGTGGACCACACAAAGAAGAATGCCGAGAGCCATAAGCTACAAGCCACGGACCAGCAGACTTCTAACGAATAACCAACAACGTGCACAGCAAAAGCGGTACACCGTTCCAAAACCCTCTACCCGTTTAAAGAATTGATTATCTCATCCAATATTCCAAACACTAAGTGTGGGATAATCAAAACCACACTACACTTACGAAACAATCCGAAATTAAGTAGAATCTCTAAGTGTGGGATACTTCAACAAGAGGTACTCAACAAATAGATTCGAACATTAGGGACAATGTTCCTCTAAGTGTGAGATATACGGCCTTTGTTGATGCATATCAGTTTATCTGTTAATTGGTCTATCGAGTTGTAAAGTGTCGATTAGTCATTTAATAGAAATATAGATTTTATACCTAGCGACACTTAAGTTTTGGTTTAGGCGACACTTGCCTAAGTGATGCATAGCGACACTTAGGTAAGTGACGCATGAAGGCGGCCACATGCGACACTTGCCAGTGATGCATGTCTGCCGATTTTGTTTTAGTATAAATAGAAACCTACAGGTTTTTGTCTAGGGTTGACGAAACCCTAGCACCATTTGTCGACTAAACTCATTTGTAATCAGTTCCAATACGTTATTGAAGCTAATAGGCTCGTTTACTTTGTTCAATCAATTGTTTCAGTTTACGTTTATTAGTTATTTGTGTGATTGATTGTTTCCGCCACTCAATCGTTGTCAATCATCACTTAGATCCATCACAGAGGGCACTCATAACTGGTATCAGAGCTATTTAGGTGATTCAATTGGCATTTCGAAGACGTTTTGGATTGATTTCGGTTTTGTTCGTATAAAGAATCGAGAATAATCACGGATTTCGGGTTGATTAGGTGCTTTCCAGACGATTTTCATCATTAACTACAGGTTTCGTTCGTTAGGGTTTGAGGAATTTTCGTTAGGTTTACGGAAATTCGATTTTTAGGGTTTTTGGGACTTTACAGCCGTTTCTGCGACACTCGTTGCGTCACTTGAACGCGCACTTCGTGCGGCACTTCGTGCGGCACTTCGTGCGGCACTTCGTAAGTCCAAATTAGGGTTTTACCGACACTCTGGTGCGTCACTTTAGTGTTTCACTTAGAGCGTCATTTGGGGTTAATACGACACGTAACTCAAGTGTCGTCTACTTTAATCCACCGTCACTCACGTGCGTCACTTTAGCACGTCACTTGAGTGCCAAGCGTCACTCCTGCTAGTGACGCCTGTTTGATTTCTTGCATCACTTCTTCTAGTGACGCCTGTTTGATTTCTTGCGTCACTTCCGCTAGTGACGCCTGTTTGATTTATTGCGTCACTCAAGTACGACACTTGAGTGCGTCACTTGCTAGATTGAGCGACACTTGCTTAAAGTGTCATCAGTCACTTCATACGTCACTCGATAGCGTCACTTATTAAGTGACGCTAGTAGTTGCGACACTTGTGTGCGTCACTTACCAAGTGACACCTTTGGTACTAATAAGTTTTCAAGTTCTTGTTTTTGAGCTAATTTTCAGGATATTCTTTAATGGCTGCTGCTGCTGATAAAGAAGATATTCGGGGAATCAGGGATATGATTAAACAAAATCATGATGTCGGTTCTAATAATAAACCTCCTCTGTTAACTGCTGATATGGATTACGCATATTGGCATGACCGATTTGAACAATACGTAGATTTCCACTGTCCGGAGCTCTGGGGTCCACTCAGAGAAAGATATGAAGCTCCAGTAGCTGAGGGAGACTATCGTGGTATCCCTCCATCTAAAACTTACAAAGCTATGTCTCCTGAAGAGAAAAAGGAGTATGATATTGAAAGAAAGGCTCATTCGGCCATCTGTATGTGCCTCACTAAAGATGTCTTACGCCTCTTCAAAACTCATGACATAACTTACGATCTTTGGAAGGCTATTGAGACGAGATGTGGTGGAAATCAGAAGTACAAGGAGGCTAAATTAGAACTAATCAAGAAACAGTATGATTTGTTTGATTCTCTTCCCAATGAAACAGCATCTGGCGTATTTACAAGATACTCACAGTTAGTGAGTTAACCGAGGGAGGTTACAATTTCCCTCAGATTGAGGTAAATAAGAAGATGTTGGATGTTCTACCTAGTAGTTGGGATGTTAAAGTGTAATTTCTGAAAGAGAGCCAAGAGTTAGCAACAATGAACTTGGATGAGCTAATTGACGTTCTTCAAGCTCATGCGATGGAGTTGAAGAAGAAGGAATGTAAATCGGGTGGTTTTGTTCAAGACCCGACATTATATGGAGGAAAAGTCAACACTGGGAAGACTTATGGTGGAATGACTTTCGTTTCTTCTACAAGCTCTCCATTGCAGCCTTCATTGCAGTCTACTGGTGCTCATCATCCGGTGTATGCTTCTGGACCCTCACAAGGGTCACAACAGCAAGTTCCAATTTTCCCTACTATTCAAGAACAGGCTGCTGTCTATACAGCTTTTCTTAGCTCCTACAAGGATTTGGTTTTACAACCAAATTCTACATTAGAAATTGCTAAAGAAGATTATGCTCAATTAGATGATGATGATCTTGAGCAAATGGATTTAAACTGGAATATTGCCATGATCTCAAGGAGAGTTCAAAAATTCTTGCAACGAACTGGGCGCAAGAGTTTGGAAGGAGATGGCAAAACCAGTTTTGGTTTTGATAAGAGCAAGGTTCGCTATTATAATTGTCAGAATTTCGGACATTTTGCTAGAGAATGTGAAAAACCCAAAGTTCCTCCATCGGGTTTCACGAAGCCTGATGCTCCTAGAACTCCAGAGAAAGAAGAAGTAAAGCAAGCGACAGCTGATGCACTAGTTGTCTTTGAGCCTACCAACACAGACTGGAGCATGTATGCTGACAAGTATCAACAGTGTCTTATGGCTTACATTTCTAATGAGGTACGCAATGAACCAGAAGAACCTTTAAATTGTATTTCGTGCATTAAGTTAACTGAATCTTTAAAGTGCTTTCAAGAAGACAACGTAGACTTAAGAAAAAAAGTTGAAAAACTTAATGAGTCAAATAAGTACTTAAAGGCCAATGAACAACTGTATGATAAGAAAATTGAGGCTTATCAACAGGTCACTCAAAGGTATAAATCTAAGGTTTTTAGTCAACAGGATGCTATTAATAGCTATCTTGCTGAAATAGAACTTTTGAGAAAGGAACTATCTGATTTGAAAGTTGAATATGACAACTATAAAAATAAGATTCTAGGTTCCTCTTCTTCTACGGTTGCCTTCAATGAAATCCTTAACAAGCAAAGGACAGATAATAAAACTAAGACAGGACTAGGTTATACTGTAGTCCCGCCTCCCACTGACTACTGTCCTATGCCTATTAAGGAAGGCACCGAAGAGATTCCAGTTGACTATGCATAACGGGGTCAAGTCAAAGGTCAATAATCAAAACAAACAGGCAAAGGAGAAAACCAAGCGGCCATAGTATCCTTCGCCTCAATTTGTTAAGTCTAAATGTGAATCTCCAGTTAGTATTGAGGAGATTGTTGAGAGTGAGGATATTACTGATCAGGAGTATCCTGAATTTAAAAAGGTTGAAGTAAAACCTGAAAAAGTGGTTTTAAAGGTTGAACCTGCAATTAAGGTTCAACCTAAAAAGGGAAAAGACAAGGTTTTAAATACAAAACCTCAAACTTTACAGTCACCTGTAAAGATTTTGCAACATAAAGTTACACGTGAAAAAGATTTTTGTGATAAACCTTCCACTTCAACCTCTCAACCAAAACAAGTATCTTCTAAGACATGCACGCAATGTTCATGTTCTAGAAATGTTTCTCCACCTCCTGTGGTAAGTCCTCAGCCTCAACCATTTGTTGAGACTCGTTCGTGCTTCTATTGTAAGAGACAAGGACATTTAATTCGTGAATGTCCCAAACTTTCTCATCAGCACTATGGGAGAGAAATGCCTAGGACATCAGTTTATAGAAATTTATTTTCAAAATCTCCACCTAGGCGTTATTCAATCTCTCCCAAGCCTGCTGAGAAGCCAAGTAATGTTGGGCAAAAACCTTTTTCAAAACAAAAGCCCAACATTACTCCCAAACCAATTTCCGAACAAACTAAAGTTTGGAAACGAAAGGAGTCTGTTAGTGACTCTTCTGTCATCAACAATAACACATTAGATGAAAATTATGATTTGTTAAAAAATAAAGTTCTATCCGATGTGATTATTGTTGATGACCTTGGTAGACCTAAGTCTGTAAAGGCTTGGGTCACCGTTTCTCACTAATCTCCTTACCTTTATGTGTTGCAGCAGTCAGAACGAGTTAAAGATAGTGAATGGTTCATGGATAGTGGCTGTTCGCGACACATGACTGGCGATGTGTCTCTTTTGACGGATGTCAAAACACACGCCAGAGGACATGTTGCTTTTGCTGGAGATACAGGAGGATCAATTACGGGAAAGGGAACGCTAACTAACAGGAAAGCTAGCATTGAGAATGTGAACTATGTGGCTCAACTTACTCACAACTTGCTGAGCGTTTCACAAGTCTGTGATAAGGATTTTACCACTGCTTTCACAAAGACAGAATGTGTGATACTGAAGCCAGGTTTCGTTATCCCTGAAGAATGGGTGCTTATGAGGGCGCCACGGAGAAACGATACCTACGTGATGAATATGCGAACTGTGGAGACTACAGATGAGTACACTTGTCTCTTGTCAAAAGCTTTGGAAAAGGAATCACTACTTTGGCATAGACAAATGAGACACATTCATTTTCGCAAAATGAATTTTCTAATAAACAATGATTTGGTAAATGGAGTTCCAAAACAGTCATTTGCCCTAAAAGATGACTGCATTGCATGCCATAAAGGGAAACTTCACAAAAAGTCCCATAAGTCAAAGGTAGTGAATTCCATTGCTGCACCATTGGAGATCTTACATATGGATCTTTTTGGTCCTATTTCCACTAAGAGCATCGGTGGTAGATCTTACTGCTTAGTAGTCACCGATGACTACTCCAGATTTTTGTGGGTATACTTTCTTGCTGCGAAGAGTGAAACACCAGAGATTTTGGTGTATCTGTTGGATAAGTTGGCAAATCTGTGCAACTTAAAGGTAAAGAGACTGCGAAGTGACAATGGAACTGAATTCAAGAACTCAACTCTTGAGTTATATTGTGCCACGAAAGGCATTGATCATCAGTTCAGTGCTCCAAGAACTCCTCAACAGAATGGAGTTGCAAAGCGTAAGAATAGGACTATTATCGAGACAGCTCGGACTATGCTGGCCGATTCTAAGCTTCCTATTATATTTTGGGCAGAAACAGTCAGTATTGCATGTTACGTTCTGAATCGCGTGCTCACGGTTAAGAAAAAGAACAAGACTTGTTATGAACTTTTCAATAACCGTAAGCCAACTCTGCAGTTTCTAGAGCCATTTGGGTGTCCGCGTCTGATTATGATCCCAAAAGAAAAGGTCTCAAAGTTTGGAGCTAAAGCTGTTGAAGGGATTTTCCTTGGTTATTCAGTCAACTCTCCGAACAAAAGAGTCTACATTAAATCAACACACTAGGTGGAAGAGCATTTTGAGGTAAAATGCCTGCGTTACACGGATTCTCCTCAAGGAACGGGTCCGGAATGGTTGTTTAATTATAAGGATGTGTTTAATTCTTTTGACATACCCGAAGAAGATGATGAAGATTAGGAGTTGGTTACCTTACTTCATGGCATCAGTTTGTGTCAAGACACATCTACCTCAAAACCTACATCCACACCTACTCCAACACCCACACCATCACCTCCAACACCCACACCATTACCTACAACACCCACATCTTCTCCCACTATCCCGCCTTCGGATGTTCCTTCGACTTCAGGAACGATTAATGCAAAAGAACATCCTGATCATCCCAATATGCCTCATTTAGAGGAAGACGAGGAAGAAGAAGAATTGGCTCATTCTCATCTCTTCTCTAATGAAGATGATACGGAACTACAACCACCTGTGCAACCTGAAGGTTCTACTGCTCCTGAGACTACCACTGTTCCCGTCATTGAAAGGGATATGAACAATTTGGAGTTAGTACTTTCACCGGATTTAATCCCCGTCACACGTGTACACAGGGATCACCCCATCGATAATATTATCGGTGATCCTAATGCTGCGGTTCAAACAAGGCAACAAGTGAAACAAAACCCAAATCAAGGAATGTTGAATCTAGTTGCTCGGATAAATTCTTGCCATTTATCCCAAATTGAACCCAAGAAGGTTGATGAGGCCTTAAAAGATCCATCCTGGGTAGAGGCTATGCAAGAAGAGTTTCAGCAGTTCAACAAGCTGCACGTTTGGGATATAGTTCCGTTACCCAAAGGTGCTCACTTAACCGGCACTCGATGGGTATTTCAAAATAAGATGGAAGATCAGGGTATAGTGATTCGGAATAAAGCTCGATTGGTTGTTCAAGGTTTTAGTCAAATCGAGGGCTTGGATTATGATGAAGTCTTCGCTCATGTGGCAAGACTTGAGTCTATTCGGATCTTTCTTGCATTCGCATCTTTCAAAGAGTTTCGTGTTAACCAACTCGATGTTAAAAGCGCCTTTCTATATAGACAAGTGGATACGGATGTGTACGTGAAACAGCCTCCAGGTTTTGAAGACCCTGAGCATCCAGAATACGTCTGCAAGTTGAACAAGGCATTATATGGTCTTCATCAATCTCCGCGGCTTTGGTATGACAGGCTCACTACCCACTTAATCAAGCATGGTTTTGTTCGAGGGAATATCGATAGTACTCTGTTCATTCGTAAAGAACAGACTGGGGATCGAGAAGATATGTTACTTGTGCAGGTGTATGTGGACGATATTATCTTTGGCTCTACAAATGAGGCGATGTGCAAGCATTTTGAGGAGATTATGAAATCTGAGTTTGAGATGAGTGCGATGGGGGAGCTCAAATTCTTTTTAGGTGTACAAGTTGAGCAGTCTTCAAAAGGTATTTATATTCATCAGTCAAAATATGTCAAAGAGATGTTGACTAGATATGACCTGCTCAATTGTAAAACCTATGGGACTCCTATCGAACTTAATCACAACCTTAGACTTGCTGAAGATGAGGAAGATTGCAAAGAAAAGGACTATCGATCAATGATAGGTTTTTTGATGTATTTGACTGCTTCTCGACCGAATATTGTGTTTGCAGAATCCGTCTGCTCATGCTTTCAAGCCAAACCCAAGGTGTCTCACATGAAGGCAGTAAAGCGAATTTTTGGTTATCTCAAACATAGACCCAATCTTGGTCTATGGTATTCAAACAAGAAATCATTCGCTCGTTCTGCCTATTCGGATTCGGATCATGGCGGCTGCAGCATAGACAAGAAATCTACCACTGGTGGATGCCAATTCCTCGGATCTCGATTGGTCTCATGGCAATGCAAGAAACAGACTACAGTTTCTCTTTCAACTGCAGAAGCTGAGTACGTTGCTACTGCGAGTTGCTGCTCTCAGGTTCTATGGATTCAGCATCAACTGCGTGATTATGGGTTACTTCTTTCTATGACTCCTATTCACATAGATAACACTGCTGCTATATCTATCACACGCAATCCTGTACAGCACTCTAAGACTAAACACATTGAACTTAGGTTCCACTTTATACGGGATTGCTATGAAAAACACCTGATAGACCTTGTCCACATAGACACCCTAAAGCAGAATGCCGACCTTTTCACAAAAGCTTTTTCGCGTACTCGATTTGATGAACTAATCAACATGATTGGTTTAAGGTTCTTTATAGCCAAAAAGTAATTTGTAACTTGGAACGTAACTTATTTCTTTTATGTGTGAAAAAAAAAAACGCAACAACCACTCTTTATATTTTTTAGTATTAAAGAAATGCACCGTTGCTACATTTTAAAATAGACGTTGAAGTTGTGTCTGTAAACAACTTGGGATATGATAGTACATCGGGTGACATGCACAAAATGGAATTTTAAGGTTTATCTTGGATGTGTCAGTAGATTTATCTGACGTGTTGCAAACAGTTTTTATAAACATTGTCTTCATCATACGATATATTAGTAGGCATGTTATGCAAAACTCTTTGAGATCTGTTAAGAAGCCTAATAGTTAATTGTCTATTTCAAGTGGTACAACATCATTAGATGTATGACACAAGTCTTAATTTCTTACTTATGCTAGACATGTTTTCGTGAAAGAAGTTTATTTGATATCATTTGGGGGTATATATTGATAGTTTCCTTTGTTATACGTAAGTATAGACCTGGTCTCTGTTAATATATACTTAAAAATTAAGCAAACACAAGTCAAAGTACTTGCAAAGTCTTTAAAATTAAGATACCTTACAAGGTCGCCAAAATGGTTTGACCAAGTCTGGTTTTGCTTAAACCCGAATCAAGCTATGTCGCTCTGTTGTACGTAAGTACAGACCTGTCACCACTGACTTGATTCTTAAACTTGATTATCTTATATTCTCTCTGTAAATGAAAACATGGTCTATGTTTTAAGTTAAGATGTATATCTATGGTGGCGACCACTGCGAAATGTACATACCAATAATAATAAATTTAGCTCCTAGATGTGAATGTAACATGTTTAAAGTGGACAAATATACTAATAATCATTTTGAAATAACTTTTATAAAAAGTTTTTTTAGCATGTCAAGTAAATTTAAAGTGGACAAATATACTGATGATCGAAATAACACTTACTGTTCCTAATAAATGCATGTTATTCCGATATGATCCCTAACCAGATTATATCAACTCCGTCAACAAAAAGAATGTGTTAATTTTATATTTGTAAATTTGCATTCCTTTATGTGTTATTATATTTTCTCTAAGTTAGTTTAATTTTTGATTTTACCCAAGTTACAGTTACCTTTTCAAATTTGAGTACCGAAATCAAAACACAAAGATCGATAAAATCGCAAACTTTTCATAAAAGTGACCTGTTGCGTCACTTCATAAGTGACGCTACTAGTGACGCATACGATACTGCGTCACTTTCACTAGTGACGCTGTAAGTGTCGGGGTAAGCTACGCTACAAGTTCCGGGTTGAGTGACGCATACTAGGGTTTCCGTATAAATACCCTTTCAAACGACACTTAACCTCACTACTTTTCAAATTCACTTAGCGTCACTCTCTCTGACATACCGTCACTTATTGTGTCCCTGCGTCACTTCCTCTGTGCGTTTTTTGTCGATCTGTTCGTGATTTCTCAAGCTTGGTTGCGCATTCCATCGTAATATTCTTGTTCCCCTCATTCATACGACTCGATTGGTACTACTCTTAACCTTCATCATTCTGTATTCATGTTTTAGGGTTACGGGTTTTGGGTTTCATCGAAATCACATGATTTGGGGTTTAGTTTGTTCATGTTTTCAGTTAATAACTGGTGCGTTTTACTCGTTTTTATCACGCGCACATAGTGGTAACAACGGTTTTCAAAAACCCCAAATTTGATTTCTGGGTATGAACAGTGACACGATGATCTTCATCGTTGCGTCACTTCATGCGTTACTTACAGCAAGTGACGCTACTTGGTAATTTAGAACCCATACCGTCACTTCTTCAGTGACGCTTATTACTGCGTCACTTCTTAAGTGAGTCTCTTAGTGACGCATGTGCATTTATTACATGTTAGCCCGTCACTCATCTAAGTGACGTACACTTATGCGTCACTCTCTTAAGTTACCCACTTAGTGACGCCCTTGTTTATACCGACACTTATACCATCACTTCCTAAGTGACTCACTGGGTTACCGTCACTCTGCTAAATGCCGCATACTTTTGACCCGACACTTCTTAAGTGTCGTATCTAATGATGCATGGTTTGGTAACGTCACTTACACCAGTGACGCATGATAGCGTCACTTACCCTAAGTGACGCTATACTTAATTTCTGATTTTGAGCATTGTTCTCTGCGACACTTCCTAAGTGTCGGTAGTGTTTATGCATCACTTCCTAAGTGACGCCTAACTCAGAATTTTGTTTATTAGGTTATGCATGTTTGTGCTAATTCTATAACAATTGTGGTTATCTTTTTTTGTATTTTAGCTTACAGATGGCTGATTTACAAAACTACTATCGCCGCACCAACACCCGTCACAATATCACAACTTTCTTAGAGTCCACGCATGCGAACTCAGCTCCCTTCAGACCTATGATTGAGTTCCTAAGACGATCGAGGATTCATTATGCTATCACTGCATCTACTCCGGTCCACATGAATCAGATCGAGGAGTTTTATGACCATGCTTTTATTAGGACTCAGGGTGACGTCCCGAGAATAGTGTCTAAGATATTTGGTGAGGAGATTGAGATCACCGAGAACTCTATTCGTCGGGTTCTCCAATTCAACGATAACCATACCATGCCGACTATGTTTGAGACATTGTTTATCTACGGCGGACTTCAACGTATGGGTTATCCGGCCAATCAGCTTTCTGATTTCCGCAAACAATATCTATGCCGGGTTTGGAGATATTTGTGTCATATTGTGATCGTTTGCTTATCTCCGAGGAAGGGAGGATATGATGTCGCGAGTCATTTGACTCTATCTCTCATGTTAGCCTTGGTCTACAACAAGCCGTATAACTTTAGCGGATACATCTTTGGCAACATGGTTGAGAATATTCGGGCTGGGAAGGATAAGTGGCTGCAATATCCACGGTTTGTGCAGCTGCTGTTAAATGATTTGAATCTTGAGATTGCTCCTGATCAACGATCCCTTTTGGTGCCAACGCCAATTCTTCTACGCGTCTTCAATAACTGCAAATTAGCGCCAAAGGGTGAACAAGTTTTGGCTGATCGTAAACTGTTCGGGCACATAGTCAATGAAAACTATGTTGCGCCGATAAATGAAGGATTTGAGGATGATGTGATTCCTCTGGTAAATGAGGATGACCTGGTTGACACGGAAATTGCACAGGATTTGGACGATATTGATCGTGTTGAGCGGGTTGATGAGGATTCCGATGATGGTGGGCCCACACCGCCCGATTCTGAGGGTGATGTGCCCCCATCAACTGCTTTAGATGAGATTCAAATAGCTGATCCTCGACGCTTTAAGCGTATTTTGAGAAGGATTTCTGCAAGGAGGGTTCATGTACCGAGGAACCCTGGCAAGCGACCAGCTGGGTCTTCTCCATCCTATTCAGAGTTACCTTTGAGGAGACGCCAGAGAACAGGTATTATTATTCAGGAATCTGGTCAGCGAACGCCTCAGCAACAACAACAATCTCCACAACATCAACCACAGCCACAGCTCCCATCTATTCAACAGCTTATGAGCCAAATGGAGAAATTGAGCAAACGCTTTGAAGATCAGAATGCAGTTATTGCAGCTCAGGCTTCTCAGATCAAGGAGTTAGAGCTTAAAGTTGCACAGGTGGATGAGTTAAAACTGCAGGTGTCTGAGTTAGATTCTAGACTGTTAGAGTTGGAGTCTGTTACTGTTGTTTCGGGGGAGGAAGGTCAGCGTACCTTGGAAACAAATGTAACGCCTCCCCCAGAACCAGAAAATGTACAAAGTTCAGATATTAATGAAAATATTGCTTTAGATTATTTCGTTGATGTTCCGGGACAACCGACTCCGATTGCAGCTGACTATTCAAATGTCAATCTGACATATCTGCAGAGTTTGGTTAATCAATTTGGTGAAGTAGATAGATCAGTTGATACTGATGATGTTGAAATGGATACAGAGGTTCCAAGGTCGGATGAGGAATATATGGATAATCCAAATCAAGAACCGGCACCTGAACGTGAACCGGAGCCAGTGTTACGACAACCTGCTCAAGCATACAATTTTGATGCTCCGGTTATTGAGACAGATTCTTCTGAAGATGAGGCAGAACCTGCAATGGAACAACCTGTTGATGAATCAGTTCCTGCGTCTACATCTTCAGGAAGTTCAAAACCACAAGTAGTGTACACATCAATTGCACCTAATTTGAAGATTTGTAAAACCTATCTAGTTAAAGGTGAATTGACCGGTTTGATCAAGTGTAGGAAATTCGATGTTGACAACTTTCTCATTTTGATCAAGAGAAGCGATGGCGTGCAATACTTCAAGCCTAGATTTAATCATATCAGCACATTGCCGAAGGTCGAACTTAATCGTCTTGCTCAGTTGAATATTGTAAATCATTCTGAAGATACTCGAGGAGTTCTCTTTCAGAAAATTCTAAGAAAAGAAATCTACAGCAAGAAATATATGTGGATTAGACTAGAGCTGGGAGTTCGGTATTCTTACAAGAAAAAGATTGATATAAGAACTCAACAACCGATTGTGAAATATCATTATCCACCAACTGCTAGTCTCAAGACTGTTCCCTTACAGGAGTTACCACTGGATTTCTTACGAGATTTTAAGTATTGGTGGTTTGATCCTGTCACCCAAGAAGCTGTAATTGAATATTCTACCAAGACTGCTGTGGTACAGACACAGGGTAAATGGGGAGAATGGCCAATTAAGGAATTTGTGGGAAAGTCTGTTCGAGTTTTTGATCCGATCAGCCTGATAAATCTGACAAAGAAAGATTTGAAAGCTCTCTACAAGAAGAAACTTCGGTATAATCAAGCTGATTTAGAGGAAGCTTCAAAGTTTATGAGGGTGGTCGAGATTTGTTTGAAAGTGGGAATCCATGCAGGAGGAACATTCCCAGAAGGTTGGTGTTGATTAAAATTTTGAAGTTTAAAGATTTTGAAGACCAAGCTGAAGACACGGGGGAGTTTGTCGATGCATATCAGTTTGTCTGTCAGTTGGTCTGTCGAGTTGTAAAGTGTCGATTAGTCGTTTAATAGAAATATAGATTTTATACCTAGCGACACTTAAGTTTTGGTTTAGGCGACACTTAGGTAAGTGACGCATGAAGGCGGCCACATGCGACACTTGCCAGTGACGCATGTCTGCCGATTTTGTTTTAGTATAAATAGAAACCTACGGGTTTTTGGCTAGGGTTGACGAAACCCTAGCACCATTTGTCGACTAAACTCATTTGTAATCAGTTCCAATATGTTATTGAAGCTAATAGACTCGTTTACTTAGTTCAATCAATTGTTTCTGTTTACGTTTATTAGTTATTTATATGATTGATTGTTTCCACCACTCAATCGCTGTCAATCATCACTTAGATCCATCACAAAGGGCACTCACAGCCTTCAACCACAAGTTTTTACCTCTTGTCCGTAAATCAAACAATATTTTCATTAAAACGCTAAAAATGGATAAAATTTCAAAAATTTTAGATTCAAAAATATCGTTCTTTAGAAATCCTATCTTCCAAAATTATAAATTACAGCAAAAAACGAGTTTTGACAACGAAACAAAACTGTTTTAGAATAAGATACGGACGAAAAGGGAAACACATGGCTAGTGTAACACCCGACTTTTCCAACAACATATTTTATAATAGATTATCCTTAGGAAGCGAAGTCCCAAACTTTTTACAAAATATTTCAACAACAATTACAAACTTAAATCTTATACTTGCAAATATTTAATTACATATTAACAAAACGAGTGTTATGGAAACCCTTTTCAAACATAATTATCAAAAAGTCAGAGTTAGCGCATCAAGTCAAACATACAGCTAGTCATCATCAACCCGATCTACATCAACTAACCACAATCTGCAAAACATTTAACAAAGAGGGGTTAGCTTATTGCTAAGTGAATGGAACCGTAACCGACGGTTCAATCCAATCATAACAAGTCTTACAACTAAATAAACCACAACAAACTAAACACATAAGCACATAAGTACATGAGGATCGGAGGAATAACAACCACAACAATCATACCGATAGCCTGACTACTACCTTCACAGTATTAGTTAATTCTCAACTATGTGTCTCAAAGTAACCAAGACAGCTACACAGTAGTAGCCAGACCCAACCAACCAACGTTGACCTCACTCCAAATAATATCAACAACTTGTCACATAAAGCATATCATATGCAATTATGGAAATCAACTGAACAACTTGTACAACCATATCAACCAATATCAATCAACACAATCAACAACTTGAATAACTGAATTTAACATGGCAACTACTACTAATTAAACTATCCTGGTTTACCCGTTGTAACCGAACCCGTTACAACTGAGTTAAACCGAGGACTACGGTAACCACTCACCGAAATCTGAACTTCTGAACTCAGTTGTCTAATATCACTGAGTTGCTGCTCGCTTATCTGAAAACACAATAATACCAAGTCAGTAACTCATCACAACTAATTCATTATTATAAACATACTCTACTAAATAGCATCAACTATTATTTAAATAACACAAGTACACAATTCACAGATTATCAAATTTCTCAAATTAAAACATGCAAACGCGATCCTGGAAACTGAGCTGGATCGCGTTCCCCCTTTGAAAAACATTCTGTTACAAATTTTCACTTACAAACGCGATCCGGACTAAGGAGCTGGATTGCGTTCCTATGAACAAAACACACAAAGATAAAATAACACATAGCAACACGATCCGGACTAGGGCTCTGGATCGCGTTCACACGTTTTACAGCAGAGGTTCAGACCTGCAACAGTTCCAGCTCGAACCAAAAATCAATTTCACCAATATGCAGATGTAACACTCAATTTAAACATGTAAATGACCTTTACTAACATGTATAATCATACAACAACAACTAGCAATATCATCAAACACCAAACTCATACATGCATCATCATCAAATCCACAAATTTATCAAACCCTAACTTGTAAACTCAAACTTGAAGAACATACATAATTCTTGCATATAATCATCATATAAACATCACAAAATCAGCTCATATAACTCACAACTATCATTCAAACATCAATCAATTCATAAGTTAAATATATGAACACTTACAATTTCAAGAAGAACTAGATGAAGATGATGCTAAAGATAATGATAATCTGATTTGTAAACCCTTGAATCCAACATGAACTTGCTATTTAACTTCTCTTTTTGATTTCTCAAGCTATGTATGTATGTTTTCTCAAGAACAAAGAAATGAATCTTAGAGTAAACTGGTAGGTAAAATCAGTCGGTTTAATCCACCGCCTAAACTTAAATACATTATAATATTTATCCCCTTCTAACACTATTGTCTAGAACCCGAAAATACTTGCGAAATATAATATTTTATTTTACTGTCAACTTTATTAATTTAAAACAAGTAACATTTTATTAATCACAATAAAACCTGAGACTTTTTTTTTACTTGTTTATTTTCAAATAAACTAAATAAACTATTTCTCATTATTAAAATAACCATTTAATTTCAGGTCCAGAAACCGGGTGTTACAGCTAGGCACACATTGACCAAAACATTCGATTCGTGAGGATTGAGCCTATCATTAGCATTCATCTCTAAAATGCTTCACTTTTCGTTTCATGTGTGCGCCAATGTATGCATTTGAATTAGAACTTGCTCTTGTAATGCATTTCGAGATCACACCGATGAGTGCCATACGTGGCATAGGTACAACCCATCTTGATAACTTCTAAGGAATCCAAACACCCTTCCACCATCAAACATCCACCCACTCAACATTCACTCTTCACACCCAATCAAAACCTCCAAGTATTCGTCCCGAACCTACAGAAGTTTCATTTTCCAACAAACTCTCAAAGATACTCTTGATTTTCCAAGACTTCTGCAGCCTAATACAAAGCCATAAAATATATCGGAGCATTCCCCAAAGGATGAGTATCATCCATAAAAGGAGTTCCAAGAAAAAGAAATTCAGCAAAAGCAAAGCTGTCAGAAAAAACCTAAAAGCCCAAGGATCAAGTAAAAGGGCCAAGAAAAGAAAAATTCCAAAGAAAAAGAAAGAAAAAGGCTATGTAGTCCTTTCAAAATCTGAGAAATTCCAAAGAAACTCTCTCAAGAAAAGTTTCGAGAAAATACAGGGAAAACCCTCACACCTTCTTCAACCCAAAACATCTGATTCCTTCCAAGATATCTCGAAAGGTTAGTACCGTCCTCATCAAAAGTGATGGAGATCTGATTCTCGACCAAGCCTATGACGAGAATGCTGCATGACAGGCTATCTGAGTGATTGACACTAGTAAGTAGGAAACCCTAAACACTTGAGTAATTTAAGGGACCCACTTATGAGGATTGCCTAGTCATGCTCATCATATATGTTGCTCGAAGAAGGTATCAAATTCTATAAACCCTTAATTTCCGGTAAAAACTCTTTCATAACTGCAACTTTATATTCTTTAGAAAATGGTATCTCTAAAAAACTAATGCGATTAGAATCCTTCCAGAAGCTTTTTAAGAATGAGTTTGGTTGAGGACAAGCAAAGTTCTAAGTGTGGGATACTTGATATCGTGTAAAATGTCATGTTTTTACTACCGATATCTCTCTCATTCTAGAACGATTCTTGGCATTTTAAACTCAAAACCAATACAAATCAATGATATTATGTCAAGATGGTCAAAACAAGGTTGCACGATAAAAATTAAGCAAAACGGGTGAAAAACGAAGATTTCACACACGTTTGAAGATTCAAGGCATCAAAACGAGATTTCAAGATAAAAGTGCCCATCATCAACATCCATCTCACCCAAGATGTTCGTTTTCAAATTACGAATCCAACAGAAGAAGAATCAACAAAAACGGATAAAGAATGAAGATTCTACGCCCGCCGGAAGATCCAAATGATTCGTACGCAATATCTGGAGATAGGAAACATATTTTTGGGATATCTTTACATCAAATTCTTCATTTTTGAATTACAAATCCAACACAAAAAGAATCAATGCAAACGGCCGCATAACGAAGAAGATACGCACAAATTAAGCAACGCAACGAAAGATGACGAACCAGGGCGGGTGGCAGCCGGCCAGCAGCCAGGCGCCCCCGCCCCCTACCCCTGTCTCATTTTCACTTTTCCGTCCTTGCGTGTACCCGGTGCACCACCTTTCGCTACTTTTTCGTACCTAGTGCACCACCTTTCGCTACTTTTTCGTACCTGGTGCACCACCTTTCGTTACTTTTTCTAATGTGAGCCTAGGGATGCTAATGTGAGCCATATTTTCCCAATAAATAGCAGCCCCTAAGTCTCATTTTAACACACACTCAAAATACACTTCTACATTCTAATACACTCACACACTCCTCTTCCATTTCCACTTTCTCACTCTAGAAATTCTCTTATAGTCTAGGATTATTGTAATTAATCTTCGGATTAGTATAGAGGCTAGAACGAACGTTAGGAGGTTTGAAGATTCATCTTTGTATGTGTAAACGAGTTGTCAATCATAATAATACGTTGTTGCGCATTTATTTTCGGGTGATATCTAAACCTTTATCATACTTGTTTTATTCCATATTTTAAATATGTGTTATTGCTTGGTATGTGATATATTTGTTGCCATGAGCTGCGAGTAGTTTATTATTGTGGTTGTGGATGATGTAGATAATTATAAGTAAGGATGACATTATATAATTAACACGACATTCGTAAAGAGATATGATGGCCCCAATTCGACTGTTTATCCGATATAGTACTGGAAACGCTTTAAGGCGGAGTACAAATGTATGGAATTCGGTAAATGACCGAAGGTAGTTATATCTATGGAATTAGCTCTGGTTTAATGGTTGGAATCCCGAAGGGGTAATACAACTTCACAACTAACTTTTATATCCTACGAAAGTCAAAACACTATAAAATGATGTTCGTAAAATACGTTCAGATAAAATAGGAATTAGTAACCCTTGTAGCGTCAAGACTTTATGAATTCAAGTTTAATTTATGGATTACCCTTTTTGGTTATCCACGTGACTGCAACCTAGTAATTAGGACCTGATCAACCTTAATTATGGTAAGTAGTTATCTGTGCCCATGACATGCAATAAGTAAGATACATTGAAACCACTCGTTGTATATATTAAGTTTACATTTTTGCACTGCTTTACAATTAGTTAGATAGAGTGCCATTTTCACTATCAATTACTCTCGACTGCATGTTGATGTGAGAAACCGTGGAACTACTACGTAAAGTGCACTGTCTATCATTGAAAGGCATGGTCCAAATATGAAACACGTTTTAACAAACTGCGAATAATCCGGGGATGTATAACTGTTTGAAAAGGAGAGATTTGAATCATAAGTCGAAGTAACTAGAGCTTAAATGAATGATAACAAGATTTCGGAATAAGATCAAAAGTTGTAATGACCTAGAATCTTTAAAACACCAAATCTTATAAAATCGGCAGTCTAAACATACAAAGTTATTAATTTGCATGCTAATAGAACAGTTGTGACAACCGGCAAAAATCTATGATTCAACTCCGCTCAGGTAATAAACTTAGAGGAAATTTTTTTTTTTAGTTAAACTATAATTTTAGTGAATTAACGCCTATAATTAAATAACATTGAATTTAGGCGCCTTATCGTTACAACCCGACACTAAACAAGCGTTTATCCGTGGATGCATATAAATGTGACAAAGTACTTACGTTTATGTTTATTAATTCATTTAGTAAACCCTAATATATATATATATATATATATATATATATATATATAAGTATGTGTGAAACAATAATATAATGATAAGTACACTTACTTGCATGAAAGTAACAAACCACCACCTTTGCATGAAATACAACATAATAACTAAATAAATACTTATACTTAAATCAATTAAAAACTTAATTAACTAATAAAATAAAAATCAGATTTTTACATATAAATTAATTAAATTAAACTAATTTAATTAATAATAACATTTAAATACCAACTAACCATTTAATCACCATCACTTCTCCACCAATCACCACCAAAACTCTTCACTTCCCCCCCCCCCCCTGGCCGGCCACCCCCTTCACCTCCCCCCCCTTCTTTTCTTCTATTTAAGCAACCTACACCCATCCCTTTCTCACTTTTCACACACACACATCCAATTCTCTCTTCCTCACACCACTTTTCTTCCATTTCTCTCCCAAAAATCTGCCATACTTCACCATCAAAAACCACCACAAATCACCACTCAAACAACCCTAAATCCACTCAAAAACAACCTACTTTAGTCTTAGATTCGTTGGTAAGAAGATACACAAATTTCTCTCCTTTACTTCCTTCAATTTCTATACACTAATCATCACCCATGGATGAATAATACAAGACTTATAATAATATATCTATATCTATGTATATACATCTTTTATCTTACTATATACATATGTAAGATTTTATGTAAGGCTATGCCTACAAATCTACATATGTATATATGCACTTTATATTTCATTTTTGTTAATATCTTATGTATGGCTATGCCTACGATCATATATGTATACATGCATCTTTATATTTTGTGTTGTTGTGATTCTTATGTATGGCTATGCCTACAAAATAGATGTAAACATGCATTATATTACTCATCTTCATCTCCATTTTCTTTTTATTTGAAGTATTGAAAAGCATGGCTAAGCCTACAAAAATGACTTGATGTTTGTAGATTATCACTTGCACATAATCATGTGTTAAAGATAAGTAATAATCCATGATCAAACCTATATCAAGTTGAAAGATGTAAATTTTACTTATTACATATCTACAAAATCTTTCAAGAATATCATGCTTGTAATATACTCAAAATCTGTAGAAAAATGATAAAAATTGCATGTGGGAAAAAGGGCTAAACAATGATTAGTACCTATGTGTTAGGATGGTGGTCTATGACTTGAAATCCTAACCCACACATACCCATGCAATCTGTCCAGATTTCTATATCTCACTTTGTGAGGTCATAAATCCGTGTATACTTAACAAAATATCACCATTTTACTACTGAAATTACTATTATGTATTAGCTTTCAAACCCAAATGGTCTCACTCAAAAACATGGAGTATTCAACCTCCAAACAGCCCATACGAAACTATTGCGCATGTTATGGCAGATTCGTATACCTCACTTTGCAAGGTCATAACTCCATGAATACTTAACCTAAGACTACCATTTTATTACTGATTTTAATGTTATAAAGCTTATCTAACAAGATTATGTTCAAATATAAGTTTAAAATACGTTTCTATAAATTTATACACAAGAGAACACAATCTGTCCAGAAAAACACAGGTTACTAAAATGGTCATAACTTGAGTTCTAGGAAGAGTTAGACGATGCATTTTTTTTTAAAAGTTGCGTATTGAATAGACCTACAACTTTCATGTTTTAGACTTTTTCGAGAAATGCACACATTCTTCTCTACAAGCCGATTTAAGGGTCTGGTCTGGAAACTTTCTGGAATTTTGTTGGATTCTTACTAAAGATCACTTAAAAATGTGTAAATGTACCCAAAAATGGTTGAATAAAACGTGACACTTAAACAAAAACTATGGGTGATGAAACTTTACAAAAATTAGAACTAATATGTATATGCTATATAACTAAACTTAAGCGTTTTTATGTGATCTAGGACGCGTTTATCCCACCGAGACCCAAACCAATACTTGCTAATTTCCGCTCTCTCACTAAGGTGAGTCTCATGGCCCCTACTTCTTTTTAAATGCTTTGACATGTTTTTGGGGTGAGAATACATGTTCTTTTCTTTGTGGACACAAACTAAACTGTTATGTATTGCATGAGTTGACACTATCCATTATGTAGGCCTTTATCATGAATTGTTAGTTAAGGACTTAAACGTGAATGTCATGAATAGATCTATTTGGGTTGACGCCCCCATCCGGGTTGGTAGCGCCAACATAACTATAAGTCAAACGGGTGCATTGTCATTTGAGAACTACTTGTGTTTGGATAGGACACTTGCGAGGCACTAAATGTTAAGGTTTCAATTCATGAGCTTATGGCAATAGTAATACAATTTTTACTATATTGTTGAATGGCAATATAACTTGAAATCTCGTGATCCACGGTAATGTTTTACAACTATTAAAACCTATGAGCTCACCAACTTTATGTTGACCCATTTTTACATGTTATTCTCAGGTAATTAAGATGCTTGCTATTTATGAAGATGGCATATCCCTTTTGAAGTTAGGAACTACATTTGCATGGACGAACTTTGCTTTTGATCTTAAATTCTTAAACTCCTAACTATTTTGTAACTAATGGGAATTGTTTGTAAACTTTTTAAAGACAAATGGTCTAAGTCTGTAAGACATCTTAAACTTTTATGAAGTATGTTTAAAACGACTCATGTAGAAGTCGTTCATTATAATTCTTGTGTTGTGATCTCATGATAGTCGCATCTCGCAACCTTCCGCTGAGGCGGGGTGCGACAACAGTAAACTACCTTAGGAGTTAAGAACGGTCGGACCTATGAGACGATACGCTACTGATTCATGAACCTCGGTATAGAACCAAAATAGGTTGCTTATCTTTCAACTAGATAAGTATTGGAAGTTTGCGTATTGCTCCGATCAGAATCATGATAACCTAGTTCCTAGTGACATGCCAATGGGAAATTGAGTTGGTAGGGTTCTAGAATTTACGCCTAGTAGTTTGGTTGCCACATTACTATCATCCCTATTTATTCTGTCATCCCGAAATATTAATTATAGAAATCTCAACAATCACATATTTATCTTTATCTGCTTTCCTGTACTTTAATTTTCTGCATTTTAATTACTTGTCTTTAACCCTCAAACCTACCTACTTTGTTCCATCCTAGATACTTCCCTACCGAAAGTGCCAACTTTAATTTACCCACACGTTTGGATTCATAGAACGATCTTAGGTTATACGTACCGCTTACTAACCAGAGTAGGTAGTACATATAATTTAAGCCCCGCTAATTATAAATTTTAAAACCCCTGATGGCGCCCGATTAAGTTACAATCAACGACACCGACGCTTTCGGGTGCGATCGGTAAACGTTTTGTGGAATGTTATCCAAGTATAGTTCGGTTGGGATGTCACCCAAAATACAGTTTGCGTGGGATGTTACCCAAAATACAGGTTGCAATACGTTGCTGGTCGTTCTCCAGTGTTTCCAAATCAGTACCGGTCATTCTCCGGTCAAAAAACGCATGGGTCGTTCTCCCGTCCAAACTCGGTCAGTCGTTCTCTGGAAATGAATATTGTTGGTCGTTCTCCAGCGAAACACGGTACCGGTCGTTCTCCGGTCAAAAGACGCACGGGTCGTTCTCCCGTCCATTTGGCCAGTCGTTCTCTGGCACTAAAATACGTTGCTGGTCGTTCTCCAGCGTTTACATAAAAGTACCGGTCATTCTCCGGTTTGCCAAACAAGTTTTATCACGTTTATAGTATGAAAATATTGTTTCATAAATACCAGTTTTGTTGTAAGGGTTCAGCAGTTCAAACAGTTCAAAGTACTCAAAATCGTGCGAGTAAACAAGTATGATAACAATCATGTACGCAAAAGTAGTTATGGCAATCAGTAAAACAGTTGACTATGTTTTCCACCCCTGTTCAAAAGTAGTAAAGCAGTAAAAGTAGGGGTTGTGAACTCACCTGTTGAGTTGAGCATGTTCGAGTGCTAGCAAAGTCTAAAGCCCAAGTATAGTCCGGTATCTCCTAACATCCTAAACGTATGAGATTTTAATAAGTACGTGGATGTCTAAGTCGACCATCCATACTAGTATTCGTACAACTAAGATATGTCCAAAGTATTTGTTTAACGTTTACGTTTGTATTTCGTAGTTGTGAAAATGTATATGACTCGTTGGTAACTGTTTGTAATAGTAATCTCTGAAAACATTTTTATATTTGTTTCATTGTGGTTCATAAAGTATGAAATTGTGTACGGGGGTCCGGAGGCAGCGCCCCTGGTAGCGGGGTCCAAGGGGTGGCAACCCCTGGGGGGGTCCAAGGGGCAGAGCCTTAGGGTAAAATCTCATCCTAAACACTTAGTGAAAAAGTTGTAAATTTTCTGTTTTTAGTGTCACTTGAGGCGTCACTTGCCTTAGGGTAGCGACACTTTAGAAGTGTCGCATAAAATGGTAAGTTCTGAATTATTAGCGTCACTCGAGGAAGTGACGCATATGGGGCGTCACTTAAATAAGTGACGGGTACAAGTGTCGGGTCAAAATCAGTATTCGAGTATAGGCGTCACTTAAGCTAGTGACGCATGGTAGTGACGGGTAGAAGTGTTGGTGTAAGTGTCGGAAAAAAGAGGGTTTGTAGCGTCACTTGGCGAAGTGACGCAAAAAGAGGGCTTTATGCGAGACTTAGTGCGTCACTTAAGTGATGCGGTACTGTTTTTGGGCCTGATGCGTCACTTAGGACTGTTCGTAGATCAATTTGTAAAAACGAGATTTAAGCTTCGATTTGGACATAATCAGTTGATAAAAACACTAAAACATGGTATATTAAGTATTATAAACAAGAGATATCAAAAAAATAGCAAAATCTAAGAGTTTGCGGGATTGTCGGGATCTTACAAAGTTGTCGCGAGGAAAATCCAAAAAGATGGAAATGCTCCTTTTGATCTCGTGAACGTTTTTCTCTAAAGAAGCTAGGTGTTTTATGGAGATCTTATGGTAGTTTTTAGTGGTTTTGTGATGGTGGTTTTGGTGTTGGTGGTCATGGTTTTGAGAGAGAGAGGGAAGAAGATGTGATGATGAAAATGAAAGGAAAGTGGGGTTGGGGTGGGGTGTGTTGGCTGATATTAGAGCCAAAAAGGGAGGGATTTTGTCCCAAACTTGTGGTATATAACCCGTGACCCGATCGTTAAATATTAAAATATTTTTAAATGATTAATTTTTAAATACGTATTCTATTATATTTTGTATTAGATATTTATAAACTAATCTAGTTGAGTTTGTAAAATCTTAAACTTTATTTTGTTTCAGTTTTACGCAATAAATGCTATTCGTTACGAAATACTTGTAAATATTATCGACATAATATTTAATAAACGTTAATGTTATTTAATAAATTTTGTTTTACTAATTAATTTAGTTCACCAACAGTCGCATATTTTGTCACGTTGTTTAAATTGTTCTGTACATAATTACAACTAATTATGAATAAGTAATACTACGCGTATTAACTAGTTGGGCTTTGCTAGACTTACCTCTAAAAGTAGTTGTGGATTCACTCAAAGTTAGGGAATTAGCCTAAAATGCAAATGTTTAGTGTACGTAATCGCGTTTAAATTTGCGGGGTGTTACAGTTATTGTGGTGTTCAGATGATTTACGTTTGTTGTTGTTGGAGGAGGATGTGTTGGATGTCTCACGGCTGACAACCAGGGCCATGAGTTCATGTGCCAACCGGATTGCACTTTTCACGGTGGATGGCTTTGATGAGGCGACGTTCCCTTGGATATTCTCCGGGAGGCCGCGGATGTATCTTTTGATGCCCTTCTCTTCCGGATCATCCAAACTCGGGCATAACAAAGCAAATTGCTGGAATTTGGTGGTATATCCAGCGATGTCAGTTCCCTGTACTGTCAAATGCCAGAATTCTTGCTCCAGACGGAGCAGTTCTTCTTCGGGACAGTATTTTTCTCTAAGCTTTTTCTTCAATTCATCCCAAGGAAGTCGGTTTGCTATCTCAATGCCCACAGAATTTACGTGGGTGTTCCACCATGTAAGTGCACCTTCCTGAAAGGTGTAGGCAGCAAACTTGACTTTATTATCCTCCGTATAGTTGCAGAGGTTGAAGACGGATTCCATGCGTTCGATCCACCTGATCAGACCAATAGCACCTTCCGTGCCTTTGAAGTAGAGTGGTTTTCAGTTAAGAAAATCCTTGTAAGAGCAAGGTTTGATAGAAGGGGTATTGACTGGGGTTTCGTCATTGCTTCGAGAGTTTAGAGGTGAATCCCGAGCAGCCAAAGCATCGGCCACTACTCGAGATACGACATCAGCAAGTTCGGCATCACTGTAACTTTTCCTCTTTGGCGGCATAATTCTTCAAGAGAGAAACAAGAGGCACATGAGAAGTTGTACTAGAATGATAATTCGATAGATGTACATATATTAAAATGGTAATATACAACATCACAAAGTGAAAATTAACAATGTAAGATGGCCGAGAGAAATTGTCGATTGATATTACAATGTTAAACGATTACAGACAGTTTCGAGTTATGTGTCCCAAAATTTACAGGATTAGGTTTTCAACAAAAGGTGCCGGGAATTATTACATTCGGTCGAATTACATAGGTCCTACGAAAGCATAATAAGGTACAGATTCAACCTAAGCTAATCCTGACGTAGATTGAGTTGTGGTAGTAGTGCGATGAGATGGTCCACAGATTCTGCGAGTCTACTAACCATTCGGAGGGCGTCCTCGGTTTCCCTTAGACGTGTCTCGCGCTGATTCAGCCTTGATCACTTGGTTGTGGACAACCTCCATAGTTTCGATGGTTTCACCCAGACGGTTGTCAAGGGTGTCCATGTGGTTGATGGTATTTTTGTGATCTTTAGAGACTTGATTGATACGTTCGAGTGATGTGAGTCTCCAGTTTTCGTTGGTTTCTTGGAGTTCGATATCCATAGTGTTGAGTCGTTGCTCGTGTCGGTGTAGCCTAGTGGCTAAGTCTGACAAAGTGAAGTGAGTGGGGTATGGGTCAGCTCGAGGCAACCTGGTGTTCCTCCTAGCCACCCTTGGGTTTCGCGATCCATACGGATGAGAGCGTGACGAATTGGGTGGTGTGTTTGCCATTCTGAGACAAAGCGTTAGAAAGAATGAGGCCTATATTCATATAATACATATATAATATAGCCTAAGATATTGAGCGAGAGCGAGGCCTATCTATGTATATATCTATATATCACATAATAGCCTAAAGTGTCTAACACATACATGTTTGAGTCTCGGTTTCTCTCGAGGTCAGAGTCAACTAGTGTATCCTGTTCAGTAATGACTCTTTTCAGATCTCACATCATATTCTTTTAATTGTACATAGTTGATCAGGCTATGTTAAATTAAACCAATACAATGCAGTCCCTGAACCTAATCATACTTAATAAGGAATACTGCCTAACGGTCATAGTCTAGGCCCACTAAACGCAACCTAGTTCACTATAACCTTAGGCTCTGATACCAACCTGTCGCACCCCCAATTTTGGGTTGTGGAAGCGAATCGGGTCGGGGCGCGACTAATCAATATACACAACACATAAGATATAATGAACGACCACTAAATGCGTCGTTTTACATTGTATTGATAAAACCTAAGTTTACATCAAAAATATTGTTTACATTAGCTCAGTTCCTTGAAATTGAGAGATTTATATTACATAATTACTTTATACAAAATATAATAATGCAACTAAATCTCTAATTGATTGGATGAAGACTCGAGCTAATGAATCCTGATTGGGCAGCCAACCTACTGCTGAGTACCTGTGATACATGCTAAAATGGGTCAGCGAAACGCTGGTGAGCTCACAAGCTTGTATGTCAACACATAATTGTATGAACCGCAAGATTTAATTGAATTTAAAATGCAATTAAGCAAAATAAAAGTTATACAGTCATGAGCACATAGTCTGAGCTTAACTTGAGTGTCAGGTCCAATTAAAGAAACCCAACTGAGGTGCCTCCTACGAGTGCCTAATCTACACTCGTTTTCCCAAATGCTAATACGTCCGTTTGACCAGTTAGTGCGTGCTAACCCGGACGAGGATTGTCAATCCTATATGATATCATATACTAACATTCACGCTACAGATGTATTACCAAACTATGCTTGTGGAGGGCTTTAATCGATTAGTTGAAAACAACTCATGTAGCATTTGATTTGTAATGTACTTGCGTTCATATTGTAAAACAAAACGAGCAATGTAATCACACCCCTGATGAAAACCGTAAAATAGGGGCTATGAGACTCACCTGAGCCTTGAGAAGTTTAACTTAATAAACTTGTTTGATTAGCCGTGAATTGATGTCCGAAGACTTGTAACAACTTCGTGCGAGAGGTATCCGGAAAGATAGAAATGTAGATCGTTGCGAGGTGGTCGTTTTTCTTCAAAGGAGCAAAATGATTTGAGGTTGTTTAAGGGTGTTATTTGGTGAATTAATGAGGTTGTGGTGGTGTGGTGGTTTGAGAGAAAAAAAGAAGAAGAAAGTGGAAGAGAGAGAGAGAGTGAGGGATAGAAATGAGAGGGAAAGGAGGTGAGAGGGGGTGATGTCCCCCTCCCTTGGGCCGGTTAGTGGGGCCCACCCTTTGTGGGTGTGTCCCAATTTTTGTTCTCCGTGTTTGTGCTCCGTGCGGTGTTCATTTTTCTCATTATTTAAACGTTTAATAATTATTTTAAAATACGAATATTTATTAATGTTTTTGTTGTAATATTTCATTAAACACTTTTACTTGAGTTATAAAATATAACTTATTGTTGTTTTGATTGTTCGCGCGTTTATTATTTTAATCGTGTAAATGTTGTTTGTACGATACTAATTTGAGTTGAAATATTATCTAAATAATATTTTGGATAAAAATAGAGTTATTAAATAATGTCATATTATTTAATAAAATTGTTCACCAACGTCCGTATTAATTGAAACGAATTGCATTCGATTTGAAACTTGTATGATTTAATCAAATCGCATACTTGTATATATTCAACAATATATATATATATATATTGATACATAAATTAGCCTAACACAAAACTAATTACATATATTACACTTGATTAGGCACTAATTACAAAAACTAATTTGGCGGGTGTCACAACAACAAACTTGTATTATGAGTCATAAATTGTGTACCTCTTTCTCTTCTGATGTCGATATCTTCTACATTTTCTTTGGTGTCATACTCCACTAGTACAACTTGTCTCTTATTCGTCACATCTTCCTCTTGACTATAACTTTCCTGATTATAATCTTGAACTTTATGTTCTCTCTGCATTTGTTTCTCAAACGCTATTTCTCTTTCTCTCATCTCCAAATTTGATCCCTTGATCAAATTCCTTTTTCTCTGTGCTGTGCTGGTTCTCTAACTAATGTCTTGTCTTTCTCTATTCGATTTTAATATAATCGAATTTGGGTTTCTCTAACCCGTTCTGAAGAACAATCTAATCCCGATTGATTCTTCTCTTTCTCTTGAAAATGATCTAATCCCGATCAATTTTCTTCTATCTCTTGAAAACCGATCTACTCCCGATCAATTTTTCCTTTCTCTTGAAAACGATCTAATCCCGATCAATTTTCTTCTTTCTCTTTGCTTTCTCTGATTCAATCTTCACTCAATCGAATCGTGTGTCTCTCTGGTTTTCTTTTCCCTCTTCTTTGTAATCGAGTCACTTTATTTCTTGTTATGATCAATTCACTCGATCTTGTAATAAGTTCTCTAATTGTAGTTCATCACAAACAAACAATCTTCTTGCCTTCTTCTCTTGTTGTTGTTTTCTTCATGGCCATACGGTTCCACTTCTTTTCGAATCTACAAGAACACACTTTGAGGTTTTCTTCGTTTGTACAAACCGAACAGGCTTTTTGTCCTTCTTATGTTGCATTTTCATATCACAAATCTGCAGCGTCTCTATCTATTATTTCTTTCCTTTTGTAACCGAATCACTTGAATTCTTTGTTTGTTACAATCGAATCTCTCGATCTTTGATCTTCTTCGATACAATCTTCGATCTTCACGATCTTTGATCTTCGTCATTTGGTTAACCGCCATCTCGGTGGTGTAACCGTTTCCATCATCACTTTCTCTTCAATCTACATCTTCTCCTTCCATGGCTGCCCTTCTTCCTGTTTGTGATATTCAACGCATTATTGACTGATCCTTGTCCATGATTCAATTTGTTGTTCGATTCCCGCTTTGATACCAATTGTTGCACAGGTCCTTCAATACGATTTCCACATATAATTCCAGGATCTCCATATATCAAACAAACATGCATCATCATGTTATCATTCGACAAGTATCATCATTATTATGAGAAAACAACGAACAACATGAATATGGGTTGAACCCTTTGAATATTATAACTTCTGAATGAATGAGGGTTACAGACACTTATGACTTTACAAACACACACACACACACACACACACATATATATATATATATATATATATATATATAACTTGAATAGGCACCATGAAACGATGCAACGTTTCATCCTGATCAGTTATAATGAACAGACACACCCTTCTAATACTAACTACTACTAACAGCCACTACCAACAGATGCATCGGTTCACCATATCTGTTTCTGATGAATCGATGCAGCCCTAAATTAACTTCCCTACTTATATGGGTCACAATGATTGTTGGCCTGCGGCCCAAACCCAAATAGACACTTATTTTTGACCCATAAAATGCATAATATACACACATAATATACGACCCATTTATTTGACCATTGACCCATTTGACATTAAGTCCAACATTCTCTCTTTTATTATTGATCAAAGTATATGGTTTGGTTGTTTTCTCTATTGATGACATGTTACTTTGCTTCCAATTTACAAGAACTTGTACTTTTCGATATATATATACTTGAGTTTTGATAGAACTTACACCAAAATGTAGATGTTCGTCATCAAAGAGAGAGAAACATGACAAGCAAGATGTAGATATGATTATATATATATATATATATATATATATATATACTAGGCATTGAACCCGTACAATGCGCGGCCATTTGAAAAGTGCAATTATATAGTAATTTGTAAGTAGCCGAATATATAAATGGGCATATAATTAATTATATCGATATATATATATATATATACTAGGCATTGAGCCCGTACGATGCACGACCATTTGAAAAGTGTAATTATATAGTAATTTGTAAGTAGGCGAATATATAAATGGGCATATAATTAATTATATCGATAGCACAATTAATTTGTGGTGTTGACAAATTGCTTTACGTTTACTTCAATATTTTTCACATATATCATTCATTTACTTTTCAACATAAAGTTATAAACCAAATTTCTTTGCAAACAATGTTCAAGAGTTTGTAAATTAATAATACGTAGTCGTTAATTAAAATAATACGCTCGAAATAGGTAATTAAAAAACTTTTATTATATATAAAAATTAAGCATTGAACTCTTGCGATGCACGACCATTTATATAACACCATTAAATTAGTATGTATGTGTGACACCCGACCAATTAGGGCTTGTGTTAGTGCCTAATCATTGTACTTATTCATGTAATTAGTTATATTTAGGGCTAATTACGTGTATCACTACATGTATTGATATATGTTTATATATATACACGCGTATGCGAGTTGTTTAAATCGTACATTTCACTATCGGATGAATTCCGACACATTATAAATGCGGACGTTGGTTAACAAAATGTTAAATAATGTGAAATTATTTAATAAACTCAAAAATCTCTAAATATTATGTTAATAATATTTAACATGTAAAACGTAACGTATAAAGTATCATAAACGCGACGAAAATGCGCGAAACGCGCCCGACAACCAAATGAAAGCCAAAATATATTTTATAAGTTTAAAATATATCATTTCGAATAAAACTTTCATTTAAAATATCGTATTTTAAACTGATAACAAAAACGTGCAAAAATACCGTTACGCGATTTGACCTCCGTAAAACGAATGCGCAAATCGAGGCTGATAATTTAACGAAACATTTTTATAAATGTTTTCAAGTAGTAACATTAAATATTTCAAGTAAAAATATCGAGACTTAAATCGTTAGTTAAAACGCGAGTATTAAACGTTAAGCGCCTAAATAAACGACGAAACGAACGAGGAAACGAGCACCGATCGCAACGCAGTCTGGAAATGAGGTTAAAAATCACAAGACCAGCCCGTGGGCCCCCCTTGGCCGGCCCCTATTCCTGCCCCCTCACTCCCCCATGCAAGACCAAAACCACACTCTTCCATTTCCTTCACTTCACCATTTTCATTATTACACACACACACACCCAATCCTCTTTTCCTCTCCCTCTCACTTTCATTCCCCCTCCTAAAAACACAGAAAAACTCAGTCAATAAACCCCTTCATCTCATCATCATCATCGATATCCATCATCAAGAACAAGAAGGTGCAAGAAATATAGCTCATCATCTCCTTTTCTTCCTTCCTCCATCACTTCTTTGTAAGAATACTTCAAACCCTCATCTAAATTACTTGCATGCTACTGATTTCAATGTCTAGTTGCTCATCTAACATGATTATGTCCAAATGAGATGATAAAAATCGTTTTTATACAACATATGTTAACATGCACAAATCTGCCCAGAAAAATCAGACTCAAAGAAAAATTCGTATAAAATCGTATACTAAGAGTTAGATGATGCATTTTTTTAAAAAATTTACGTATTGAAAAGAGCTACAACTTTCATGTTTTACACTTTTTCCAGATCTGTACGTATTTTTGTGTATAAACCAATCTTTGAGCCTGGTCTGAGATTTGTCGGAAACCGAGTTCGGTTCTTACGCAGAATTTTCTACCTATCTAGATGGACTCTATAATTACCGGAAAAAATCAGTTTAACAACTAGACACATAGGAGAACAACTGGTAAAAATTGTGGACTCTAATTCGAAACATAACTAGTTAAGAAAAATGGGCGAAATGAACCGACAAAACCGAAAACCCTCTTTGTGGACTGATTTTGCAATATTTTTAAAACCGACACCTCGGAATGACTCTGACACGAACCAAAACTTTTTGGAGACTCTATGAACTAATCTAAGGCTTCCCTAAAAATTTCGGGCCAAACCGAGCCCGTTTGACCATGTTACGAAAGCAAAAACACAACTGTTGACTTTGCGGGTTGACTTTGACCTGCGAACTGAAGTCTTGCAAGTTGAGTTTGACCTGCGAACTGAAGTCTTGCGAGTTGAGTTTGACCTGCGAACTGAAGTCTTGCGAGTTGAGTTTGACCTGGGAACTGAAGTCTTGCGAGTTGAGTTTGACCTGCGAACTGAAGTCTTGCGAGTTGAGTTTGACCTGCGAACTGAAGTCTTGCGAGTTGAGTTTGACCTGCGAACTGAAGACTTGCGAGTTGAGTTTGATTTGCGAACTGAAGACTTGCGAGTTGAGTTTGACTTGCGAACTGAAGACTTGCGAGTTAACATTGACTTATGAGTTGACTTTGCAAGTTGACTTTTTGACTTATGAGTTGACTTTGCAAGTTGACTTTTTGACTTTGCAAGTTGACTTTTCAAAATTGACTTTTTGACCTTGAGAGTTGACTTTTTGACCCTTAGTTAATTTCTAGAAAATCACATTTTAGACTCTGGATTACGGGCCTTAACACCTTCGGACATATATATACATATATAAAAGCAATAAACACCTACAAAGATCAAACATTTATGATATAGAATCATACATGAAACGCATATGCTTCGAGAAGTATACAATACTATGAACATAATAATAATACTTTGAATTATTATTACATAACCACACCAACGGGCCGTACATGCTTTCAAAACTCAAACAAAACAATCAAACATTTGGACATAACTAATTGATGGACAACTAACATAGATGGTCTGTTGAGACATCTACTCACTCATATGACCTTGCGCGTTTTGAACGCCCGGCAGGTTACAGTCTGCGGACACTCATTTGGTACAAAATCATACTTGCTTGCTTTGCAAACACTCTAAGACTCAGGTGAGTCTCATAGCCCCTCATTTTACTATTTTTGAACCAGGGGTGGGAATACATGCTCAGTTTTTATTTACATTTGAACGCAAGTACAAAACACGATATATTGAATGCATGAGTTTGCTCTACTAATCATGAAGTCCTCTATCACATAGTTTGTTAATATGGATTTAGCGTGAATGTTAGTGTATGGTACCATATGGGATTGACAGTTCCCGTCCGGGGTAGTCGCGCTACCACGAGTGCGGTCGAACGGATGCATTATCATTTGTATATACGAGTGTAGATTAGGCACTCGCAGGAAGGCACGCACGATCGGGCACTTAATTGTGATTCCTGACACCTCAGTTAAGCTCGAACTATGGGATCATGGCAGTAATATACACATTTTTATGATTGATTTCATACATAATTATATCTTGCGGTTCATACATTATTTTTACTATCAAACCTGTGAGCTCACCAGCTTTTAGCTGACCCTTTTAGCATGTATTCTCAGGTACTCAGCAGCTGTAGGCTGGCACTCAGGAATTAGCTTAGCTCGAGTCAGCATGCAAACATCAGAGATTTTATTGCATTAATATATTTTGTATAAGTATTTATGCTAGAAAATCTCTCCTATTCAGAACACGAGCTAATGTATTTGGTACAACTGATGTAAAATTTTATGGAATTAATGTATTTTGTTAAAACGACGCATATAGAGTCGTTCATTATATATCTTTGTGCTTGATTACCTTGATTAGTCGCACCCAAAGTATGCTTCCGCTAATCACGAATTTGGGGGTGCGACGGTATGTTATTATGTTTAAGTTTGTATACATAATACAATTAAATTAATTTATATGTTATTGTGTTAAATTTAAATACATGCATTGAGCTCGTGCGATACACGACCGTTTGAAAAGTGCAATAATATAATAATTGGTGTTGATAAATTGCTTTACGTTTACTTCAATATTTTTCATATATATTATTCATTTATTTTTCAACACAAATCAAGGAAAAATCAAGGAAAGCTTAACTTATGATGTGACATGTCTAAAAATCAAGGAAAAATCTTTGTTATATATATATATATATATATATATATATATATATATATATTGTAACACCCGCCAAATTAGGACTAGTAATTAGTGCCTGATTCTTTGTTAATACATGTAATTAGTTCTGTGTTAGGCTAATTAATGTATCAAATTATATATTGTTGAATATATACAAAAATGTGATTTGCTTAAATCGTACGCAAAATAAATCGAATGTATTTCGGTTCAGGTAAAATACGGACGTTGGTGATCAATTTTATTGAATAATATAAAAATTATTTATTGACAATAACGTACCAAAAATATTATTGTGATAATATTTCAAGTTCACTTCATATCGTATTATAGGCGTCGGCACGACTTAGATATTAAACGCGTAAACAAACGAGGCCAATTGAATTATTAAGTAATCGATAAAATACTCCAATAAATTTATTTAATTAACTTTCGTCTTCTTTAAAAACTTGCACTTTAAACACTTAAAATAATTATTTAACGATTAACGATCGGGGAAACAAACACCGCACGGAGCGCGAATACACGGAGCTAAAAGTGGAGACCCACACATGGGTGGGCCCCCACCCAAAAAATCTGCCAAAGGGTGAGGTCATCACCTCCCCACCCTCACTTTACTCTTTCTCTTTTTCTCCCTCTTCTCTTTTCCTTTCAAAATTCCACCATTTCCACCACCATCTTCCACCACAAAATAACACCACAAAAACGCCTCAAATCACGTCGCTCGTTTGGAGAAAAAGACTCATCTCGCAACAATCTACAAATCTACCTTTTCGGAATTTCCATTCGACACTTTGTAAGTTTCCGACAAATCTCGAAACTCTTCAATTTCGTTTATTTTTACATAAAAATTGTTTATATAAGCTTAAAATGTCCAAATATGGGTTGGGTAAAAGAATCATACCAAACGGAAACCCGAAAATTCGTTTTTGGCTCAAAAACTCGTTAACAGCTTTAAGTGTCGCAAAGACGTGCAGACATGCGACACTTCGTGCGACACTTAAGTGACGCATAGAGTGTCGCTAAAAGCCCTAACCCTGCGACACTTGTTTAAGTGTCGCATAAAACCCCTTTTTCCCGACACTTCTAGCGACACTTCCTAAGTGACGCCTAGACCCATACCCGACACTTCCAGCGACACTTCCTAAGTGACGCCTAGACCCATACCCGACACTTCTAGCGACACTTCCTGAGTGACGCCTAGACCCATACCCGACACTTATAGCGACACTTACCTTAGTGACGCCCTACCATGCGTCACTTCCCTTAAGTGACGCATATGCTCAGATTTACTATCTTTAGCGATACTTCCCAAGTGTCGCCCAAGCTCCTAAGTGACGCTATAAGTGACGCATAAACAGGAAGTTTTAACTAATTTTACACTAAGTTTTGAGACCCAAATTTGACGCCCCATTTCACCCAAATTCGAGTCCAGATGCGTTTTTCACCAAAGCAATTCGAGTCCAGCTCGACCCCAGCCAGGGGCTCTGCCCCTTGGACCCCGCCAGGGGCTGCCGCCCCTTGGACCCCGCTACCAGGGGCGCTGCCCCCGGACCCCCGTCATTAACGGGCTTCGCCCTTACCCTAGGTTCACGAGTAACGGTGTTACATCTAAACTTTCACACAAAGTGTTAAACTTGTACAACATCAAACACGAATGCGACACAACTACTAAAACACATTGGAACTTACTTTTAGGTATAACACTTCAAAATCATCAAAATAATAATGTGGGATTATTATTACAAACAATCACCAACGGGCCGTACACATTTTCAAATACTTAAACAAACAACCAAATCATGGTAATTTGGACATTCTAGTTGGACAAACAACTACAAGGTAGTCTTATTAGATGCCTTCACATGTTTATAACCATCGCGTGTCATGGACACCCTCAGGTTACAAGTCTTTGGACTTCGATTATTGGCTAATCAATCTCAGTTTATTAAGATAAACTCTCCAGGCTCAGGTGAGTCTCATGGCCCCTCTTTTTACTGTTTTACTAGGGGTGTGATACATTGCTCTGTTTTTAACGCATGAACGCGAGTACATATTTCAATATACTACATGAGTTGTTTTCAACTAATCAAACCAAAGTCCTCCGTCAGTATAGTCTGGTAATACGAAAGTAGCGTGAATATTAGTATATGGTACCATATAGGATTGACCCTCCTCGTCCGGGTTAGCAAGCACTAACCGGGTAAACGGACGTACTAATATTTGGGAAGATGAGTGTGGATTAGGCACTCGTGGAGGCACCTCGCTCGGAATTCTCTATATGGGACCCGACCCTCGAGTTAAGCTCAGACTATGCGCTCATGCTTGTATACATTATCTGTAACTTTATTTGCTGGATGCAAATCAATACTTAAATCTTGCGGTTCATACAATATTATTTGATACTCAAACCTGTGAGCTCACCAGCGTTAGCTGACCCATTTTAGCATGTATCACAGGTACTCAGCAGTAGATTTGGACTGCCCATCAGGATGTATCTTAGCTCGAGTCTTCATGCAAACTTCAGAGATTTCATTGCATTATTAGATTTTGTATAACTAATTATGTACTTAAATCTCTCATATTACGAACACGAGCTATGTATGAGTTCAAACTATTGTAAACCTTTTAATATTAATATATTTTGTTAAAACGACGCATATAGAGTCGTTTGCTATATATCTGTGTGCTTTGATTATTGATTAGTAACACCCAAAGTATGCTTCCGCGAATCATTAAATTTGGGGGTGTTACATATATATATATATATATATATATATATATATTAGGTATGGAGCCCGTACGATGCACGACCATCTATAAAATACAATTATAATTATTGTAAGTTTAATTTTGTTAATTTAAAGACACAATTATTATTGAAATTGAAATAAAATGATTTATTAACATAAATCAAAGTATAATTGATGGACTTGTATTTTTTTTCCCAGCAGTTGATACATCAAGTATGACAGAGTATATCATTTACTTAATAGCATCTGAAATTTATGTTTATGTCTCTACCAATTCACATGTTAACATCGATATTGTCAACATGTGAATGACAAAGGTAATAACCATCAGTTACAAAATTATGTTAAGTTTTAATACATTTGTTGAGCTCTTACGATGCAAGGTAATTAATAAATAAAAGTAGTCGTATGTTTTTTAAGTTTTCAGTTGTATTAATATTGTTGAATGTTGAAAATTTATTATTATTAGTGAGTAGTAACATATAACAATATGCAGTATAAATAATCACATCATATATCATAGTAAAACTAATTTTCTTAAAACGTAGTAGTTGATGATTATAATGGTTGATAATTTTAATGTATGAGATATCAATAAGAAAATAAATTTGTTATTGTTATTGTTATTGTTATTGTTATTATTAAAAATAGATAAAAGTTCAATTATTATAATAGTTCAATTATCATTGAGAATTAAAAATAGATAATAGCATAAACCAAACTATATAATAAAGTAATCAAACTATTATAATAAACGGTAGAAATTATTATATAATGTCAAATAAAACACAATGAATTGTATGAAGATAGATAATTAGTGTTATATATGTTCGTAAATATTTGTAGGTCTTTGAGCCCGTGCAATGCACAGTAATGTATAGGGTTAAAACGAAAAAAAATAAAAGTGTGAGAATTAAACTATTATTAATCCTTATTTAAATGATTTATAATAATATTCAAAATTAATAAAAATTGAAAGCCATGTGGCATCCCTAGAATTTGAAAAATAATTTGAAGTAATTATATTTTAGATATGTTATCTTATGATGATTAAATAGATGTCACATGAGCAAAATAAATCTTTATATATATATATATATATATATATATATATATAGTTTTATTCTAATGAATTTTCTGCTCATAATGCAGCGATGTTTTTTATATAACTTTGTTTATTTTTGAACACATATTGTTATTGTTATTGTTATTACTCCTACTACTTAGAAGTGTTACGTGGTAGTAGTTGGGAGAAGGATAGCTTAACTTATGGTGATGAAGATTTTACTTGAATGGATACTCTATAAGATTTGTTCATTGACGATTCTCATCCTTATTCTAATCAGGTTCCTTTAAAATGGGCTCGGCCAGCTGTTGATAATTAAACTACGTAATATGAAGGAGAAAGATAAAATGACAAATAAATTGTCAATTCATCCAGAAGATCGATGATCGGTCGTTACACCTATGTCAAGAAAAAAGTCGACTGTGTTTTTTTAAAATAACATTGATTCCATCATACGTACGTTAGTGGTACGATAAACTTGTTGTGGTTGCCTTTTTGGTTTGAAAAAATTTGATTGCAAATGATTTCTTCAAGAAGATGGTTACAAAAAGGGGGTCTTCCTAGCTCAATTGGCTCCTATTATTAATCATACTTCTAGCAATATGCTTTTTTAAAAAAAAAAATTGTGATCAAATGCAAGTGATGAATCGATAGTTCCAATACCTATACTTCACAATATGGTTGATTTGAAGAACGACTTTGACTCTGAGTCATATTCTGTTATAGCCCCGGCTGTAGTAAAACTTCGGCCCCTTGCATTATAAGTATTAATTACCACACCGACGCTGCCCACAACCCTTAGTCACGGTCACCAACAACAGGATCGTCGACCAACCGCTCACGGCACGTCAATAACCACGTAATCTCCTTGTGTGGATTTACTTTTATTCGTTTGTTGATTGTGTGACTACAATTGTGTTCAACATTTATGTGGTTTGTGTCCCAAATTCCTAACATAATTCCCTTAAGGTATCGTACACCTCCAGGCATTCGATTTACGCCACGATATTACTCAAAATATACCTATGGGCCGAAGCGAACCTTAGTTGTGTATGGACAAAATCAAGGACGGAGGATGTATAGGCAGGGAGGGGTTGTGGCCCCCCCAAAATTTTGGGCCACAAGTGTAAATGTATATGTATTATTTGGGCTTAATTATAGTACACTTTAATAACATGTGGGCCAGTCCATAATTGATAGAATAATTAAATGTACGTTATTAGTTTTACCTATAATCAGAGTCAAATCAAGTAAAGGTTTTAATTAGAAATTGAAAGCAAAACACAAACAAAATCTATGTTACGACTGTTTGACCATTAGTTTCTATACATCTTTACAACTTCATTATCTCTTTAAGAAATCTAAGCTTTAATTTTTTTTATGTTTTACTTTTTTTTAGGCTATTTTTTCTCTATGTGGGTGTTGTTTTTTTTATTAACTAGCTTTGTTATATATTTAGAAATTTATTCGTGTTTGCAGTCATCGTTAGTTTAGTTTAGTTGTTTCGTTCCAAATAGAAATTTATAAGCTACGGAATAAGCTAGAAAACATGCATCCTTCTATACGTCAACTCCTATATAGTCATATTATGTATCATATCTAGAATTTTTTTGGCCCCTAATATAAATGATGTTATTCTCACCATAGGAAAGGTAAGATGTGGTTACACCATTAGTGGCAAATATTAATCTTCTCAGTTTTAATTTCTAGTCATTTAAAAGAGAGAACTGAACCAACCCTATCGAAACTTTAGATCACATGGTATTAAGTACATAATAAATCATCTTGTACTATTCATGCAAATATCATACATGATACAATTCTTACAACTTAATATTATCACTTTAAACAATGAGAAACTTTGTCAATTAGAAGATGAACCATAGATAAAAACTAGTCCAACTCATATAGGGTAAGTACCCCTTCACACTCCAATAATCATAGATCATACACTAATTAATAATTAAGATAGTCAAGAGTTTCTAAAAGAATGAGCTCTTAACAGGAGACCTCCCCACAGCCTTCATCAAGTTAGCTACTTCAAGGACCCTAGAAATTTTCGTTCCCCTTTTGGCCTCTGCTGATGCTCTCCTTTCTTCAGCCTTTTGATGTGCTTTCGCTATCTCATTCTCCATCTTTTCTACTGCTCGTACTCGCTTCTCTTCTAGCTTTCTCTACACAAATAAGAAGCAAACAAAGAATTAACTCAACATAATAATTCATCCATGACATAGAACTTAAGTTGAATATAACAAGACGAAAGTGGCCTAATACACATATATCAAGTTTCATGTAACACATATATAATGTTTACGGGATAGACTATATTATAGTTTCTTCAAGTATAATTTTCTTTGACGCACAATACCTCGACTTTCTTCATCTTTAACGTGGACCGCTGACTCTGCTCATTCTCCCAACCATTTATTATCGCGTCCTCACACTTAAACCTATTGTTAATCTCTGCAACCTTAGCGTTCTTCCAAGCCGTTATCTTGGATTCAACTTCCTCCTTCTTTACGTTTCTCACTGGCACCACCACATCTCTACTACCGTGAGTGACAATTGAAGCACTATCTCTTCTTGTAGGAGATAAGGACGGATGCAATTCAAGACCCCAATTGCTAAAACCATCGTTTTCAATTGTGTTGCTCGCTATTGGCGATCCTGCTAGCACTAGTGTACTATTAGTTACACTTATATTCGAAAAATCTCCACGTGAATCTTGATCACTTGTAGCCATGGAAGGAGGGTAAAATGATGGAGTCAATACATGTACATCCCTAATATCTTCATCACCATGAAGATTTTGAACCCTTTGATCATAATTGGCCATTTAATTAAGATATAATTTGAAGTGGGATTTTAAGCACTTTGAGTTTAGTATACAAAAAAGGGTGAAATTAGATGGACTAAATATCCTTTAACCAAGATCTTGATATGCAATGTGACATAATAAAGTGTTTATTTTTTAACATAACATGATAATAAAGTTTTGTTTGAGTAATTGCCCCTTTCCATGATATTTCCTTTGCATTATTTCTTGATTAATTATTGGCACCTTTTCTGCAGTTGGTGGAGAAAAAGATATTTAAATATATGTAAATGTTCGTATCATGGGTCCTTAATCAACAATTAAATGCTTAATTGCATGTCATTGAACAAGTGATTGGAGTGGTTTAATAAAAAACAATAGTAAAATTGGTATTAAATATTTAAATTTAAGAAACCGCGTTTTGGTTTCAATGTAGAATTTGTAAATATATCTTTACAAGTTACAATTCAACAAGTGTAACCTAAAGATAAATTATAGCTACTAACTCCATGTTTTGGTATATTACTTGTACCTCCTAATGACCCGACAAGTATACTGTTAATCTGTTATGATCTTTTAGTTACGTGAAACATAGTATATGATCCGTTTAAAGATAAAATAAATATACGAAGCTAAGTTAAAAGATAAATTTTAAATATCCTCTGTTTTTCTGGTAAGACTAATAAGTCATTCATCTGTCCTATAATTATAGTTCATCTTTCCTTCTATGGACATTTCAATTAATTGTTTCTAAAAATAGATAGGGAAGTTTGATCATGATTATAATATTACCATTAATTGAAATTATTATTACAAATTTTTAAAGAAACCGTAATTAATTTGGTTAAGAGTAAAACTGTAATAATGATTATGTTTTTATTAAACTACGTGTTTTTTGTCGGTGACAGTTATTTTGGGACGAAGGGAGTATTTGTCACATAAAACTACTTAAACGGCACTAGTTAATATTTGATTGGTCATGTAAGGTTTAGTGATTTCAACATGTATGATTGAAGCGGTAATTTCCTGTCATTCAGAGTGTTCATCCAAATTTGTTATCAAAAAGTTTTATTTCATTCATAATCATATTCGTTCCGAGCCTTTGAACTATTTATGATTTGAACCATTCGGCAGTAAATCATTATGCGTTATCAAACACACCTAACTCCAAAGAAAACACGTTATAACGTTCTAAAGATAACGTTAGTTACAACAAATACATGTTTCGAAGTCGTTCAGCGTGTATTCTTGTATTCGGATGTACAACGGTCAGTTACTCCTTTTATGTTGGCAATCTTATCTGGTTCTTCTTTAACAAGACAGTAATTAGCAGATAACTCACATTGTCAAATTTTGCATCTTTTGTCACTTCTCTTTTTATTAATTCGCCCTTCTTATAAACATAGGGGAAAACAGCTTTTAATTAAATTACTTTATAAAATTCAAAGATGAACAAGAGTATGTTGTCGAGCCAGCCTAATTGATCTACGGGTAACGATTACGAGAGATGTTAGTATAATGTTTCTCCAATGTAACTTTTTTTGACCGATTTCGGGCATTTTAGATATCAATAATTCTAGTCGAAATACCAAAAAGCCTTTGATCTAGCGGTGTGTTAGGAGATTGTGACTCTAAGAGACAAGTATCGTGAGAGGCATGTATATACATATGCAAATGTACGTATTGTAAGGGCTAGATTAGTGTAAAGTTGTTTTTCTAAAAATAATAATAAGAATAAGAAATAATTCTAGTCAAGATATAGAACCGACAAACTTTGGGATCTCCCTTAGATTTTTTCATGTATAATATAGTCTTCTAGGGTCCATTGCTTCTGGAAAAAGTTGCTAGCTATACAATTGCTAATATTGATTCACTAATTGATCTTAACATTTAATCTCAAGATCTTAACCAATTATCTTTGATCTTTGATTAATTAGACCCTAATTATCTTAGCATATATGGATGTTAGGTCAATTACTACTTACCTTATATTCATCCAATCTGAAATGGTTCTTACTTCTTAGACACTTAATAATCATCTAGCAGTATATTATTTGATTACAGGCTGCATAATATATAAAACAGAGTAAGCTTTCTAGTGATGAACAAAAAGACTGTACAAGAAGTTCTCTCGATCGTAAGCTTTCTAGTGATGCTAACACAATCGTGCACTGATCAAACATAGATCAATGCAAAGGGTGCGCACAACACCTTTAGATTGCGTCCTAGCCCTTACGGGTGCCGTATAGTACGTCCAAAACACAATATAACACATACTATGAGACGAAGATATATTATTCACGCCTAATATTACTTTCTTTTTTTGAATATATTTACTGCTATTATGAGATTAAAAGAAAGAGCGTTTTGTAGGAGCTCGACCAACGGCCCTCATCAAGTTGGCTATTTCCAAAACTCTAGCCACTTTGGTTCCTCTCTTGGCTTCTGCCGTTGCTCGTCTCTCTTCTGCTTTTCTTCTTGCTTTTGCCACATCGTTTTGCATCTTCTCCATTGCTTTTGCTCGTTTTTCCTCCAATTTTCTCTATATGATACATAAGTACGATAAGAAATCTGTACATAATCAGAGACGGATAGACAATGCATATAAAATAAAGACATCAAACGATTAGAACGAAAAACTTGAAGGGGCTATGCGTAATGAAGAAAGGAATCAAGGGATTACAATAGATCACATATTAAGGAATATATAGTAGAAATATTTCATCTGTCACATAGATATAAAGCTTGACTTGATACACACATACAAGCAACATTTAGTTATTGATAACTAAAGTCGTACACTATCATTAAACAAGCCAACACAAACGTACCTAAATAGTTCTGCATATTCCTGATGAATCATTATAAGCTAGCTAACAATTCAAGGACAACGGGATATATTGTAGATGATAAACATTACATTCATCTGAATATAAACCACAAAGCATAAGAAAAAAAGCTATAACTATACGATTTCTTTGATATCAAGGGTGCAAGTTCTTTTTTAAACTGATATAAGTTGTAGAAACTAACTATTGTATATTTATAACTCTCGGCGTAACAATCATCAAATGACTATCGAGAGTAACAACCGAAAGTAAATTTTAGGTGTTATGTAAGTAATAACTTATAGAAAATATGGATATTTGATATGATAAAACTGTTGTAAATTACCTCTGCTCGTGTTTACTTTTGTAAGAAGGATTATATTTTGACTTATGGAAGTCATAGACTCATAGGGTATGAATAGTGACCCATTTAAAATGAGCAAGAGATTTGGTTGCGCTAAGTTTAGAGCACTCCTATCAATCATCGTCTGTTCTCGTCAGTTTAAACTCACGGAGCCGACGCCGATAGTACGTTTTCGTCAGTTCGCCTCATCGGTTTTGCAAGTTGGTTATCCGATGTTAGTCAAATTTTTTTTGTTTTTTTATAATATTGAAGGTAGATTGGTAAACGTGGGACCCAATAAATGGAAAAAACACACACATGTTTAATGAGCATATATTTACCCCTCCTAGTATTGACGGGTTACTGATGGCATGGGTTCGTCAGTTTTTGTAAAAACTGACGTGGCTGTGACGTGGCTCAGTCGTTTTAGTCAGTTTTAGTCACCATTGAGAGTGGTCTTATAGAATCAAAGTCGCTGTGTTGAACTGGACGCTATAGCGTCTCGATGGATTCTCATTGCATAGCAATGTGGCTACAGTGAGAACATCGCATCAGGGAAATCATCGTGCCTGGTCACAAGCTGGTCATTTTTGAGATTAAGAATTTATTCCCATATGTAGTATCTTTATAATTAAATTTAATATGTCGCTTTTAATGGATGTTACAAGTTAAGTTACTCGGCAAGGGTGAACATTTTTACTTATATGTACGCGGTCTAACCGGATTATCTCATGACTGATCTGACTCTTTCAATGTTCACCTCAAAATATGTTGCTAGTGAGGTTTGAACATTAAATTTTTTATGGAATATCAGGACGCCAACTACTGCTATTTTGTTACAAGTCAATTCCGAATTACTTAAATTACTACTGATAAGTAATAACAATGCCACTCTATTTAAACTATGGTTAAAAAAAAAAAAAAAAAAAAAAAAAAAAAAAAAAAACATAAATCCTTAACATAAAATAAAGATAATTCAATCAAAACTAATAATAGTAATATCACCCTTTTAATGTTAGCCGTTACAGATTTTATGGTGAATAATAATTCAATCAAGATTAAGTTACGCATAAATGATAAACCCTGCACATAAGATGAATATGATTTATCACATTTTAATAATTAGAATCACTACTCACTACCAATAATTAACTATTATCATATCATATTGATTGATGATGATATCTTAAGTTTCTCTCACCAATCAAATCGGATTGTTTATCTATTTGTCCATTTGTCCGACTCCCAATTTGATTAAATTCATTTAGGTATGACTAAAGTTTCCTTGGAAATTTAGCAATGACTAAAGTTAAAATAATGGTAGGATTTGATTAATTCAAAATATATATAATTATATTAAATTTATATTTATGTTATATTATATTTATACTATTATATAATACATTTGTGATGTATTTTTTAAGGGAAATTACTAGTTTACCTCTGACATTATTATTAATATTTGAAAAACCTACTTGAAATTACTAACATACCTCTACATGTATTTAAATCTCATTAATACTATCATTATTAAGCTTAAAAGTAATAAACACATGACATTAAATTCTAATTAATTAAAGTTTTTATATCTATACAAATATATAATGCATTTCAATTTTTTTAAAGATAGAATTTACTAAATCCTTAACATTATCATTAATTTGTGAAAAACCTACTTGAAAATACTAACATACCCCTACATGTATAATAAAAGTCTTATTTATACTATCATTATTATTAAACTTTAAAGTAATAAAAATATGACATAACTTTTTAACCGTAAGGGCTTACGAGACGTGTCAATTATGGACGAAAAGCCCCGAACAAGACGAACGTGTTAGCAAACTGCCGTAGACGGTTTGTCCACCGTTTGTGGTCAAAATCCATCTCTAAAGCCTCTATAATCAATTTTTCCTCAATTTTTCACGTTTTTAAAGTGTTGTAAGATACTATAAACAATTTCGTTATTGTGTTTTTTATGAAATTTTAAATTTAAGCTATTGTTTGTATTTTTAATTTCATTTGTATACAATGAATTCCTAATTAGAAATTTCCAATTATTTTGATCAAATTTTACGATATCAATTTTGTGTACATAATATTAAAGTCTCAACCCAAACCACATTTTCACACACCATAACTTCACCTGACTATTATGAACATTGAGTCTGACAACCACAACTCGTAACCCGAGCATCGGGTTTTTAACGATTTTTCTTTTATATATATGTATGTGTTACATATTCTAACTATAATTTTTGTACCCGCTGCCTCACGCGGGCATTCTGCTAGTATTAAGATATGGGAAAAGACAGTGGAGAGTGAAACTTTTCAAAGAAAGATAAATTTTAGCTTGTATGATATTTCAATAGATATTATTTTCTTACTTAATATTTATATATATAACTTAAAATTAATAAATTAATAAATATTAGCATCTACAAGAAACTACAACCAAAAGGTTATTGGTGTAGCGGTATCGTGGTAACCCTTTTAAGCATGAGGTTAAAAGTTCAAACCTGAAATTGAACAATTTGTATATATTCATGGATTAATGGATATATTCGTGATAGTGGAGTGTGTGAGAATTTGACCTTAAAAACAAATGCTTGAAACTACATAGTAGTTAGAAAAGAATTCATAACCCCCTTAACATAGAGGCTCCTAAACAGGGGAGTACCCTAAGCCTAAACTATGCAAAAGGAATAAAATTAACAGAACTAAATAATAAAAATAACTAGCATATCAACTTAAGGTGACATGATTCAAGTGGCAATATACCAAGAAATATTGATTATTGATAAACATATATAAAAGATACTCCGTAGTTTATAAGTTAAAAGTTGCATAATTAGCAGACCAGTGACGTGTAAAGTATTTGTTGGTTCAAGTTTAAAAGTTGCAAAATCAGTCCAAAAGTTATAGTATTATTACACTTAAAGTACCTCAACTTTCTTCATCCATGAAGTAGACTTTTGCACCTGCTCGTTCTCCCACCCATGAATAATCGCATCGTCCCTCTTGAATCGGTTATTAATCTTCGCAATCTTAGCGTTTTGCCACGCAGATATCTTCGATTCCACCTCCTCTTTCTTCACTTGTTGCATCGACGACCCATCGCTGATACTACTCCCACCACTACTTATCAAACTCATCCCAGTACCACGTCTAGTTGGAGACGCCATTCTTGGATTGGTATCCGCCACAATTGCCAACGGATTCGTATCCCTACCAAATTCTTCTTCCCTAATCCTCTCCAAGCTGCTAATTGGTTCGTGGTGCTCATTCACATCTATATTGTTTCCTGCAAGCACCAAAGCGTTAAACTCCCTACTTATGGTAGTGAAATTTTCGCTTTCTGTACTTGTGACCGAGAGATTCGATGATCGTTCCCAAGCTTCTCCACGACGAGGTTGTGGTTGTGGTTGTGGTTGTGGTGTTAGAGCATGTATTTCTCTTATGTTATCATCATCATCTTCATCATCTTGTTGTTGTGGTGGTGTAGTGGTGGAAGTTTGAATGAACATGGTGTAGTTTTAGGAGATTGGAGTTTAAGTTATGATATATAATTAATGTTTAGCTAATATGAACCACACATATGGTGGAACTTGCATGGGGTAAAGGCTTAAGTAAAGGGAAGATTTTTAGTATCCTTATAAAAAATAGTGTTTTTGTTATAATAATTTTGGTCACGTTAGTACGTATGGATAATGTGAACTCTTTTACTAAATAAAGTGTTTTTGGGATTTGTACATTTTCAATTGCTTTCGGTTTAAAAAAGTGTGCTAACAATAAGTATTATTTCTTTGTTACCAGTTTAACTAATATGTGTTTTCTTTTTTAAAATAAGCGTCTTCTTTTTCTTCTAATGATGTGTGTGCCTAATACATGTGTCTAAAGTAAGAATTTTATTCGATCAATTAATTTGAGTTTTGGTTATTCTGATCGGGTTATTTGGGTCTTCGAGTTTATTATCCAACAACCCGTAATCCGATTATGATAAGATCGGATTATTCGAGTTCAAATTATTTGAATACAAGTCGGGGTTGCATCATGTAATGTATTTTAATTAGCAGATTAATCTTTATATTTGGGTCTGGTTCGTATGAGATTATCTTGAGACATATTTTATACATATTAGAAACGTAGTGAAATACATAAAACATTTTTTATATTATCATCATAACTATCAAAATTCATCAAAATGAAATTAATTAATGAATTCTTAAGTAAAGAGTGCTCACGTCTAGACAAATAATATCAAGTCCACTAATTAATTAGTTTTGGTCGAAGGGGTCCTACTATGCCATTCACGAAATGTTACGTGTCAAAAATTTATAATAGAAAATTAATTTCTTACGTTTTTTTTTCTTGTTGAATTTATTTTTAATGCGAATAAATGTAAAGGCACGTTAACAATGTTTCATTTAAATCCTCCAGACTATTGAATTAATAGAACGCCCCCTCTGGTTGGACCAAAACTGTTGCAAGTTGAAATTCTCACTTCATCATCGTTTACTCATTTTACATGTTCGTAAAGTCTATTCTTTCCGAATCAACTGAGCTATGTTTACAATTAAAAGTCAAGTTGCAGTCCACGTGAACTGAATTAGAGTTTTTACCAGACATTTATCAAGCTTATATTATAGAACAGGTTTATTTATTTATTTTTTGCTATTTTTCTAATTAGAGATAAATATAAGTTAGGTGTTGAATAACCTAAAAATACAATATAATTTATAGTTGACACGCTTGAACTTCTTGATGTATTCATATAATTTTTCCCTTTTAACTCTTTCATACACATGAGATATATGCTGCTAGAAGCCTAGAAGCACATATGTCAAGTCCGTTAAGAAATAAATCGACAATTAACAAATCTTAAAGGTGTTTGATATGCTTATTTACCGTCAAAATAAGCAATAAATAAAGGGTTAAGTATCTGGAAATGTATCCAACTTGTACCGAATGTCTATTGTATGTATCATACTTACGGGAGGTGTATTTAATGCATCCAACTTTCAAAAACGGTTTATTGTATGTATTTTAATGACGGGTCATCTTCTAAGGACGCCACGTGGCATTTTAAACATACGACACATCATCAAAATACATACAATAAATCGTTTTTGAAAGTTGAATGCATTAAATACACCTTCCGTAAGTATGATATATACAATAAACATTCGGGACAAGTTGAATGCATTTCCAGATACTTAACCCGTAAATAAATGAAAGCTTTAATAAGCAATCTCAAACTGTGTGCTTTAGAGTCTTAGACAGGTAGAAATGATAAGTATAGAAGCTGGAAGACCAATACAATAAAAACATAATATATAGAGGGCCTCATCGATACAAAAGTCAACTTACCTTATTAATAATTTTTGTTTTACTATAAATTCTTTGTAAGTGTCGGCCAAGATTAATTAGTCTACAGCTCCCACGTAATTAGGTGCTTCACTACCACTTAGGCCCAAACACGTGTTACATAACTAGAGGAAGCCCGTACAGCGTGGCAAATTGCCATTGGCTATGGGCCCACAATGAATACTGCAGTAATACATCTTGATGTAACATTTGTGCGAAACGTGTATGGTTCGCCTATCATTTGAATCTTAGGTGTCATTTGGTTCGTGTAAATTTTTTAATATTACTGGAATTCATCAAAATAATTAGAATTTCTTGAAGTGTGAATTTGATGACTTACGACTTAATTCATCTATGAATCAAGTATGTTTTTGAAATGGTATTGAGATTTTGGTTCTATCAAATTCCGTTGAATTTCAGAAAGCAAACGCAACTGTAATTTCATTTGTTTTCTACTCAAAATATTAGTACGTTGTGTGAATTATTTGGATAAATCATAAATGTGTCTAGTAGGTTGTGTGTACGTGTAACATGCCAGTTGTATGGGCTAAGTTTTATATGGTCACGGGCTTAGTTGGGCCTGATTACTGATATAGGGACTGATTTGGGTTTTCAGGCTGAATCAAATATTTGACAAGGCTTTTCCCTCAATGGGTTTCTTCATATCGAGAATAAGCCCATCATATTACCAGAATTTGCTTATGCATAATCAGTGAGGGATCCAGAATTTTGAATGACCCATAGTAATGATATCTCAATTTTTCTTAACCCGTAACAAAACAAAAAAATGGAACTAAAAATGTTATTATTCAATAGAAATTATATTGTGTATCGATAATGAACCCGTAGCAACTGATACCCATACCTTTTATGTGGCTCCGCCCATGCCTCTAATGTTAATTGTATATTTGTATCTTTCAAGTAACTAGATCTTTTAATATACTATGGTGTACATTTCATTATAAATCAAACACCATTACTTTGTAAGTAATATCTACATAAATAGTTTGTTGGCTTTATATATATAAAGTATAAGAAACGGAAATGTTAAACTTGCCAAGGTTTCAAGATGTACGTTTGTACAAATAGTGATACATTTGTTTAGCTATCCACTCTTGATATCTCATCTAATCTATAGGATATAAGGAATAAGTGTAAAACCGTCTAAGGAATCAGTCGAGCATTACCACAGTCTCTAATCTCTACTAATGAAAGTCATAGATGACCGAACGTCTATAAGTATCCCAATGTTGCATGTATCAATGCAGAACCTCTATTGTTGGGTCTAGAATCGACTCACAGATTCCAAGATAACAAATGGACAACATGATATGTATGCCTAATACAAGTGCCTAAAGGTGCGACTAAAAATGTGATTAGTACAATCACAAAATGATAGGCGAGAATGAAGACGGAGAAATTAAAGAAGTCATTTGCCGAAGTGAATAGAATACGTCACATATTTAGACATTTTTTTTAAAATCTATATAGCATTTCTTAAGTTTTTGATAATCATAACTTATAAAATGATCAATGGGTCATAACTTAATTAAATTATAAAGACCTGATTCATACAATTCTAAACATCCTCATAAGCTTTCTGACCCATAAACATAATAATCAGAAACAAAACACAAATAAGCAACGGATAAAAATATAAACACTAGCTATACAATGTGACACGAGGGGAACAAGAAAACGTAGCCATACATTATTTTGTATTTTTGCTATTAATTTCTATTTTTTCTTTTAAATAATTTCTAACCTCTTTAATTTCTCTCTTTAAAAATCATTAAATTCCGAAACAATTTCAAACACCGAACCATCCCATTTTGCTACTCCTCCATTTTCTGTTCACAGAGATTGAGCAAGTTAGCAATGGAGATGAGTGTTGGAATACACAATTATATCACTCCTAAACTGAACCCTTATTACAAGAATTCGTGTTTTTCTTCATCTTTCAACAAAACCCAACTCACTGCTGGTCACAAATTATCTTGTTATTCAAATTCAGCAATAAAGTTTCCATCTTTTTCATATTCAAGAGAAACCCCACTTCCAAATTTCATCAAATGCTCTGTTTCTGAAGCTGAAACTGCTGCTGGTATTTATTTTTTATAATATAATTTGGTTTTAAAACTAGTGATATGTATTATAATTATAAAGCATTTGTCTTCACTTTAATGTGAATCAAGGCCATCCACTGTTTTGATCATGATTCGTTTATATTTGGAAAGTGAGGGAGACTATTTTGTTAAATAAGCCAATTATACAAGAAAAGTGAGGGAAAATTATTATTATTATCCTTTTCGTAGCGGGGGTATAATGCTAGTTAGTTGAAATTTGCATCATCTAGGATCTGGCATAAGTCCGTAGCTATCTTGTTGTATGATCACAAATTTAGAAAAGTGCTATATGTATATTCTGTTTCTTTTATATATCTATGATTTTTAACCATCTCGAAGATGGCCTAGTGGTAATGTGTGCTGAAAGTCTTAGATTAGACCCACATTCAACCCTCGCTACATAAACATCTTGGGATGGCCAAGGAAAAAGTCCAGAAATGGTCACGGGAATACCGGTTAGGCCACGTACATCTGAGCCAACAAATGCTCATTTTTTCTGGGGTAGCCTGAATAGGGATCCCTCTCCGTTTACCCGTTTTATACGCATATGATGTTTCTGATTTCTCCCCGAACTATTAACCTTTTGTCCCAAAGTAAGTGTCCACTTCTAAAATCATTGATCAGGTTTCACACCCTACCCTTAGTTACACACTCTCACAAAACCTTATCTCTAAAAAGATGTGCACCTCCAACTGGTAAATTTGACATTTAACTATAAAAATGCAAGAATTCCATATTTCTAAAATTGTGTAGTGGAAACTTATTTTGGGACGGATCGACTAGTGGTGATTGCAATTGCATTATGAATTATTATTTGTTGTGATTATAACTTGCGCATTGAATAGCTTCGGTGCAATATAACGTTTTTTTGTACTTTACTGCCTCAGAGAAGAAGGTGGAGTTAGTGAGGAGAAATGACATAAGGAATATTGCAATTGTTGCTCATGTTGATCATGGAAAGACAACTTTAGTGGACGCAATGTTGAAACAAGCAAAGGTAAGCATGTTATTCACTTACATTACTTCTGTATGTTTATAATTCAGTGATTGGTGTTTGAGTCTAAATTTGATTTGTATTTTCCAGATTTACTTTAAAGCTTTCTTGCGGTGACAAACTAACAAACTAATAATAATTTTTGTTGCTCTTTGTTGAAGGTATTCCGTGATAATCAGGTTGTAGAAGAAAGAATAATGGACTCGAATGACTTGGAACGTGAGAGGGGAATTACAATCCTCAGTAAAAACACATCAATTACTTATAAAGATACAAAAATGAATATTATTGACACCCCAGGCCATTCTGACTTTGGAGGTGAAGTAGAACGTGTTCTCAATATGGTGGAGGGAATTCTTTTAGTGGTATTCACTCTTGTGCTCTTTTCTTGACAACCTATTAATATTCGGTCATTCGATATAATATTACTATAACATCAAAATAGCAGAAGTACATCCAAACTTTATCTTCTGCAGCCCATTTTACCACAGCTGATTACATTATTTTGGTTATTCGATATCACATAATCACTTTGTTTGAACACCTTGTTAATGAGTTCAGAATATTAACATAAAATCATGTGGCTTAATTTTCAGGTAGATTCGGTTGAGGGCCCAATGCCACAAACAAGATTTGTTTTGAAGAAAGCTCTTGAATTTGGTCATGCAGTTGTTGTTGTTGTAAATAAGATTGACAGACCGTCTGCTCGTCCAGAATTTGTCATCAACTCCACTTTTGAACTCTTCATTGAACTAAATGCATCTGATGAACAAGTATGTCATACGATAAATTCGACCAAGTTTCACTATGAAATCAGTTTGCTGTCGCATATATGTATGATAACATAGAATAAATAGAAAAACTATAAATTTTTGTGCAGTGTGATTTCCAAGCAGTGTATGCAAGCGGTATAAAGGGAATGGCTGGACTTTCTCCCGATAATTTGGCCGATGATCTCGGACCACTTTTTGAGACGATAATTAGATGCGTACCAGGACCACGCATTAAGAAAGATGGCGCTCTTCAAATGCTTGTTAGTTTTACCTGCCTAGTATCTATGCCTTTTGTATTTTGTAGAGGTGAAAATTTTGACCCATTTATTGTGAATGGGTTTACTCGGGTTATTTATATCTGTAACAGGTCAAACATGGAAAAAAGAATAATGAAATGGATCAGATGTGTCAAAATTTGCCCAATATATATTTTAAATGAATAAAACCCCATAAATCATTTTTTTGGGTCACATAACCTCCATCCTTTAATGTAATCTTCTTTACCATGCACCAAGTCTTTTCATGATACATGTGGAAATAAATATTATTTGTATATATGAAGGTCACAAGCACAGAATATGATGAGCACAAAGGGAGAATAGCTATTGGGCGCTTACATGCGGGGGTTTTGAATAGAGGCATGGATGTTCGTGTAAGTCTAATATAATAACCACATTAATTATGAACTTTTGAACATGTCATACTAAATAGAAAAATCCGGAATTCGTATGTGTGAACGACCTTTATATTATTTTAAATGGAGTTGTTCTTATGTTCTGTCGACTTGATCTCAGATATGCACACCAGATGATGCATGCAGATTTGGAAAAGTTAGTGAACTTTTTGTATTTGAGAAGTTTTATAGGGCACCTGCAGAAAGTGTCGAGGCTGGCGACATTTGTGCTGTGTGTGGTGTCGGTGATGTTCAGGTAAACATGAAGGGCTATTTTCTTGTTTAGATGTGCGCATTTAGAAGTGATTATGTGACCCCCTAAATAATTTTAATCTGTTTATCCAAACCTTAGAATTAACATTTTAAAACAAATTAACCATATAAACGAAAGACTCTTGCTCAGCGTAAAACCTTGATGGATTCATTCTATCTATATGAATATTTAAGAAAGCCTCACACCCCATATTGCTGATAATATATTCACCTTTTTCCTGTAGTGTCTATAACATTTCAGCTAGAAAACGGAATATATTGAAATCGTTAAAACTTAATCTTTTCTGTTACTCAGATTGGAGAGACCATTGCTGATAAAGCTGATGGAAAGGCATTGCCTGCTATTAGGGTGGAAGAACCTACCGTAAAAATGGCTTTCTCTATTAATACTTCACCCTTTGTTGGTCGTGAGGTAGTTATACGCAAACAGTCAAATTATATGCGATCAAGTAAATTTGTTCATTTGTTGCAAATATATCCTTGTTATGTATTATATCTTAGTTTCGTCCAGGATTAATATAGTACTTTGCTCATGCTTATTTATTCTCATTCAGGGGAAATATGTTACTAGTAGAAATCTAAGAGACAGATTATATCGTGAGCTTGAGCGAAATTTGGCCATGAAAGTTGAAGAGGGTGAAACCGCAGATACTTTTCTTGTTAGTGGGCGTGGTACTTTACATCTCACGATACTGATAGAGAACATGTAAGTCACTTCATATTACTTTGTAAATCTTCCATTATGGATGTGTTCATATTAATGAATGATGTGTGTTCTAGGCGAAGGGAAAATTACGAGTTCATGGTGGGACCTCCGAAAGTAATTAACAAAAAGGTCGATGATAAAGTGCTTGAACCTTATGAAGTAAGAATCCATTACACCATACTGAATTTTGAATATTCTTGTGTTGTTATATTCAGTCTCTGTTCCACAATAAACTTGGGTTGTGCTCAAAGACTTCATGGGTGGAGCTGGAGGGTAACGGATAAGTAGTTTAATTAGTTTGTTTTTAACTTAATACAAAATTGACCCATTTTCTTCTTAGCTAACCTTACTATTTTTACCCATCAGAGATTAAATATAAGTATATAACCCGCATTGACGGATTCATAAGTAAATAGGTCGAAAAGACCCCTTATAATTACATAAGGTGTTCAAGTTTTGTAATATGTAAGTGTTGTGGCCGACCGTTTAAGCTTTGTTACGTACTCTAAAAGTTACATGCTACCTGCAGATTGCAGCCGTAGAGGTGCCTGAAGAGCATATGGGTTCTGTCGTTGAACTTCTTGGTAAAAGGCGTGGGCAAATGTTTGATATGAAGGGCGGGTATGCACACTACTCTCATTTCCTTTCTTTAAAATGTTTCCATATGATGTCGCTGGTGCAGAAGACTATGATTATTAAAATAGTTTCTTATCAGTTCTGAAGGAACAACACTGCTGAAATACAAAATACCAACTCGTGGGCTTCTTGGACTACGGAATGCCATTTTAACAGCTTCCCGGGGAACAGCTATTCTCAATACGGTCTTTGATAGTTACGGACCTTGGGCTGGCGATATGTCAACACGTGATTTGGGATCCCTGGTAAAAAAAATTATAATAGTTAGCTTTGGATGATCAGTATTATTCCAGCTGCAACAATGTGATCATTAAATAATCAGTCACCACTTACCACCTCTTTTATACCCAATTGAATTGAAATACTTCTCACCCGCATTTCCATCCTTGGTAATTGCTACGAAAAGGAAATAAGTATTGAAATTATGTGTGATTATTATCTATATTCTTAAAAATCAAAGTACGTTCCTTTTACTATTTAATCTATTACTTCCTCAAATAGTACGAACTTGCTGAACATCAAGACAACTGATTATCCGATTGTTACGCAGAATATATCTAAACTCTTTTTTCAGCAACATGTTTTATTACACGATTACAGCTGATAACCTATCCTGATTATTCAATATCATGTAATCAGTTTCAGTACACATCCAACACCCCTAATACTTCCCTTACTCCTAAACTTGACTAATAGTCAAACACTTCTCGACGGTGTTTCAATCATGACAATGTCGAAAAGCTATTATCTAATTTATTTTATTTAAGCTTAAACCAGTTTTTGTGGGAAATAAATTATATTTGAATGATATAGGTTGCATTCGAGGATGGAACAACAACCTCTTATGCTCTCGCTAGTTCTCAGGAACGAGGGCAGTTGTTTATCAAACCTGGAGCAGAAGTTTACAAAGGTATGATCGTTGGCATCCATCAACGACCCGGTGACTTGTCCCTCAATGTATGCAAAAAGAAAGCAGCTACCAACGTCCGTTCTAATAAGGAAGTTTCGGGTAAGAAACTTCTTGTTTTCCATTTATTGTAAATCAAAATTCCTTTCTTACGTGTCCACTAAAATGGGCTTTTTACATTTGCATAATGCAGTTGTTCTCGACACGCCTATGGATTATAGTCTTGATGACTGCATTGAATACATCCAAGAAGACGAGTTGGTTGAAGTAACTCCAAAAAGCGTCCGGATGTGCAAAAATCCAAAGATCAACAAGAAGGGCCGGTAAACAAGATCCAATAGATGACACTTATGAGTAATCAACTTCTATCTCGAGGAATTTTGGAACCAATGTATATAACCATATGGTGCTACATCCATGAGGTAATGCATAAGTGCTTTGAGCATCCTCATCCTCATCCTCATAGTATATAAATGATACATTTTAGCTCATTAGACATTAAAAGCGTGCAGTTATGCAGATAGCGCTGTACTCATAGATATGATGGATTAGTATACGTTTAGCATGAAACACCTCACAATTTATAGTGGGTAGTGGTGGTAGTGGTGAAGAGTCGATGCTAAGAACACAAATGTATAGACCTTGACTTCATACAGTATTTGTAAGAACATATACAGTTTTGTGGCTAAACGACACTATTTAAGTGTTCTTTTTCTTCTACTTTCGTCTATTGTTATTTTCGAGTAGAGTTTTTTTTATCACCCTTATGCCGGTGAAGTTAGGGCTTTAAGGCCCCGATTTTGTAAGGCTTAAAAATTTTGATGTCATGTATTATCTATAGGAAAATGATTAGAATCTTCAAACATTTCGTAGCTTTCTATGACCCCAAAAAGTATATATTCAAAGACATTAAGCCACTTTATTTGAAAAAAATGACATTATAAGGCCTCAAAAAATTTAAATTGTAAACTATTAGGCCTAATTTATGTGAAAAAACTACTAAGCCCATCTTTTATTGGTTATCCATGAACTATTTCGTTATATTTTTGCATAATTGAGTTCTCAATTAGTCTTTTACCAATTATCTATCATTATATTGTTCAAATAACCAGCTCAATCATTTCACATATAACGTGGTTAAGTTGATAGGTTATCTTGAATTGTAGAATGAGTTTAATCTATTGTTTTACTTAATATATTATCGTTAAATGTCACATAAAATTAAGCAGTAATCATATCATGTAATGTTATTGAAGAAGAAAGGGCGAGATATATGATTCGATATAAATAAATTTGTAAAGTATTTATAGATTACATGGGATAAAATAGTTAAAGTAGTGTTGTGTTTAGGAGCAAACAACATAGATCCGAAGTCTATAATTAGTCGATAACTCGAATATGTTTTCAAAACATTAAACTCCGTATTATACTATTATGTAAGTAAAAAAATTAAAGATGGTCTTCTTTTGGAAGAAACCCTTAATTTGGTAGATTTTTTTTATCAAAATTGTACTAAATCGGTAACACATTATTAAAGTCGATGTATTGTATATCACAACGTAATGGATTAATTGCGCTTTGTTAGTCTAGAAACATACATTTTTCATACTACATCGAATACATTTTATCGAATAAGCATAAAAGATATTGAAAAATGAGTAAGTATATCAAATCGATAAGGCCTCATAATTTATACTCGCTTTAGGCCTCCTAAATCATTGAGCCACTCCTGATATCACCATATCAATTTATTACCGAGAGGAACCTGAAAATTGGGAAAAGCTAAATTGAAATATCAGAAAGTAGTTGGGCGGTGTGGCCCACTGGCAGCCCAACGCGGTTGGGCGGCGGCGTGGTGGTTACAACGTGGTGGGTAGAAGAAGTGGGAAGTTTTTTTTCTTCCCTTTTTCATTTTCTTTTCTTCCCTTTTTAACCTTAACTAATTTAATTAGTGCGTCTCACTCCTCCATAACACAACATGGTGAAAGTTACCATTACACGTGTTATGAGATAAAACCATGTTATGAGTGACGTGACACCCATAATACACCACCATGCCCGTTACCGTTGCAGGTGGGCTAACCGGTTTGGTTTTCATTTTAGCCTTGAAATACTTCACCAACCATTTGTGTTGAAGTACCCTGATTATTTCATAACAATGTGTGTTATAATATAGTTCACATCTTACACATATCATTAAATATTTATGACAAAATCAAGGATTTGTCACCACTTGCAATACGTGTGACATTATAATTATATATAATCCCTATCATATACGTTTAGATATTTATATATTTATTAATTGTTATACTAAAATTCTTCAAATATAATTCTAGATATGTCATGTTTGTCTAAAAGCATTTACGCCAAAGAGCTAAACAACTAGATTTATTTATGCTAAATGGCAACATTTATATATACTTATATCTCAAACTTAGAATATTCTAGACAAGGGGCGGCTCTAGATATTTAGAATTGGGTATGCATAAAATGAAGTAACACTACTTATAAGGCTATAACTATTTAGTTGTTCGCTTTCAGGTTTCGGGTTCAGGTCGTATCAATTCGATTTGTAGATTTTTTTTTGGTTAACGATGTGTATCGAGTCAATGGTGCCAGTTTATCTACATATGGGGTAGTTTTTAATACAAACAGCTTGACGTTTTCCTAAATTGCATAAAACTAAGCCGAAATTATTTAACAAAGCGAATATACATTCATGAACACAACTCAACCCAGCTATTAAGTTATTTATAACTTTATTTTAAGATGAATTTCACACATAAAACATACTCCTTATTATAGGTGGCAAAATGAATGGATCGGGTCGGGTCTTGGGTTTGGGTCTAAATGGGTCCGGGTCTAGATGTGTCATTTAGAAGGATGGGTCTAAACGGGTCCGGGTCAAATGAGTCTCAGGTCGGGTCGGGTCATCAGGTTCACTCAACTTTTTTTTTATTTGAGTGAAAAATGAAAACAATGAAATGAGGTGGAAAAAAAATTACCCGCTTGACCCATCCAAACCCGTTGGTTAATTGTTACACAATTAAAGGTTATATTGAAAAACCAATTTAGACCCATCCAAAAAATGGGGAGGGGACCCAACAAACTCATCCTCTCCTAAAAATTAACCAAATTGACTCATAATTAACCAATAGATCTAAAATTGTCACCTTTACTCCTTATATATCTACGATAAGCATCATATATCATATAATGTATATATAGACAATAGAGGTCAAAGCTCAATAAAAATAGACAATAGAGGTCAAAGCTCAATAAAAACAACTAAATAAGAGAAACACATGATACAAATATAATGACTAAATATGCTGCTAATAATATGTACGTATATCGGCTATTGGCTAAACATACGTAAACTAAATACAAAGAGTAATTTTTCATGCATGTCTAAGTCAGTTTATGGAGTTATGGCTACAAATAAATGTCTAGTTAATTCATTAATTAGTCGTTATCCCCAACGATTTACTAAGTTAATTGTTTAATGCAAATAGGTAAGAGTTAACATTTAATTCAATTTAATCACTCACCTATTTCCAAGAGAAAATTCGGCTATTATTTTTTCGATAGAGTAAGAAAGAGAAATTATTTCTTTGAAATAGAAGAGGATGAGACTTCAAAGTATTGCTTCGGTAGAAAACTCCTTCAATGATTTATTTGACGAAAATAGTTCATAGTTATATATACATAAGGTAGAGGATGCCGTTTACCCGTTCATCAGCACCAGATCCAAAGTTGATATTTGCTATTGTTATTTTGTGGGTATAATCAGATTTTACCTTAGTAAACTTATATGTTCTTTGAGAGCAGGGTGTACACAATTTTTGCTTAATGTATGCACTTTCCTACAATGGTTACTAAAAAGCTGGAAAAATCACATTTTTAACACTGTTGTTATTCTTCTTAGGGTATGCAAGTGTGCATACCCTATGTTGTGAACAAATCCGCCCCAGATTGTAGTTGGATGTATAGGGACATACATTCATGTCATTATGTCAATGCTTATTTCACTTTTAAACATTATATAAAATATGTTATTTTTAAATATGTGTATTTATTATTAATTATTATAATAATAATAAATAATAATAATGTTGTTTGCTGAGTATTTTATACTGTAATAAAAGGTCAAATATATTAAAGCCTAATTCCATCAACAGGAGTTCATATTATTACAATATAGTAATACACATTACTAATAGTTAATGCACTTTTATCATATCTATGTTCGTATTTATTAGTGGGGATAACAATTGTGCTGTCAATAGCACAAAACAATGGTGTCATTGATCAATCAACATTTGAATAAAACAAGTAATATATTATCCGTGCATTGCTACGGAAAAAATTTGAAATCGGTTCATAGTAGATTTATCTAACTTTTATTTAAAGTGATTGAATTATGTAACTTTTAGATATTTTATTTATATCCATTAATCAATTAAGATTTTAACCGGACAAATTAAAAAAAAAATACATTATTCTATGATGAGTTTCAGCCGAAAGAAGCTTAGAAGCTTCAATCTCAAATTAAGACGTTGGTTTCAAACTTCTCGCATCATCAAATCCAAATTAATGTCTTTATTAATAAAATAATACAGTGTATGGAAATCAATATAAAAATTTATCGTTTATCATTATTCTCATTTCACATATTTAAATCCTTTAAATCTTAATTAATAATAATAATAAAATACTAAGAGTAATAATAGTAGTAGTAATTATAATAATAATAATAATAATAATAATAATAATAAGTTCTATTAAAACTAAAAGTAATTAAGAGGCTATTTGATAATTATAGAAACTTACAAAATAAATATTTATTATTGTAGTTTTATTTAGGTTGTTAGAAACATACTTTTTAATTAATAAATTAAAGTTGTATTAAAGCAACATATTCAAGAATTTAATCAAAAAAAAATAAAAATAAGTCCGATAAATTAGTTATTGAAAATTTGGAATTGTTTATGAAAAGTTTAAAAGTACATTAATACAAAACTTACAATAATATATAAGTGGTGTTAATTTTGTATCTTATAAACAAATGTTTCATGTTTAAAAGTTACAAATTTTTAATTATAAAATTTACAATTGTTAAAGTAATGTCCTTATACGCTATAATCGAAAAACAAAATATTAGTATTTATTATTAAGTAGAAGATATACCACAAACTTAATTTTTTAATATTATAAATAGATAATCTAAATATCATAAAAAATTAAAAGTTTTCATAGTGAAGTAATGGAAAGTATAAAGGTACATGACAAATGTTTGGATTTGAACTTGAGTGGTGGGTTTAATTTGTAAAAGACTTGGTCAACTTACCAAGTTTTGATATATTTAATAAGATGCCTAATAATTGCTTAATCTTACAAATAATTTCAGTTAAGTAGAAAAAGACAAAAATTACTATTCATAGTGGTACTCAATTGATATTACCCAGTTTAAAAGTACATTAATACAAAACCTACAATAATATATAAGTGGTGTTAATTTTGTATCTTATAAACAAATGTTTCATGTTTAAAAGTTACAAATATTTAATTGTAAAATTTACAATTATTAAAGTAATGTTCTTATACGCTATAATCTAAAAACAAAATATTAGTATTTATTATTAAGTAGAAGATATACCACAAACTTAATTTTTTAATATTATAAATAGATAATCTAAATATCATAAAAAATTAAAAGTTTTCATAGTGAAGTAATGAAAAGTATAAAGGTACATGACAAATGTTTGGATTTGAACTTGAGTGGTGGGTTTAATTTGCAAAAGACTTGGTCAACTTACCAAGTTTTGATATGTTTAATAAGATGCCAATCATTGCTTAATCTTACAAATAATTTCAATTAAGTAGAAAAAGACAAAAATTATTATTCATAGTGGTACTCAATTGATATTAGAGGAAAATCACATATTCTATATTTTTGGTCCTTCAACTTTTTTATATGTACACAAGTGATCCCCCGTTAATAATAAAGTTGTTTTTTTGTTTTGTTTTGTTTTTTTTATAGGAAAATGACTATTCGTTGAATTTAAAAATATACATATTTAATTTACGGGAATTTAAATGCTATAGTTAGGGGTTTGCTTTGTTCCATCGGACTAATTTGAGCTAAAAATGTAAGTTGAAGCGGTAGCTACTGTTGAGTCACTGGTCGCTGGCCAACTCAATGATAACAAGCTAAATGAAAGAAATGATTAAGGCAAAGTTTTTGTTGCTGAAGTGTGTACTCACTGGTCGTTGTTCGTTCTACTCAAGGAAACTGATATACTGAGGAAGATGAAAACTCAACTTAGTGTGTCCCTGATTCAAGACTAGCAGCGAGAGTTCTTATCTTCATATGAATAAAGGCAAAAGTCACTGCCCCAGTAAAAGCTAGTTGCTGAAGATATACAATCTAAGTCACTCTACAAGAGCACGATAGCTCGCAGTGAGTAAGGATGATTATTTCATCTTCGGTGACTACACTAATAAAGTTTCTATCCAAGTGCAAATCACTCTTCAATCTTACGTCAGCAAGTGCTTCCCGTATCTTTATAAATATCTAGGGGATTACGTGGAAGCAAGTAATTGGTGTTAAGGAAGAAACGATATTCGAGGTAACAGAATTGGGAACACAGAATAATCGGTCTATCAGAGATCAAGCCAATTAAGCAGCAACACGTGTCATTCCAAGATCTTGTTTTGAAAAAAATATTTATGGGACATTTGCACTATAAATAGAACAGTATGTTGCACTTAGAAACTTGTCGTTTGTACGTGTTAGCCACTTGTTAGTCAGTGAGTAGTTTGTCTAAGCACATTTCAAGGAGCAGCGAGTGAATAGTTAGCGTGTTTGTCCACTACTATTCATCTCAGTTTGTAATAGATTAGCTTGAGTGTTTGATTTGGATTAGTCTTGGCTATTCCATTCCACAATCAATACTCAATGAGTTTTATGATTAATTATATTCATCGTTCTGCTACTATTGCATCTATAGTTACCTCTGTTCTATAATTGTTATACTCTGTTTATGTTCGATCAATTAAAAACTTGATAAATAACTTAGATAAAATCAGGAAAAAAAAAATTAATTGTATTCAACCCCCAATCTACAATTAAACTTTACTTATTGTGATTTCATATCACTAAACAATAGTGATTTCGGGACTAACAACTACATTTTTGCATTTTTCAATCAAACCACTTGTATCTATACTTCTATATAAATAATGTCCGTATTAGCTTAAAAACTCCTTGAAAAAATTAAAATCGCTTAATTATCCCTACTAATTCTAAATGTTTGAAATATTATAAGGATTACTAATATACCCTCCTAACAACTTGACATGCCATAATTTAAAAAAACATTATATAAGATAAGTCGACCAAAATCAAAATCTCAAATAGTTAAGTTATTAGTACCAAATAGCAAACAAATTAAAATAACTTCTATAATCATGAAGTATAATAAGAAACATTTATCGATACGATACTATTTATACTATCGACTTTAACCTACTTACGTGTACTAAAAAAAAGCATATAATTTTTCGTTCGACCGTATGAGTTTCATGCTAGCTAAGTGTGAGAGACATTTAAACCTCTAGTGTACCTATCATAATTCCATTTTTATCATATATGAAATGTTATGCAATAGGAATGAGCGTGGTACACAACCGATACTGTACCGTATCAGTTAGTACCGCTTTTCCTTTTGGCAATAATGTGAGTATTAAATATCATACCAATTAAAGTGGAATTGGTACCAATACGGTACGGGTACGATAAAAATTGGTACTATACCCTATTTGGTACCGGAAATATAAAAATACAAAAGTGAACAATATTCAGTTGTAAAAAGTAGTACAACACAAAAACATAGAATCACCTCAATACCAAACTGGATCAAATATGATAACTTAAACAAAAAAAATGACAAACAATCTCCATGTTTATGTTTTCGAAATAAAGTACCCAATAATCAATATTGTTACATTAATTCATGAAGCATCAAATCATCAACAACAACATTGATCATATTATAACATAAATAAATAAAGTTGACAATTATGATATCAAACAGATAAAATAAACATGATCTCAAAAGATGATTCTCATTACTCAGAGTGTCGTAAATTGTAACTATAGAATTTTGTATGTGTTGCACCCCCAAATTCGAGTTACGGAAGCGAATCGGGTCGGGGCGTGACTAATCAATAATCACAGCACAAAAATATAATGAACGACTCTATATGCGTCATTTTACAACTTGTATTGATAAAATTCAAAGTTTACATCAATGTATAATTTATATTAGCTCAGTTAAAATCGAGAGATTTACGTACATAATTAATTTATACAAAATATAATAATGCAACTAAATCTCTGAATGTTTGCATGCAGACACGAGCTAATGGTTTCTGAGAGCAGTACAACCTACTGCTGAGTACTTGTGATACATGTTAAAATGGGTCAGCGAAACGCTGGTGAGCTCACAGGTTTGTATGTCAACACATATTGTATGAACCGCAAGATTTAATTGAATTTAAATTGCAATTAAGCAAATTAAAAGTTTTACAGCCATGAGCACATAGTCTGAGTTTAACTCGAGGTGTCAGGTCCACATTTAAGGTATCCTGAACGAGGTGCCTCCCACGAGTGCCTAATCTACACTCGTCTGAACAAATATTAGTACATCCGTTTACCTAGTTAGTGCATGCTAACCCGGACGAGGAGGGTCAATCATATATGATACCATATACTAATATTCACGCTACAACGTATTACCAAACTATGCTGAGGAGGGCTTTGAAAAGATTAGTGAGATAACTCATGTAGTATTTGTTTGATTTCGTACTTGCGTTCATATAGTAAAATAAAATGAGCAATGATCTCACACCCCTGAGTAAAACAGTTAAATAGGGGCTATGAGACTCACCTGATTCTGGAGAGTTTAACTAATTAATCTTGAATTGATTAGCCGAGAATCGATGTCCGAAGACTTGTAACCTGAGGGTGTCCATGACATGTGATGGTTATATACGTGAGTAGGTATCTATAAAGACTACCTTTGTAGTTGTTCGTGCAACTAGAATGTCCAAATTACTACGATTTGGTTGATTCGATTATGTTTTAAAAACGTGTACGGCCCATTGGTGAAGGTTTGTGATGATAATAATGATCTCTGAATTCATTTCATTATACTTAATAAGGTAGGAAATCGGGTAGGGGGCAGAGCCCCTAGTAGCGGGGTCCAAGGGGCAGAGCCCTGGCTGGGGTCGAGCTGCCAGGTCAGCTTGGAAAATTTTACTTCTACTATATTGCTTTAGTGAAAAACGTATCTAAAATTTGAATTTGGGTAAAATCAAGTGATAAAATTTTAGGTCTCGACACTTAGTAAAATCTATGTTTTCTAGGTTCTGTTTCATGCGACACTTATAGCGTCAATTGAGGAAGTGACGCATAAGGGGCGACACTTAAGCAAGTGTCGGGTACAAGTGTCGGTATCAGGGTCATGCGTCACTAGGGTTAGTGTCGGATGAAATCAGGATTCAATTATAGGCGACACTTAGACAAGTGTCGCTTGGAGTGTCTGTCTGAAGTGTCGGGCATTGAATTTGCGACACTTAGGCAAGTGTCGGTAAAAAGGGGTTTAATGCGGCACTAGGGTAAGTGACGCAAAATTAGGGATTTTAGCGACACTCAGTGCGTCACTTAAGTGACGCATTAAGTGACGTTACGCTGTAGTGGTCTGTGCGACACTTAGGTCTGTTGGCCAGATTTTGAGCCGAAAATGTGTTTTCCGGTTTCCGTTTGACTTGAAACTTTTACCCAACCCATATGAAAATTTCAAGCTTAAACAAACCACAAACTAGTAAAAATAAGTGAAATCGGAGAGTTTCGAGTTTTTTCGGAAAACTTACGAGTTGATGCCGGGAGAAACCGAAAAGATATAAAGGTAGATCGCGACGTGGTGGTTCTTTTTCTCCAAATGGGCGTGAAGATTCGAGGCCGTTTAGTGGTAGTTTTTGGTAATTTTAAGATTGTGGTGGTGGTGGGTGTTTGAGAGAAGAAAGAGAGAAGAGAGAGATGGAGAATGAGGATGAGAATGAGAAGTGGGGTGGGGAGGTGGTGACCTCACCCCTTTTTGGCTGATTTTCGGTGAGGTCCACGGGAGTGGGCTTCACCAATTTTTCATCCTCCGTATTTGTGCTCCGTGCGGAGTTCGTTTTCCCGGTCGTTTAATTGTTTAAATTATTTAATAAGCGTTTAATTGTAAGTTTTTAAAATACGAATATTTATTCGATATTTTTGTTGAAGTATTTAACTAAATACTTAGTTTTGAGTTATAAAATATAACTTCACCTTATTTTGATTGTTTGCGCGTTTAATATTTTAACTCACGTAGTCATTGCTTGTACGATACGAATTGTGCACGAAATATTATCAAAATAATATTTTGGATATAATAGCGTTATTAAATAATGTTATATTATTTAATAAAATTGTTCACCAACGTCCGTATTAATTGAACCGAATTACTTTATATGTGAATTGCGTACGATTTAATCAAATCGCAAAATTGTATATATTCAACAATATATATTTTGATACATTGATTAGCCTAACACGAAACTAATTACATGTATTAACAGTGGATTAGGCACTAATCACTAGTCCTAATTTTGACGGGTGTCACATTCTCCCCGTGTTAGAAGAATTTCGTCTTGAAATTTAGTTCGAAGTCGTTTTTGGAGTAGCTTCAGCAAACAGCTGAGGATACTTGAGTCACATTTGGTCTTCCCGTTCCCAAGTTAATTCCGGCCCACGCCGCGAATTCCACCTGACCTTGACGATGGGAATACGACTTTGTTTGAGTTGTTTGACCTCACGGTCCATGATTTCGGCGGGTTCTTCAACAAAGTGAAGTTTGTCATCGATTTAAATTTCGTCGAGTGAAATAATAAGTGTCTCTTCAGACAGACATTTCTTCATATTAGAAATGTGAAACGTAGGGTGCACGCTGTTGAGCTCAGGTGGCAGCTGGAACTGATATGCCATTGGACCAATCCTCTTGAGGATTTCAAAAGGTCCAATGTATCCAGGGTTCAGTTTTCCTCGTTTACCAAATCGAATTACACCTTTCCAAGGTGAAACTTTGAGTAGTACTCGATCCCCAACCTCGAACTCGAGTGGTTTGCGTCTCACGTCAGCATAACTTTTCTGACGATCACGTGCGGCTTTGAGCTTGTTTTGAATCTCGGAGATTTTCTCGGTTGTTTCTTGGATAAGTTCAGGGCCAGTGAGTTGACTGTCTCGCACTTCGGTCCAACAGATAGGTGATCGACACTTACGACCGTACAATGCCTCGAAGGGTGCAGCCTTAATGCTAGAGTGATAGTTGTTATTGTACGAGAACTCGCACAACGGTAGGTATTTTTCCCAGTTTACACCGAAGTCAACTACACAGGCTCGTAGCATGTCTTCCAGTGTTTGAATCGTTCGTTCACTTTGGCCGTCGGTTTGAGGGTGGTATGCGGTACTCATATCAAGACGAGTACCCAGTGATTTCTGAAGTGACTGCCAAAAGTGAGATGTGAATCGACTATCCCTATCCCAGATAATCGAGATTGGAACACCGTGTCGAGAAACAACTTCTTTGATGTAGATTCGTGTGAGGTGTTCCATTTTATCGGTTTCCTTGATCGCAAGGAAATGAGCAGATTTTGTGAGACGATCCACGATCACCCAAATGGTATCGCAATCGCTAGATGACTTGGGAAGTTTGGTTATGAAATCCATGGCGATTTGTTCCCATTTCCATTGAGGGATTTCGGGTTGTTGGAGTAAACCAGAAGGTTTTTGATACTCAGCTTTGACTTTTGAGCAAGTAAGACACTTGCTGATGTAGGTGGCGATTTCAGCTTTCATATTCGGCCACCAATAAAATTCCTTGATGTCGTGATACATTTTGTCGGATCCCGGGTGGATAGAGTATTTAGACTTGTGAGCTTCATCCATCACCAAGTCTCGCAGTTTCCCAAAACTAGGCAACCAGATTCGGTTAGAGAGGTACCTAACTCCGTTAGGTTTGATTTCAAAATGTTTATCCATGCCTCGCAAGGCTTCATTTTTTATGTTATCGGGTTTCAGAGCTTCGAGTTGAGCAGTGATAATCTGAATGTTTAGATCATTGTGAATGGTCATACTGAGGGCTCGGACTCGAAGTGGTTTCGTTCGTTCTTTTCGACTAAGGGCATCGGCAACAACATTTGCCTTACCCGGATGGTTTGATCTCGCAATCTTAGTCGGTAAGCAACTCGATCCACCGACGTTGCCTTATGTTGAGATCCTTCTGATTGAATATGTGTTGGAGACTTTTGTGGTCGGTAAAGATTGTGCACTTAGTGCCATAAAGGTAGTGTCTCCAGATTTTGAGAGCAAAGACAACAACTCCAAGCTCAAGGTCGTGGGTGGTGTAGTTCTTTTCATGAATTTTGAGTTGTCGTGAGGCGTAAGCAATGACTTTGTCTCGTTGCATCAACACGCAACCGAGACCTTGGTGGGAAGCATCGCAGTATACCACGAAGTCACCTTTACCTTCGGGTAGAGATAGGTTCGGTGCACTGTAATGCTTTTGTTTCAAAAGTTGAAAGGCTGACTCTTGTTTATCAGTCCAATTGAACTTTTTATCTTTCTGAGTCAGAGTCGTGAGTGGTTGGGCTATTTTCGAAAAAATTTCAATGAATCACCAATAGTACCTATCAAGACTTAGGAATTGCCGTACTTCGGTTGGAGTTGTTGGTGCTTGCCAGCACTTGATAGCCTCGATTTTTGGTGGATCAACATGGATTCCTTGACTATTAACAACATGTCCAAGGAATTGAACGGATTGTATCCAGAACTCACACTTGGAGAATTTGGCAAATAACTCCTCGTGTCTAAGTAGTTCTAGGATGGTTTTAAGGTGTTGCGTGTGTTCTTGTTCGTTTCGTGAGTATATGAGAATGTCGTCGATGAAGACAATGACAAACTTATCGAGGTAAGGTTTGCACACCCGATTCATGAGGTCCATGAATACAGCCAGTGCGTTAGTTAAACCGAAGGGCATCACTTGAAATTCATAATGCCCGTAGCGAGTTCGAAAAGCAGTTTTTGGGATATCGGTGTCGCGAACTCGAAGTTGATGATAACCTGACCGGAGATCGATCTTTGAATAAATACTCGACCCTTGAAGTTGGTCAAACAGGTCATCGATACGCGGAAGTGGGTATCGATTCTTCACGGTCAATTTGTTCAACTCTCGATAGTCGATGCACATTCAGAAAGAACCATCTTTCTTTTTCACGAATAAGACCGGAGCTCCCCAAGGTGAAGAACTCCGTCTAATGAATCCTCTATCCAGGAGTTCCTGTAACTAGGTGAACAACTCTTGAAGTTCGGATGGAGCTAAGCGGTATGGTGCTCGGGCTACAGGTGCAACACCTGGCACGAGATAGATTGAGAACTCAACATGTCTTGGTGGTGGTAGACCGGGCAGTTCTTTAGGAAAGACTTCTAGCACATCCTAAAGTCGCTTTACCTCCGACTTTTTCTCCATGATGTGCACGAGGATTGCCGGATAACCTTTCTCAGAAATTTTCGGGTTTTCAGACAAGAGATGATGTTTAGTCTCGTCCCACCGGTCTCCCCTTGTATGATCAAAGTTCTACCGGCGGCCAGAGGGATGCGAACGACCTTATCATAAGAAGTGATTTTGACTCGGTGTCTGGACAACCAGTCCATTCCTATGATCACGTCGAAACTTCCGATTTCAACGGGTATAAGATCGATTGAAAAGGTTTCATTGGCTAGGTTTAAAGTGCAATTAGGTATCACACTATCGGTTTCTATGAGTTTACCGTTCGCTAGTTTTACAGTGTACTTAGCATCTAGAGCAACAGGGGTGATGTCAAGCAATGGATAAAATTCATCAAAAATAAAGCTTCTATCAACACCAGTATCAAATAGAACAGAAGCAGTTAAGTTGTTGAGTAGGAATGTCACACCCCCAAATTCGGGTTGCGGAAGCGAATCGGGTCGGGGCGCGACTAATCAATATACACAGCACTTAAGATATAATGAACGACCTCTATATGCGTCGTTTTACATTTGTATTGATAAAACCAAAAGTTTATATCAAGATATTGTTTACATTAACTTCGTTCTTAAATTGAGAGATTTACATTATATAATTACTTTATACAAAATATAATAATGCAATTAAATCTCTGATTGATTGAATGAAGACTCGAGCTAATGAATCCTGATTGGGCAGTCCAACCTACTGCTGAGTACCTGTGATACATGCTAAAATGGGTCAGCGAAACGCTGGTGAGCTTACAGGTTTGTATGTCAACACATATTTGTATGAACCGCAAGATTTAATTGAATTTAAAATGCAATTAAGAAAAATAAAAGTTATACAGCCATGATCACATAGTCTGAGCTTAACTTGAGGGTCGGGTACAATTAAGGAATTCCGATCGAGGTGCCTCCTATGAGTGCCTAATCCACACTCGTCTACCCAAATGCTAATACGTGCGTTTGACCAGTTAGTGCTTGCTAACCCAGACGAGGATTGTCAATCCTATATGATATCATATACTAACATTCACGCTACAGATGTATTACCAAACTATGTTGTGGAGGGTTTTAAAATAATTAGTGAAAATAACTCATGTAGTATTTGATTTTGAATTGTACTTGCGTTCAACTTGTAAATAAAACGAGCAATGTAATCACACCCCTGATGAAAACCGTAAAATAAGGGCTATGAAACTCACCTGAGTCTTGAGAGTTTAATTTAATAAACTTGAATTGATTAGCCGAATTGTGATGTCCGAAGACTTGTAACCTGAGGGTGTCCAAGACACGCGATGGTTATAAATATGAGTAGGTATCTCGAAAGACTACATTTGTAGTTGTTCGTCCAACTAGAATGATCAAATTACTACGATTTGGTTGATTAAATTGTCCAAATTACTACGATTTGGTTGTTTAACTTGTCCAAGTTACTACGACTTGGTTGATTTGATTATGTTTTGAAAACGTGTACGGCCCGTTGGTGATTGGTTGTAATAATAATTTCATTATTATTATTATGATTTCGAAGTGTTCATGTTCAAAAACCTATTCCGATGTGCTTTAAAATAGTATCGTATAATTGTTTGAAGTTATACAAGTTTGAGACTTAGTATAAAAATAGTTTGTAAACATTCTGTTATTAGCGTCACTTATAGCGACACTTAGTGTCTATGCGATACTCAGGAAGTGTCGCATAAAATGAGAAATTCTGAGGTACAATCGTCACTTGAGGAAATGACGCATGAGAGGCGACACTTAAGCAAGTGTCGGGTGTGAGTGTCGGATAAAGGTGTTAAGTGTTACTAGGCAAGTGACGGATCAAATCAGATTTCGGTTATAGGCGTCACTTAGGCAAGTGACGCTAGAAGTGTCGGTTTGGAGTGTCGGGTATTGAATTTACGACACTTAGGCAAGTGTCGGGAAAAAGGAATTTTATGCGGCACTTAAGCAAGTGACGCAAGATTAGGGTTTTTAGCGACACTCAGTACGTCACTTAAGTGACGCATTAAGTGACGCTACACTGCACTGTCTATGCGACACTTACGTCTGTTGGCCGGATTTTGAGCCGAAAATGTGTTTTCAGATTTCCGTTTGACTTGAAACTTTTACCCAACCCATATCTGGACATTACAAGCTTATAAACAACTTTCAAGTAAAAATAATGAAATCTGAGAGTTTTCGAGAATTTTCGGGAATCTTACAAGTTTACGCGAAAGGAATCAGGAAAGGTAGAAATGTAGATCGTGACGCGTTGAATCTTTTTCTCCAAATGAGCTTGGTGATTCGTGGCCGTTTGATGGTGGTTTTTGATGGTGATAGGTGGTGGTGGTGGTGGGTAGTTTTGAGAGAAAAGAGAGAAAGAAAAGGTGGAGAGAGAGAAAAGAAAAGTGGAAATGAGGATGGGAGGAGAGGGGAGCCGGTTTTGGGTGGAGGAAAAGGGGAGGGATCTCCCAAATTTTAATCCCCCGCGTTTGCGCTCCGTGTGGCATTCGTTTCCCCGATCGTTTAAACGTTAAATAATTATTTTTGTACGTTTAAATATACATTTTAAAATACGTACGTTTAATCAATATCTTGGTTGAAGTATTTTACCAAATACTTAATAATTGAGTTATAAAATATAACTTAACTTCGTTTTGATTATTTGCGCGCTTAATTATTTTAATCGCGTAATCCTTGTTTGTACGATACGACTTTGAGTTGAAATATTATCTAAATAATATTTTGGATAAATAGGGTTATTAAATAATGTCATATTATTTAATAAAATTGTTCACCAACGTCCGTATTAATTGAATCGAATTGCATTCGATTTGAAACTTGTACGATTTAATCAAATCGCATGCTTGTATATATTCATCAATATATATTTCGATTGATTAATTAGCCTAACACAAAACTAATTACATGTATTAACAATTGATTAGGCACTAATTACTAGTCCTAATTTGGCGGGTGTCACAAGGAACATACCCAAGACCACATTAGGGTCTTTGCGGGCGTCCCAAGAGTTGAGTACGAAGGCTCTACCTCTAGCGTTGTTGTTGTTGTGGTTGTTCTTCAGCTTTGGACATTCATTCCTGAAGTGCCCGGTATTCTCACATTTGAAGCAGACTTTTGATGGCCTGGTGTTGCTGCTGTTGGGGGTATTGTTGGTGGATTTGGGAGCTCGGCAATCTTTGGTCGAATGTCCATACCTCTTACAGTTGTTGCAAAGGGTACTACACGGACCATCATGGTGGCGGTTACACTGGGAACAATTGGGTTTCTTCCCAGTATACCCACGTTTGGGTTCAGTGTTGGAGGTGTAGGCTTGGATGGCGTTGGGTTTCTTGTTTGGCTAGTCGTGGTGTTCAGTAGATTTGCGTTTGTTGTTGAAAGGGGTGGTGGATGTCTCACAGATGACAATCATCGCCATGAGTTCGTGTGCAAGCCGGATAGCACTTTGGATGGTGGTTGGCTTGGATGAGGCGACATTTCCCTGGATGTTCTCCGGGAGGCCGCGGATGTACTTCTTGATGCATTTTTCGTCCGTGTCTACCAAACCCGGACATAGAAGGGCGAGTTGCTGGAATTTGGTGGTGTAACCAGCGATGTCTTTGCCTAGAACAGTTAAATGCCAGAATTCTTCCTCCAACCGGTGGAGTTCCTCGGTGGGGAAATATTCGTCCCTTAGCATTTTCTTCAGGTCTGCCCAGGGGAGTTGGTTTGCTACATCAATGCCCACAGAACTGGCATGAGTATTCCACCATGTGAGTGCACTTTCTTGAAAGGTGTAAGCAGCGAATTTGACCTTGCTGTCTTCCGTGCAGTTGCACAAACTGAAGACAGATTTGATCCTTTCGATCCACCTGATTAGACTGATGGCACCTTCCGTGCCCTTGAAATTCAATGGTTTGCAGCTAAGAAAATCCTTGTAAGAACAAAGCTTGATGACAGGAGTAGTGTCAGCGGTGTCATCGCTTCTTCTAGAGGTTCGGGGTGATTCCCGAGTAGCCAGGGCTTCGGCCACAGCTCGGGAAACGAGAGCAGCAATTTCAGCATCGCTGTAACTTTTCTTCTTCGACGGCATGATTCTTCAAGAAAGAAACAAGAGATACATGAGAGTTTGTACCAGAATGATAATTGAGGTAGATGTATATATATAAAAGCGACAATATACAAATCACAATGTAAAGACCAATAGTGTTGAGTCATAGAGAGAAATTGTCAATTGATATTACAGAGTTAAATGATTACAGACAATTTCGAGTTACGAGTTTCAAAAGTTACAGACTTAGGTAGTTTGGAAAAGATGTCGGGAATTGTTACATCCGGTCGAATTACATAGATCCTAGATATTTACTACACTAATCTTGGTGTAGATTGAGTTATGGAAGCAGTGAGGTGAGATGGTCCACAGACTCTGCAATTCTGCTAACCATTCTGAGAGCATCATCGGTTTCCCGCAGGCGCGTCTCATATTCTTGCAATCTTGATTGTAAAGCGGAGATCTCATTTCGGTTACTGATTACTTGGTTATGAACGATCTCCATGGTTTGTGTGGTATCCTCCATTTGGTCGTGAGTTCGGGTCAAGGTTTCAGAGATGTCCGATTTACCTATCTATAACTGGGCGATACCATCTTGAGTTTTCTCCATCCAGTTAGAGCGAATATTACGTTATTCGATTTCCATGTTGTGTAGCCTACTTTCGTGGCGATGCACTCGAGCAGCTAACACGGGAACAGTGAAGTGAGTAGGTTCTTGGGTATAGGGAGAGACTTCCATGCTGGAAAACCCTTCATTAGTTGCGGGGAGTTGGATTCCTTCCTCGTCCCTCTAGGTGTCGAGTTGGTTTGATAACCATCGCCATTGGTTTGTTGTCAAGCACAGACATGTTTGAGTCCCGGTTCTCTCGAGGTCAGAGTCAACTAGTGTATCCTGTTTAGTCATGACTCCTTTCAGCTCTCACATCATATTCTTTTAATTATACATAGTTAATCAGGCTATGTTAAATTAAACCAATACAATATAGTCTCTGAACATAATCATACTTAATGAGGAATACTGTCTAACGGTCATAGTCTAGGACCACTAAATGCAACCTAGTTCACTATAACCTTAGGCTCTAATACCAATCTGTCGCACCCCCAAATTCGAGTTGCGGAAGCGAATCGGGTTTGGGCGCGACTAATCAATAATCACAACACAAAAATATAATGAACGACTCTATATGCGTCGTTTTACAACTTGTATTGATAAAATTCAAAATTTACATCAAAATATAATTTACATTAGCTCAGTTGAAATCGAGAGATTTACGTACATAATTAATTTATACAAAATATAATAATGCAGCTAAATCTCTGAATGTTTGCATGCAGACACGAGCTAATGGTTCCTGAGAGAAGTCCAACCTACTGCTGAGTACCTGTGATACATGCTAAAATGGGTCAGCAAAACGCTGGTGAGCTCACAGGTTTGTATGTCAACACATATTGTATGAACCGCAAGATTTAATTGAATTTAAATTGCAATTAAGCAAAGTAAAAGTTTTACAGCCATGAGCACATAGTCTGAGCTTAACTAGAGGTGTCAGGTCCACATTTAAGGTATCCTGAGCGAGGTGCCTCCCACGAGTGCCTAATCTACACTCGTCTGAACAAATATTAGTACATCCGTTTACCAAGTTAGTGCATGCTAACCCGAACGAGAAGGGTCAATCCTATATGGTACCATATACTAATATTCACGCTACAACGTATTACCAAACTATGTTGAAGAGGGATTTGAAAAGATTAGTGAGATAACTCATGTAGTATTTGTTTGATTTCGTACTTGCGTTCATATAGTAAAATAAAATGAGCAATGATATCTCACCCCTGAGTATAACAATTAAATAGGGGCTATGAGACTCACCTGAGTCTGGAAAGTTTAATTAAACTTGAAATGATTAGCCGAGAATCGATGTCCGAAGACTTGTAACCTGAGGGTGTCCATGACATGTGATGGTTATATACGTGAGTAGGTATCTATAAAGACTACCTTTGTAGTTGTTCGTCCAACTAGAATGTCCAAATTACTACGATTTGGTTGATTCGATTATGTTTTAAAAATGTGTACGGCCCGTTGGTGAAGGTTTGTGATGATAATAATGATCTCTAAATTCATTTCATTATACTTAATAAGGTAGGAAATCGGGTACGGGGGTCCGGGGGCAGCGCCCCTGGTAGCGGGGTCAAAGGGGCAGAGCCCTGGCTGGGGTCGAGCTGTCAAGTCAGCTTGGAAAATTTTTATTTCTACTATATTGCTTTAGTGAAAAACGTATCTAAAATTTGAATTTGGGTGAAATCAAGTGATAAAATTTTAGGTCTCGACACTTAGTAAAATCTGTGTTTTCTAGATTCTATTTCATGCGACACTTATAGCGTCACTTGAGGAAGTGACGCATAAGGGACGACACTTAAGCAAGTGTCAGGTACAAGTGTCGGTATCAGGGTCATGCGTCACTAGGGTTAGTATCGGATGAAAGCAGGATTCAATTATAGGCGACACTTAGACAAGTTTCGCTTGGAGTGTCGGTCTGCAGTGTCAGGCATTGAATTTGCGACACTTAGGCAAGTGTCGAGAAAAAGGGTTTTATGCGGCACTAGGGTAAGTGACGCAAAATTAGGGCTTTTAGCGACACTCAGTGCGTCACTTAAGTGACACATTAAGTGACGCTACGCTGTAGTGGTCTGTGCGACACTTAGGTCTGTTGGCCAGATTTTGAGCCGAAAACGTGTTTTCCGATTTCCGTTTGACTTGAAACTTGTACCCAACCCATATGGACATTTCAAGCTTAAACAAACCACAAACTAGTAAAAATAAGTGAAATCGGAGAGTTTCAAGTTTTTTCGGAAAACTTACGAGTTGACGCCGGGAGAAACCGAAAAGATAGAAAGGTAGATCGCGACGTGGTAGTTCTTTTTCTCCAAATGGGCGTGAAGATCCGAGACCGTTTGGTGGTAGTTTTTGGTAATTTTAAGATTGTGGTGGTGGTGGGTGTTTGAGAGAAGAAAGAGAGAAGAGAGAGATGGAGAATGAGGATGAGAATGAGAAGTGGGGTGGGGAGGTGGTGACCTCATCCCTTTTGGCTGATTTTCGGTGGGGTCCACGGGTGTGGGCTTCACCAATTTTTCATCCTCCGTATTTGTGCTCCGTGCGGTGTTTGTTTTTCTGGTCGTTTAATCGTTTAAATTATTTAATATGCGTTTAATTGTAAGTTTTTAAAATACGAATATTTATTCGATATTTTGTTGAAGTATTTCAGTAAATACTTAGTGTTTGAGTTATAAAATATAACTTAACCTTATTTTGATTGTTTGCACGTTTAATATTTTAACTCACGTAGTCATTGCTTGTACGATACGAATTGTGCATGAAATATTATCAAAATAATATTTTGGATATAATAGCGTTATTAAATAATGTTATATTATTTAATAAAATTGTTCACCAACGTCCGTATTAATTGAACCAAATTACTTTATATGTGAATTGCGTACGATTTAATCAAATCGCAAAATTGTATATATTCAACAATATATATTTCAATACATTAATTAGCCTAACACGGAACTAATTACATGTATTAACAGTTGATTATGCACTAATCACTAGTTCTAATTTTGACGGGTGTCACAGTATGTTTGCGTATAAAGGATATAGGTACTTTCATATTCTTTGTTGTTGTTGTTGTTGTTGATGATGATGAAGATGAAGATGATGGTGGTTGCATATCTGAATTTAGATTTTGTTGATGTCAAAAGCTCATCAATCGCAGTATATATAACATGTGCTATCAGCAGCTGTTCTTATTTCTTAATAGAGAATATTATCGTAAAATTATATAGTCGCAAAAAGATGTGATATTATATACCGGTACCGGGTACTAAACCGGGAAAATACCGGTAAAAAAAAAGTTTTATAAGTACCAAATCCTGTACCATTTGAAGTGATATGGTATTGGGGCTATGAGACTGGTATAATATGAGTACGGTATTGTTATTTTGGTACTAATGTTCATCCCTATGCAATGATTTTTTGTGTTATATTTAAATCGCCTCGCAAAATAAAGATATCTAAAATCATTATTTATAACTGAACAACAGATTCATTAATTTATCATAATAATAAGTAGATTTAGGATCAGAGAAGAATGGAGATTTTGGAGGGCAAGGGATCAATTTGCAATTTATACAAAATAATATTTAGGGTTATTCACTTCCTTCCTCATTTTCTTTCTTTATCTCACAAAGCACACACACAAACACTCTTTTCTCTCTTTCTACACCAAACACACACTCTCTCACACACTACCACCGGCCACCACCACCACTGTCCATCACCGCAGCTCCACCGCCATTGCCACCACCACCGCCACTATCGCGGTGACCGGATAAAAGAGCGGATAAAACGATGATGGCCTTTTGTGGCGGAGAATTAATATGCAACCAACCACCGTTGGTGAACCGGCCTCCACCGGACGTAACCAACTGTGGTCGTTTCTCCATCTCCGCCGCCGCTCACTGCCGCCACTCCACCGCCACAAATCGCCGCTCCAATGTCACCACCGTTTACCATCACCGACGCTGCTCCTCCACCACCACTATATAGATCTAGATATGAAAATTCATAGATCTAGATCTAAAAAGTAGATCTACTTTTTAGATCTGACTGCATCTTACATTTTTTCACTGCATCTTACATTTTTTCTACTGCATCGTACGCTTTCTACTGCATCGTACTTTTTTTAAATCTGAAAAACTACTACGGAGTAGCACATATTTACTGCATTCTTTTTAAGATGTATTGATATTAAGGTGAAATGATTTTAAGATGCAGTGATGTATTTTTGTTAGTGCATCATGAATATTTTTGCACACACTATGGGTGTGTTTGGCAACCCAATTTTAGGGGATTCTTGGGGATTCTAAAAGATTGAGATTCTAGTTTCAAGAATCTCCATCCTTAAAAAATTCACAATTCTTGTTTGGCATAAAATCTGAAATAGGGATTCCATATAAAATAATCCCCCAAACTAGAATCTCTTAATAGTAGCTTCTTCAAATAATCTCCATCTCCTTATTAAATTACTTTGTTACCCTTTTTATAATTATTACAATTTTAAAATTATAAAACATCATGTCCATTAGTGTCAACTTATATTAATAAGCTACAGCTCCAGCTAGTTTGCTAAACACTTATTGAAAAATAAAAACTTCAGCTCCAGCCCCAAATAAAAGCTCAATCTCCAGCCTCTAACTTCCAGCTCCATCTCCATATCCAGCTCCATCACCATCTCCAGCTAGTTTTGACAAACACACCCTATATGTTAAGATGAAATATTTTTACTGCATCATTTTAAGTACTCATGGTAATATTGATCTAAATCTATCTTTTAGATCTGAAAAAGACAAAGCATCGTACATTTCTTTTACAGCATCTTACATTTTTTTTATTGCATCGTACTTTTTAGATCAATAAAAACTATGAGTACTTTTTACTGCATCTTTTATATATTTTTACTGCATCTTATGTATTTTTTTTAGCATTTTGATGTGTTTATAAATCCTTAATTTTATTCTTGAATTTAGAAAGTTAGTATTACTTTGTTTACAACATCTTGTATATTTGTTATTGCATCTTATATTTTTTTGTTACTACGTCTTTTGTATATCTATAACTACATCTTGTATATTTTGTTATTGCATCATGTATTTTATTGTTACTGCATCTTTTTATATTTGTCACTGCATCTTATATATTTATCACTGCATCTTACGTTTTTTATTTTTTTCACTGAATCTTGCATATTAAATAGTTTTATGATTGAACAATGTTTTTGATAAAATTTTTCACGAAATTTTATAAGCAGATCCATAACCTTGTCAAAATTGTAAAAAAAATCATTTTTGCTTTTTATAAATTTATCAAAATTGCAAAAAGATCCCTCCTTTATTTCCGTGTTCTCGTGTGAACTGTACTGTACTCTAATAATTAAGGGGGCAAATTCAGCATTATTATTATTCCACAATAACAAAATAATACTATTGTAATTTTTTCAAGTTTGGTAAACAAAGAATATACTCCCCTATGAAGCAGCCCTAAACTCCTAAAGTCGATGTTAGGTGCGGAAAGTGGAAACTGTCGGGTTTTGAGTATTGACTCGTATTTCTCTATCTGTAATCGGTGAAATGTTGATACCTTGAATTATACTAAACCAGTTCACACACTTTCTTCAAACTCCCTCCAAACCCTTTATTTTTCCTCCTATATTTTAACTCACATCTCCCAAAAATATTATCTTCTTGCTAAGAATTATCATCAAGATTTGTTATCTTGAAAAACCCAAACCAGATATTTTAAGATTAAGTTGCAAGATCACAAGATCTGATTGCTTTCAAGGTGGGTCATTTCAAGATCTTTGAATTTAATTGTTTAGATTGGGTTTTGGTTGTTTTCTAGTTATAAATTGCTGAAATTATTGATACCGAATTGGATTTAAGATCCCAAAAAACTTAAAGTTTTAAGCTTTTTGGGAAATCATAAATTGTTATAGAAAAAGGTTTGATTTTGAAGATTTGGTGATATGGGTAATTGTTGTGCTACACCATCTACTAGTGATGAGAAGAAAAAAGGGAAAAATAAACCTAACCCATTTTCATTAGATTATGGTGGGTCAAACCCATCTGCAAATGGTGGTTATAAAACAACTGTGTTGGATAACCCAACAGGACATGAGATTGAGGACACATATGTTCTTGGTAAAGAAATGGGTAGAGGTGAATTTGGGATTACCTATATGTGTACTGATAAATCTACTGGTGAAGTTTTCGCTTGTAAATCGATATCGAAAAAGAAGTTGAGAACTAGAGTGGATATTGAGGATGTAAAGAGGGAAGTTGAGATTATGAAACATATGCCACCACATCCTAATATTGTGACCCTGAAGGATACTTATGAAGATGATAATGCTGTCCATTTGGTAATGGAGCTGTGTGAGGGTGGAGAATTGTTTGACCGTATCGTTGCTAGAGGACATTATACTGAGAGAGCTGCTGCTGCTGTCACTAAGACCATTGTTGAGGTTATTCAGGTGAAGTTAATCTCTCTAAAATGATTAATATTTATCGTGTATTGATATATTATAGTTTTATGATCATAGTCTATAGATTAAACCCTAATTGCTAAAACTTGTGATTTGTGAATAATGTGTGCGCGCGCACGTGTGGTGTTTGTGGGCGTGGATGTGATATATGAAAACTGATTATTTAGGGATAAATATATAGTTACCTAATTATATATTACCTTACGTACCCTATTTATTGATTCTGATTCAGATTCCTCAAGGGACAATAATTACATTTCAAAACAAGTATACAGAATTTCAAATACCCTGTTAGTTAATTATTTAAGTTCAATTAAATAGATGACAACTTAATATGTTAGCAGCTAATTTATTCACCGAATCTATGGTATATATGGGAGAGTCTTGATGACCATTAAAGCTTGACAATGTACTTCAGCTTGCATTATTTATGAAATTTTGCATGACATATAGCCTGACTGTTTACTTTATATGGAATATTGCATAATTTCCGGAGATTTTGCATGTGATGGAAAAAGTAGTGTCAAGTATTGTGGTTCTTTTCGCATTTAGCCTCTCTCCTATTTTCCGAATATTACTCTATCCTGCAAAATGTATTGTTTGTGTGTGCGTATTTTCAAAAGAATGATTGATGGTTCGTGACTGAAACTTAAGAACTTCGTTTGATCATTCTCTATTTGATTTGAAGTCTAATACATGGCCTTAGCAAGTTCTGAAATGCTTTTTATTTTTTCAGATGTGCCATAAGCATGGTGTTATGCATCGTGATCTTAAACCCGAGAACTTTTTGTTTGCAAACAAGAAAGAAACAGCAGCCTTGAAGGCTATTGATTTTGGGTTATCTGTTTTCTTCAAACCAGGTATAAACTTTCAACCTAACTTATATCTCCACAAGATGTTTATATGGCTATATGTGTGTGTATAGTTGCAGTTGCACTAAATGGAAGTAAATTGATTCTCTTGTACAGGGGAAAGATTCAATGAAATTGTAGGTAGCCCTTACTACATGGCTCCTGAAGTTTTAAAACGTAACTATGGTCCTGAGGTGGATGTCTGGAGTGCTGGAGTAATTCTATACATATTGCTTTGTGGTGTCCCACCTTTTTGGGCAGGTTAGAACAATCATAAATCTTGATTTTAGTCTTGAAGTAGACGGGTATGTATCTCAGTAACTTAGTGTGTTAAAAATGATAGTAAGAGCTATGTGATTAAACAATACAAATTTGGGACAATAAGGGTAATCTTGGAAGCACATGGATCATTCCTTAAATTTCTATATACCCAGGGACTAATAACTCTGATTGACTTACTATAATAGAAAACTTTAGTATGCTGAGCATATTGAATACTACATGGGGAACTTTGACTAGTTTGGCCCGCTTGACTCATTTCCATTCGTTGAGATAAATGTAAACATACCTAAGTACCTAACCATCTCTAGACCCGCTCTATACAACTACTTAATCTGATTATGATTCTTCTAAGCCGCAAAATTACAGTAGCTGAACACTTCAATCCTCTGAACTGCTCCAAACAAGGTCTTGTTTAGTATGACTAATTATTCTACACACTATCATCAATCACTAAAAGTATGATAATACTAAACTATAAATCACGGATGTTGGTTATTCACAATGTCTCAATTATATTGTTAATCTATAATAGGTAAATGTAAAGTCAATTTTGGGTATGGTTCAATGAACTTCATATGGTGCGGTTTCTAGTTATATAATCTCATTTACATTGCAGAAACCGAGCAAGGTGTTGCACAAGCAATCATTCGGTCGGTTGTAGATTTCAAGAGGGATCCTTGGCCAAAGGTGTCCGACACTGCAAAGGACCTTGTCAAGAAGATGCTCAACCCTGACCCCAAGTTACGCCTTACCGCTCAGGAAGTTCTAGGTACCACTAAGATCGACATTTTTTCATTATAATTTGTTTGTTAGTCTGTAAGTATCTTGAATATACCTGGGATTCGCTCAAAAATTCTAAATACGTTACATTTATGAATTCTTTTAGATCATCCGTGGATACAAAACGCCAAAAAGGCACCAAATGTTTCGTTAGGTGAAACTGTGAAAGCAAGACTCAAGCAATTCTCTGTCATGAACAAGCTAAAAAAGAGAGCTCTAAGAGTAAGAACATGTATTCATGAATTTTGTTCATGAGACAATTTGTCACTTTTTGTATTCCGAGTTAACTTGAAGTTGTCTCTACATAACAAACATGCAGGTAATTGCCGAGCATCTGTCTGCGGAGGAGGTGGCTGGCATAAAGCAAGGGTTTGACTTGATGGACACAAACAAGCAAGGAAAGATAAATATAGCTGAGTTGAAAGCCGGTTTGCAGAAACTTGGCCATCAAATCCCTGATGCAGATGTTCAAATACTTATGGAAGCAGTAAGTTTCTTAAGTTGACCTTAATTATCAAATCTGAAATTTCTCAAAAAAAAAAATTGTATGATTTTTTCACTGTAGTATATGTGTAAAGTGTGAAAGTTAAGCTGTTCTGTTCCGTTTTTGTGTGTTCTGTGTAAATTGCAACTAGCAGTATCATAATACTTTCTTCCATCTCATGAAAATTTATAACTTAAATGCATCGGTTAATGTAGGAGGTAAAATAGATGATCAGGGGTTGAATAACTAAACGTATGGGTTCTGGTCGGGTCGACCCTATATGTCCAGTTTTTTATATTCATTACAAAATTAGTTAACTTTGAAAAGGCAATCTAGAAGGTTGTATGCAGTGAATATATACTTTGGGTGAACCGACCGATTTGACCCTTATCCTACTAAAATATATTTTTTTTACTTTTATCCAATTGTACTGTTTGGGATAAGCCTAACTAAATAGACCCTTTCATAAGTAAATGGGTCAAAACTGATAGTGTTATCTTAAGGTAACTGTTTTTTTTAGTCAAAGACTTGCCCATAAGACATCCAGGTCTTTGTGGTTTATTGTACCTACATGTATTAGTGAATGGTGTTCCTGCAGGGTGATGTTGACAAAGATGGATTCTTGAACTATGGAGAATTTGTTGCGATTTCAGTTCACTTAAGAAAGATGGGCAATGATGATCATCTTAAAGATGCTTTTGCATTCTTTGATAAAAACAAAAGTGGATACATCGAGGTTGAAGAGTTAAGGGAAGCCTTATCCGATGAAGATGAAGCCAACAATGAAGAAGTTATTTCTGCCATCATTCAGGATGTCGACACTGACAAGGTTTGTTCTTTTTCACCATGGATGCACATCTTGAAACTTTTTGTTTGTATATGTAAAGTTTGAAAAGGTAAAGCAAAAAAAAAAAATGCTATTCAGTGCATACCATAAGTTTCATTGCTATGATAATTCATATCTTGATCTGAAGTCCTATGTCAGCCACTTCTTGTGTCACCCTAGCATTGTATTCAATATTCTAATATTCAATATGCAGTCCAACTGATACTCTGTTGATTCTTGCAGGATGGTAAGATTAGTTTTGAGGAGTTCACAGCAATGATGAAGGCAGGAACGGATTGGAGAAAAGCATCACGACAGTATTCGCGAGAAAGATACAATAGCTTGAGCTTAAAATTATTCCAAGATGGATCATTGGATGCCGCCAATGCGGCAAGATGACTAACTAGAGAACAAAGTATCATTTAAGATCTTAAAATACTATGTGAAGATTTTTTTCTTTTGTTTGACAAAATATGTGGTGAAGGGATTTGATTCTGGTTGTAAATATGGATATGATTTACATATACATATCCTTAAGGGCCATGTATACCTTCTTTCATCTTCTTAGGTTGTTTCTATAGCAAATTAAATCATGTAAAGCATGCTAATTAATAACAAGTGTCTAGTATAAGTTTTTAATCTATTTTTGCTTGTGGCTATTGTGGCGTTATATTGGGCTCATTGTCTATTCAAATATAAAGTAATGATGTAACAATGATCTCTTTATAGTCATCACTAACACAATTGAGTAATTAACCATAAGGTTTCATTACTTCCTAAAAGAGAATGAGAAATGAGGCATAATGCCTTTATAGTTAACAGTTGTATAATTAAGTTAGAATGATTTAAGCATCATCAAAGTTGCTCAGGGGTAAAGCGTGGTAAAGGGTCCTGTCCTCTCAGAATGGGTGGAAAAGGTTAGAAACCATCACAGGATACCCGGTTAGCCCTCGTATATCTGAGCAAGTTGTAAAAGTCGGCCGACTCGGCAGCTTAGTCGCCCACAATCGCCATCCTGACTTGCCTACCCTAAAGTCGCTACCTAAAGTCGGTCAATGGCAGTCAACAGGTCAGAATCCTTCGATCTATGGCTTGATGTGTTTCTCCATTGTTTTTTGTTGTTAAAAATAAAATAAAATATAGAAGAAATTTCTAGAAGAAGGAGATGATGAAGAATGTAGCCATGTAGGAGAAGAAGATGAGGGAAACAAATTAGAAATGAGATCTAGAAGAGAATGAGATTAAGGAGAGAGAGAGTGTACTACTTTGTAGCCATGTAGGAGAAGAAGATGAGGCAGACAAATTAGAAATGAGATCTAGAAGAGAATGAGATCAAGGAGAGAGATAGTGTACTACTTTGTAAGAAAAAGTTAAAAGAAAGTTCCATTTTGGTCAATTATCTTTGAAATATGTCTATATTTTACATAAAATTTTGAAATTTATTATTCAATTGTAAAAAAGTCAAAAGTCAAATCCGACTAGTCCTCGACTAGTCCCAACTAGTCCTTCGGAGGTCCCGTCCGACTCGCCCCCGACTTTCGACTTTTTCAACCTTGTATCTGAGTCGGAAAAGACTTGCCCCTGCCCCGAGAACTTGAACGGGGAAAACCTCATCCGTTTTAACCGTATTAAGGTTGGAATGATTTGATGTGGGCTGAATATGTGCAGCCCCCAATTGATAACTCACCTGTTAATACTTTCCCAGTCAACATGAAACACAGTGATCTCGGTTCACCAAATGTCTTTGCAAGAACAAGTTCCACCAACAAATCTATGAAACCGAACTCTATCCCTAACAATGATCTCTCGCTCATATACCCTGCTAATAATCTTGGTCACTTCATGGCAATCACCACAAATTCTAAGGTTCTTCACTACTCTAATCACTACAGGCGCGTTAGTCTTCAAGATTCCATAAGCAATGGCTAATCTTTCACTATGTTCACAAAGAGCTTCTTCCTTCACGTCATCACTTACATTATGAAGCACTTCCGAGACATTTGATTTGTGACCTAAAGAACTAACCCGTTTCGAGATATCACTCAATACTTCCCTTATCTCCTTTGACTCAGGATGAGACCAATCACCTAATACAAACTCATGTATGGTTCCATCAACTTCAATAGAGCTACATCCAGGTACGGCTTTGAACCCCTTATCTCTCATTAGTTTTCTCATATGGCCCATTTTAGACCATTCGGAACAAGTTGCATAAAAGCTTGATAAGAGGGCGTAATTTTCTGGATTAGATGGGTCTAATTCGAGTAGTTTATAACCAGCTACTTCTCCTTTCTCCATGTTCTTATTTTTCTTGCAAGCGCCAAGAAAAGTTCGCCAGATTACTGGATCAGGGTCAATGGGCATGTTTTCTATAAATGTGTATGCTTTTTCAAACAAGTTGGCACGACAAAATAGATCAACCATGCAACTGTAATGCTCCATTGATGGTTGACTTCCAGACTCAAGCAAGCTAGCCCAATGTTTTTGCCCCTCAGGGACTAGCTGACCATGGGCACATGCCAATAACACACCGAGGAATGCTACATGATTAGGTTTCACCTAAAAATAGTTCAAACACCATTAATGAGAACTCGATGACAATTAAAGGTGACACTTTCGGCCTATTTACTTATGAATCGGTCCATTCAGGTTACGTGTTACTTCGACTGGTACAATGAAAGAAAAATGGTAAAAAAGAAAAGCCTGATCAAAATTTGTGTAAACTTTACTTATTGTGCATAAAACCTCCTAACAGATTTTTATTGAGAAAGAGATTAATAACAGGACTTCTTTTTATCTTATTTGTTTGGCTTGCAGTTTACTAAATATAAATAAAAGTTTAGACATTAAATGATTTGGGTTCCCAGCCCGAGTACCCGACCCCATACCAAAGATTATACATTCGCTCATTTTGCCACTAGCTAAAATACACCTCAAGAAACGTACTACTACATATTTGTCGTGTTAATAGTACCTCGGATTTTTCCATATTGGCAAATGTACTCAAAGCATCATCTGCATGCCCATGTATAGCAAACCCAACAATCATTGAGCTCCAAGCTCTTGAATCTTTAACAGCCATTTCATCAAAAACTTCTTTAGCTTTCTCTATACACCCACACTTTGCATACATATCAATAACCGCAGTACTAAGCTTCGTATCCATCACAATCCTTTTCTTCTTGATAAAAGCATGTACCCACCTACCAACATCCAACGCCCCCAAACCACCAACCGCAGACACCACACTAACCATAGTTACTTCATCAACTACAACGCCCGCCTTTTGCATATCCCCAAACAAACGCAACGCCTCATCAAACAAACCAACTTTCGTATACCCACCAATCATCATACTCCAAGCAACCATACTTCTCTCAGACATTTCATCAAACACCTTACGTGCAAACTCAACTTCCTCACATTTCACATAAAAGCTAACCAACGCCGAATGCAAGAACGGATCACATGTACAGCCAGATCGAATGACACGAGCATGAACCTGTTGGCCTTCTTTAATCAGCGGTAAAATCAAGCAACATGATTTTAAAACGAATGCGAGTGTGAAAGTGTTGGGGGTTGGGTGTCCTTTACTAATTAGTGTTTTGAAAATGGAAAAAGGTTCTGTATGTGTTGGTGGTAAAATTTGGGGATTGTGGAAAGCAAAACCTTTAATGACGGAATTATAAGAAAAAATGTTGGGGTTTGGGGTGTGAAACAATAGTTTTTTCGCGTATCGGATGTTACCGAATCGGGAGAGAGCGCAAAATGAGATGATTTTCGAGAGAATGAAACGTTGGGTTGGGAATGGTAGCGGCCGAGTAACGATGTACGAGTGAATTTGGTTGAGAACGCGTAAGTTGGGACATTTTTCGATCAGGGAAGCAACTCTCTCTTCTTGTTCTTCCAGTTTTACTGTTTGTGTATTAGCTATTTAGCTTTGCTAAAGACTGGTATTGTAACAGAATTTTAAACATTAACAAAAGTCCATTTTAGCCCCTTAGGGGTAGCCTTTTGTTAATTTTCGATTGATACAAGTTAAATCGCCCTAAAATCTAATTTTAAGGTTGGATCACGCTTTCATCATCGAGGAAATGAGACATGTCTTTTAAACGAGACAAAAAGTGTGTAGACCGGGCAACGTTATTAGTTATAAACTATTTGTGCATCGCCAAAATTCATATTGGTCATGTCATGGCACTAACCTTAGAACAGAACACCACCATTATGGGCTCGTTAACGAGTCATATTGGGTAATTTTTTGTATGTGTCAAAACTGGGTTGAGTCGATCCAAAGTATGGTTCGAGCCAACCGATCCTGCTCTTGAAACTTTTGGTATCCACCATCATTGTCTACTTTCTACCATCACACATGCGAAACGCATAAGCTAGTGTCACCAAACTTAAGATGCCCTCACAAAGAGTAATTTTCATTTTGTCACATAAATTTCGAATCTTGAATCTCCAACTTTGTATAGCTGGTGTCTGGTACAAACCAATATCTCACATCGGACACACATAAAAAAATCAAAGCATGCATATAGAGTAATGAGCTAGTATTTTTTATTACTAATTGATTCTAGTGTGGAATTTCATCTAGCCTTAACAAATAAATTTGGGTGGTTGGAATAAAATATGTTCGTAGTCATCATATTGACACCAAGAGCATTCATAATGGATTAAACTTTATAGAATTCAAAGTAATGCCATATCACCATCTAATTTTTTTACACAACCCATTAGAGTTAAAATTGTGTTCAATTTACACTTATATAAGAATTGCAATGGTTGTCACCCCATCACTTAGCAAAGCTTTGAACAATTATAGTATAGGACTATAGGGTATGGCTGTATGCACTTCTATACTTTATTGTATAATTTAGGGGTTTAAGTGCCAAAAAATTATTTTTGTGATGTTCCAATAAAAACTTCGTAAAGAATACATACTCTATAAAAAATGAGTGAGTGAACACCTTACACATTATATCTGTTTCAAAGATTTTTAAATAATGCAATCAAATATAAACTAAAACGAGGTCTTAATAAAATCTTCTCCAAAGAAGAACTAGAATTATGACCTAAAAAAGTTAAGGTCTGATTATCAAGAGAAATAAATGATTTGAGCTCTCTATTTTTCATTTCTTCCAAGAAGGAAACGGTGACTCACGTACCAAAGTGATAACTGAAAAAAATTATGATTATCAATCAACTAATCAACTATTAAAGTGTCATTAAAAAGGTACTGAATACCTTTAAGTAATGGACTTTGTGAAACATAAATTTAAGAATGAATTTTATGCCCTTCAAAAAACTTCAATTGGCTTATCTTTTAGTTTTACTTACTTATTACAGAAGATAATATTCTAATTTTTTTCCTTCCCATTTTCTCTATTTCGTTGTTTGTTATTCTCTTTCATCCCAAAATCTAGCATAATAAAAATTGATTCTACAAAACGTTTGAAGTTAGTCTCCACTCTCCAGTAATTATTACAACTTTTTTTCTATTCCTCTCATGTTTAACGTATAAATTTGAATAAGTTTTATATTAGTTTTATCATATACTTTATACTTTATTATACTTTAGATATATCAAGACTGTTATTTCAAATTAGGAATTAAACTTCAAGTTTGACCTATACCAAATACGATATAGGTTGGTTTAGTTCAATCTCAAAAGCAATTGAGTTCGGTCTGGTAAAAAAGCAACCGGAAAACTTGAATTAAAGATCCTGAAACCCGACTCAATAAACACCTCTATCTTTGCCCCTTTTCAAAAAATCATCGTTCATGCTTCTTAGAGCATACCCGCTGTCACATTGCTAGATTCGTCACTATCACAATGCAAGATAAATACATCAGAGTTGCTCTAACCACCCCATGATATAAACCGTATCACTGAATAATCTATAACTGAAATAATCAAATTCGAGTCGAATTCGATTAAGAGGACACATACAATACGACTATGGTTATGTTTTCGAATTATGTACACTAAACGTCTTCAATCCCAATAATTCAATTCAAGCAATATATCAAGGATCTACTGTATTTACAACGGCTACTCACAAACATGAATTAATGCGTTGAAGCAATATCTAAGATAACGGTTGGATTTACGGCTTTTAAATACTGTATACTTGCCGTTCAAAAAAAAATACTGTATACTTATTTAAAGTTGTGGTTAAGAAACTATTCAATGAATATAAGTTAAGAAAACATGAAAACATGTCTGACATCTCTTTATCCATTTTTGTCCACATATATCATGTTAAAGTTTAAAGTGCAAATATCGCTTCTTTGCTCAAATTTACTCTTTAATCATTGAAGATCATTAAAAGAAGATTCACCCGTATTTTATTTTAACCTTCTAGTATTAACATTCCAAGCAATAACTTTTAGGTTATATTAATACCGTATTAAAAAAAAGTTTGGTTACCAAAATAGCAAACACTATGTTTTACGTCCTGCGTACCAACATAAACATTCACCTTTTTATTTTAGAGTAGGGTTCAATTCAAATGAGTACAATAATTTTGAGAATTGAATAACCAACCAGAATGTGTCATGTGTCATAAAACTCATTTTTCTCCACGTTTTTAAAAAATTAAATATCTCTCAAACGGTAAGTCGAAAAATCACAAATATTGCACCATAAAAATTAGCGTGTTATTCTATTTGATTAGAGATATGACAAGGTATACTTTCGACGAACTTTTTTTTGTTTTTCGGTGTGTTTTGAAAATAACTAACACATGTGTTACCAGCTAGTAACACATGTGATACCAGCGAGTAACACATGTGTTACTAATTTTGTACCATTTGAAAAACCCATAAAAAGAAGTCGTCGAAAGTATACCTCATAAGATGGAAAATTGAAGAGAAAAAATGATGATTTTTATAGTATAATTTTTATAATTTTTTAACTTACTGTTTGTGAGATATTTAATTTTTAAAAACGTGAGAAAATTGATTTTGTGACGCGTGGCACATTGTAATTAGTTCATCCATTTTTTCTTACAAAAAATTTCATTCTCATTTAAACCTCACTCATTAAGTTTATACTCCGTATATGTGTTAAAATAATCGTCCAACTATCAAAAAGAAGTACGGTATTCAAAATTATTAACCCCATCATTTTATCCCCATTTGTTACTATAATAAATAAATAAATATAAATTATTTACTTTTTATATAAATTCAATTAAACTTTACGTTAAATATAATAACAAAACTGACATTTAATCAACTTATCTTTATTTAAAAAATATATTGTAGGACACTTTTGGTCAAAAGGAGAAAGATACTTTTAAGTTTTAAGGTCGTAAAATTGCAAGTAAATGCTTAAAGCTTGCACGTAATTAAAGGTGAGTATATGACCTTAAATAGTTAAATGAGACATTTTTGAAACTTCTACAAACTTTATGGAGATCCTTTTCTCACCCAAAAAACTCAAATGTTTATTTTGTACATAACATCAAATTCAAATCTATTCTTGTAATTATAGTATATTGATATGAGATATCATGCATGCCTTTTGAATGTACATATTACAAGTGTGTGCAACTAAGTATTAACCTTTTGCCACTAACTCGTACATTACTATTAATTTTTAGTCTTAGTCATACTCCACTAAATATGTTCTATACTTTGTAACATGGTACAACATATTTGATGGTCTACTGTTAAAACGTAGTGTCACACCCTAGACTTTTACATATCTAATCTTTATATTCTTTCAGATATGTATAAATGCATATATAGTTGATTCCAAGATTATATTTTACTGAACATACTTAACAATCTGTATTGTGTTATGTACATATAATTTCTCTGATTATATCTATCATCAGACTTCAAATTCAAATCCTGATCTTGACCGTATAGATATTAACGCTGCATATTCAAGTAAAAAAAAAAAGATGAGTACTATTTCAAGTTCTTTAAGAAATATGTGATAAGTTGGCTATTTAGTGTAAATTAATTAAGAAACGTGAGAGACAAATTAATAATTTAATTAATGTTCCTATATACCAATAGATTTGATTAAAACAATAAACCCCAGTATAATATTTAACAACTTACAAAAAAAATGAAAAATACCACATGTTACACTTACTCCTAAACAATCTTACCCTTCACTTGTTCACTTCTTCTTTCGCCGGCGGTGCAGTCACCGGCACCGGTGGTGGTGGCGTAGATGCAACACCGGAATCAATACAACTTCTACATTTTCTATCAATCCATCCTTCATATTCACCATCACCACCACCACCATGATGTCTTCCACCACATAATCTTGCAATGAACCCTGCTATCACTACAACAATTGTTATCACTGCAAGCACCACCACAAGTGTCTCTATTGACCGGTTGGTTGAATGCGTTTGATCCGCCGTCGCCGGTGGTGGTGGTGGTGGAAGATCCACCACTAGTGGTGGTAGTTGGTTGTACTCATTGTCTCTTTTTACTACCATCATCATCAAAAGTCTCAATGTTACCATCATAACTATGGCAAAATCTATAAAAGTGTTCTTGTGTTTGTGTATCAATTATCAAATGTATGTATGTGTGTGTGTTTGAGAGAGAGAAAAAGAAGAGTGAGAGGGTGAAATAGTGGCAATGCTCAGGGTAGTTGGTGATAAAAGGCGTTTGACTGACTTACACTTGAATTACACTCTCAACCATCTACTTTCATTTAATTCAAAGAACACCTTTCGAAATCAGGATTCCAATATGATGCATTTATTTTTGGTAGAGTTAAATACTCGGACACTACTATCATGAATATTAATAGGGTTAAGTGTCTGAAAATGTATTAAACTTTGTCAAAATCTCTATTGTATGTATCAACTTAAAACTTTTATCTCAAGTTAATATATACATTGATTTATGAATGTATACAATATGTCTAATCACAAGACTTAAAACTCCAACGTATGATTAAAAATGTACAACCATATCATGACCATCAACTACCAATTACACGCCGTTATCATAACGATTCTCTAGAACCATCTTCATTACTAACACTCGTTGCGTTGTATACATAGAGCATTAGTATTTATAACTTTTCTCTTATGAAATGGTGGATGGAAATGCAGTAATAAATCAATGAAGAACTGCAAGTTAAATAGATGAAATTAATCTTGTTAATGAATTTATCTTGAAAGAAAATTTACTTGACTAATGATGTTACTTAATTAGATTTTTTCATTAAACTTTAAATTTAGTTTTTCTTTGTTTATAGATTGTTTTAGCTTAAATTGATATATAATTTCGTCATTAAAGTTCGGGTCTAAAATGTCAAAACTATCAACAATAAATACACTTTTCCAAGACTACGGGGACCTAAATGCAACTTTTAATGTTGATGTTGCAATGCTCAATAAGGTGCCGTTTTATGAGGAACAACCGGTACAAAAAGCAAAAAGCCACGGATATTGGACAAACACTTTTAAGTTTTAAACTTTGAAAAGACGAGAGTCTACATTTTCTTTGAAACTGTGGTATACAAAGTACAAACAACCATTTCATAAAATAGTGCCGTTTAACACAAAATACCTTAAATATACAGGAGTGGTTCGTACACCATACAAATTCCTCTATAGATCACTAATAGCAATAAATGGAGAATTTTGTGGTGTACGAATCACATCCTAAATTTGTATATTCTTAGTAAAATCAGTTTTCACTGGAATGGTACTTAATTGAAGTACACGGAGTGGAAAGGACAAACCTTCAGTATTCAACAACATAAATGTCAGGGTAAGGTGTTCAAACCCGAATTGAAGTTCAAGCGATCGAGAATGCTGTGTTCAAGGCTTCAACCCCCTTATTTTTTCTTCTCATTTGATTGATTAAAAATTATTTTAGTGGACCTATTTGAACTTGGATTTGACACTGAACCATTCCCCCTAAAATTGTATTAGCGTTCAACTTTTAATGTTCAACTTTTAATGTTCAATTGAATATCAAGTTGAACACCGAACCTAAAAACAATCACTGCTTGAGTCTTTGTTTTGATCACTCAAACATTGAGAAAGATGCTTATGAGCTTTAAGAGTGCATAATGTTTTGATCACTCAAACATTGAGAAAGATGCTTATGAGCTTTAAGAGTGCATAATCACTCATATAAACTTTCACAATTTGTTAGTACACATTTAAATACAGTACCTAGCTAGTTATTTACTAGGTATGTCCGTATTGTTTCATAATTAGATTAATATTTTCAACTACAGTTGTATATAGCTAATCTATCAAAGAAATGTAAGTAACTAACAGCTACAACTCACAACTATCGTTACAAGCTCTAAATCACAACTCATAGCTCTTTCTTATTGCTTTATATATAGTTCAATTCGCAGTTCTGATTGTATCTTATCTCCTAGTCCTACACCGCGATACATACACACGACGAATACCATCATAATCACAGTATCTTGGTGTTGTTGACACATGGTTGCCTTTCGCATTGACAACATTGACATTAATGTTCGAAAACTAATTTAAAATTTGAAAACACACAATAATCGAGTTGCATAGAAAAAGAGACAACTCACAGGTCACATGATTGTCTTATTTAGTAAGCGAGCTAAAATACAAAAACTCGTGTTTTACTGTAGCCATGATTTTCATTGCGTATGTTTGTTCAAACTTGTTTCTAAAATTTATGCAAACGTTAACGTTATTTCAGATGATCCTAATAGATGTTGAAGTCTTTAATTCCACCTATATTCGTAATTTAATCGCCTATAAAATTTACCATGTATATATAACAGTCGCAACTTTACACGTACCTTTAAACCTTTAAACACATGATTGATTATTTGACATATTTATCACTTTTTAAAACCAAAAACCCGGACTTATAAAAGTTGATAACATCTTTCTTTTAACAGCGGAATGCATTAAACTAACAAGAAGCTAGACAAAAGAATTACAATAACATGAAGTTAGAAGTTCAAATCAACATTACAACGCCTTAAGCTTATTTTGTAAAAGTTAATTAAGATGTTAAATAATGTTTTGGGTAATAAGTTTTTGTTTGAATGTTGGTGAAGTAAGTGTACATGATTGGTACTTGTCTCTTTGAAACCCGTGTTGGTTTGGTAGTGAGGATTTTATGGATTTATGGTAAAAGGGTAAAAAGTTGCTGATGATATTGACCAAGTAACGTCAGATTCCCATGTTAATGTATTTATCACATCATCTGACTTTTAAAGTCTATCGATAAAACTGCATGTCAAAATGTACCTGAATATAACAATTAGATCATACACTATTACACTATCAAGATTAAATGAGTAACGTAATTGAATGTTATATCATCGCACTTCAGCTGTCTATCAAGGAAAAAATGTTACCTATAAACTACTCATAACTTAACGAATGAGCTCCACGTTTACCAATAATATATTTAATGTATATATTATGAGGGAGTGGCGAAGCCACACTAGACACAAGAAGGGGCACCTACAATTTTTCAATATTACTTCTAAATATGTGTAGATAAGTGATATTTTTCCAAATATAACATTGTACGTCCACTCTAAAAGTAAAGCCTCAAGAGATCATTTGCCCACCCTAAAATTCTACTAAGATTCAAAACAAAATTTAACCGTCCTTATATTCAATCAAAATTAATTACTTAATCATGTTAAAGCTACTTGCCACATTAAAAAGAAGAACACCTCAAAAAAAGAAATACAAACAAAACTTTGAGGAGTCTTAATTTTACAATTGCTCACACCTTATAGGCAAGTACTAACCATATTATTATTATTATTTATCAAACATACTCGTTGATTTAGTATTTTTACTTGCATTTTGTCAACACGTTAAGTAACCATTTACATTAATAAGGAACTTGTCAAAACCTTAATCTACATTAGATATTATTTAGATCAATTTAATGATGTAAGAAAGCATTATTTGACGCTAAAACTAGCCACTTAATTATTCTTTAGTAGTAAGTTTTTTACACCTGAAAATAATTTTTCGAGCATTAACAATCTTTATTTTGTTTTGGCCCACCCAAAGTGAATCCTACCTACGCCACTGTTCTAAGGATAGCAGATTTTTTAAGCTGAGTCACGTTTCGCTCGTTCATTAACGTTTGTTAAGAACTAAATCGAAAAGATCAAACTGAGGACATGCCTACGACATCCCGTTCTTTCTTTGCAGAACACGTGAAGGACTTGCTTTCACAGGTGGTGGTCTTAGAAAAGTTATACACGGATTTACAACTGTACGTCTAAAAATGTTCAAATCTACGTTGTGATTTTCATACGAGTAATATATATGTGAGTTAACACATATTTTTGTGGTCTTAACGATATGAATCTTTTGGCTAATTATACTCTTCGTTCGCATAAAATCATCTTTGCTGTAATTTAATTACATTGAGCGTTCCTTAATCGTACAAAATGCCTAAAATACCTGTATCTATTTTTCTCCAATTTCTTTATATATATATATATATATATATATATATATATATATATATAAAGTTTACAAATTAGATTCTTAGGTTATTTTGATCAATACATGTGAAAATGGACTGGGTTAGCAAAATGACGACACCAAAAGGACAAGAACGCTCGTTGTAGTTGAAATTCATAAGCACGCTTCGTGCGAATCCAGAATACCATGGCGACGAAAATGTGATTTACCCTAAACTTTTTGATGATTCTCGTTTAAGCGTCCTTCATCGTATTTTAAAAAAGATTGATCTAACATTTGCTCAGCGCATGTCGATAAGTGTTCAACTAACTCAACGTTTTCATTTTTAATAATAAGGAATTCAACTAATATGCGGTACATACAACTAATTTCTTTGTTCATTTTTGCAACAAATTTAGCTTGGGTGAGCCTTTATAAATCTTTCTTTTCGATTTTTCGAAAAGAAAATACGGATTATATTTGATTGAGATGTTAAAGATACTGCACAACATTGAGAACCAATTGAACACCAACTTAAACTTGCACTTGAAAGAGTCAACATAAACATGTTGATATTTTGCTACGCTTGAGAAACTAGAGTTGAGCTTGAACCATTTAGGGTTGTTTGAGTTTGCATACCACGTGTTTAGAATAATTAGAATTAGATAATCAATAATAACAAAAGGTGTATAAAAAATACCGTTTGGATTTGATTATGCTAAATGACGCACAAGAATTAGATTATCAATTTTCATGTATTTAAGTAATGAAATTAGATAATGGCTTAGCATGCCATTATGCCAAATTACCAAAAAGACGAGTTCTTTTGATCCAAAATCGTATATGCACTATATATACAGAGTATATGTTAGGGTGAAAAATACATTTAACATGTTAAGGCCGGCCGGCGACCATATAAGCTAAAAGACCACAACTACAGAATTTTTTATTCAATGTCTATCTTGGCTTTAAAAATGCAACATCTCATCAACTATGGGTTCATGTTGCAGCGTCTTGAATGCCTTACTTTAAAAACAATGCCAAATCCAACATAAAAAAACGAACCAAAAAGAAGCGCACTTAAGCATAGCAAAAAGAATCAATTCCAGTTAGAATTGTAGTTCAGTGTCTCCACAAGAGCTTGTGGTTATGTAAAATTATGTTCAGGTAACATTTAGCTATCAATTTATGATGTTTGTTCTTCAGCTGTTCAGCATTCTGCCCACATCAATTTAGGGCATTAGAGGATATCTTGGAACCTATACACCCAAATAGTATCGATGGACATTTAGTTCCTTTTCATGTTACTTTCAATTACCATCTGTGGCTCTGTGTGACTAATCTTACTATCAGTGACGATCCCTATAATCTCCCCACACCAACCTTGTGACGAAATAAATGACATCTTAAATGCACAAAAACAGCATTTTTAGTCAATGATACTGCATAACAAGACAGTGCGCATCAAACCAAAAAACATTCTGTGATTGCAGGTTCAGAATATCAGCTCCTCGTGGTACAATCACAAATATCAATTAAGTGGGTGTTTGAGGAAGCTTATTTTATGGGCTTATTTGCTTATTGTGATAAAATAAGCTTCAGATTGTGTTTGGATGGACTTATTTGGTTAGCCTATTTGCTTATTTGTGGGGAAGAATTTATAAGCTCAAATAAGCTAAGATTTTTAGGCTTATTTGCTTATAAGCAATAAGCAAATAAGCCCCCCAAACACCCCCTAAAGCCACCAATTCAAATCAAATCTTTAATATATGGGTATACCCCTATAAGCAAACCACACCAGTCTCCTTGAAGAAATTGTCTCGATCTTATTGAATCAATTGACTCAGATTATATAGCCAAGGTCGACGTGCATTGTCATATACCTTTGTGAAAGTTAGATTATTCTATTCAATAAAAACAAAAGTAAACTGCCAAATGATATCCATTTATGGAACAGTTTCTAGAGCGAGAAAAACAAAAGAAACCAAGGAAACATGATAGCATAATAAACCTCAAACTACATGTATTAATGTATCATGATCTCTCCAAAGCATACATTAGAGACACAAGTAATTCCGTCAGGGCTGCACAAGAAATGTTCGACAAACGATTTTGCCACAAAGACTATTTAAAAGCACAAGATGATTTGAACATGGCATTATCATAAATATTGTTTAAAAATTTAGAGTTTAACTTTTAATTAAATATTTGCAATAAAATAAAGTAAATTATTTAAAAGGAATCGTAATGCACTAAATTCAATTCTGATGCAAGGTACCACAAAACACATTAAAAAAGAACATGACATTATCATAAATTGTGCTTTCATTGCCAAGTACCAAAGAGGATAACACTTAAAAACAGAAAATATGACATAACCTTAATCCAGTATCTGTATCAAAACATCCTAAAACAAACATACTCACCAAAATTTAGAACGATTTTTAAGCAGGAATATCAGCAACATCTTCAACATAGGTTATTGCCTTTGTGGTTGGCTTTGCAAGCATGTCGGTGTACTCTTGGAATGGGGATCTTGAGAACCTGGTCTCTCTCCAGAAATCAGGAGTCAAGAAACCATAAGTCTTGAGGAGACAATCGAAGGTTGCCTGCCAAAACAACAAACTAGGTAAGAATCAAATTTATCGTTACTGGACGAAAACATATATGTATCATACCTATCAACAACATAACTCCAATATAAGCATGCATGAGTACAAAAAATGTTAAAGTCAAGCATCAAGTACATTGCTCTATTGAAATGAAGAGCAAAGCATGCACATTGGGTGCAAGACGCAAAGCATGCACATTGGGTGCAAGACGCAAAGCTCAATGGGACCGCACAACAGAAACCATATGAAATTAAACACACAACAATATAGTGATGAAGACAGATAAAAAAAAACTAAAAAAGCACTCCTTTATAGACTAAAAAGTAGTAACAGGAGCTTGACAAGTTTTTTTTAAACACTGGGATGCCTGATCAATAGATATAAAAATGACACAATGAACCAAAAGAGGAAGTGGCAGATACGCAACTAAAGTAATAGCAACATTATAACTCTCTAATTACATCTCAAATATAAAAACATAGGTTGGATTCCAGTGTGATAGGTACTAGCACAATTAGCAAGATAGCAACCAAAGAAATCACAAACAAAGAGGTTCCATATCACAATATTAATAAAACACATGTGCAAAACTTGTAGACAGTTCATTAATCACACAACTCAAAAAATAAAGCAAGATTCAGCTCTTGAATGAAAAGATATACACAATATACCTCCATGAAAGTGAAACATCAAAGCTGAACAAAATCATTTCTTCCAAAACAAATGAAGCATTGGTATCCACAATATCAATTAGCACATATCAATCAGTTAAATTACATCTAAATGAAACAACTAAATATGGCATCACAATATAAAAACATATATTTAAAAAAATGTTGCGTTATTGGTACATAAAAGGAAGAGAAAAAAATGGACCTTGACGAAATTTCCAAGAGTTTTGGTAGATCCACGGGAAGAAGTAAACACATCATCAATTCCAGCAAACTGCAGCACCTTCTTCGGAACCCTAGCAGCAACAATACCAGCTCCACGTGGCGCCGGAACCAATCTCACCGTAACTGAACCACATTTCCCGGTCACCTTCGTCGGCACGGTATGCACTTTCCCAATCTTATTCCCCCAGTACCCTCTCCTCACCGGAATAACCGACAATTTCGCCAGAATTATCGCACCTCTGATCGCAGTCGCAACTTCCTTCGAACACTTGACACCTAACCCTACGTGTCCATTGCTATCTCCGACCACCACAAACGCCTTAAACCTGGTCCTTTGACCCGCACGTGTCTGCTTCTGCACCGGCATGATCTTCATCACTTCATCCTTCAACGACGGAAGGATTTGATCGATGATTTGATGCTCTTTGATTGGAAGTGAGTGGAGGTAGATCTCTTCGAGCTTTGAGATCTTGCCGTCCTTTACGAGACGACCTAGTTTGGTCACCGGAACCCATTTCTCCTCGTCGGCGTCACGGCGAGGCCCACGACGGCGGCCACGGCCACGGTCGCCACCACGAGCGCCGCGACTGCCACGGTCGCCGAAACCTCTACCGAATCCACCGCGTTCTCCGCCTCTTTCCGCCATGGCTGCTGGTTAGGTTATCGGGATACAGAGATTGTGATAGAGATGAAACCCTAGAGTGAGAGATAGGTGAGGTTTATAAAATGTTAGGGTTTTCTTATTGGGCCGATAATAAATGTGTAGTGAAGTTAAATTGGGCTGATTGAATCGGGTTTATGAAAACTAGCCAAATCGACATAGAAGGTCGGAAGGAAAAACATACTTTTATAAATAGAATGGGTGGTGATATTTCTATCAAATTTTTTGATAAATTCATTATATTTGTGCATAAAACATTTGTACTGTATAAGCAATAGATGCACGTTTATGGTGGATTTATCAAAAAGCTTTATGGAAATATCACCACCCATTCTATTTATAACGATGATTTTCACTTATAAGTATCCTCTCAAATTGGGCTGATTTGGCGAGGGGAAGCAAATGTTCACCTATATGTTATCTTTTGGTTTATCACATAAAACGTTTATCAACCCTGCTACAAATTATAAATTGTTTTAGTAGCAAATTTATTTTTCCTTTCAGTTAGTGGGTAGCATCTGAACCTTTTGATTAAAGGTTCCAACCCAATGCTATTTAAACATTATTCGATTTTTATAAAGATAGTGTTATGTATTGGAAGCAAGTGACATTATTACATAACCCATGACCAGAGATTCTAAGTTGGCTGATATACTCGATAATATACCATGTGTGGACGAGTGTGAACCGAATTCCAACCCTCCCTCTACCCGTCTTGTCTTCGAAGTTGTTGCTACCTTTTCCACTAATCAGTTTGTTCATAGTGATGATATATCCCTCCCTCTAGTTTCAAATCCAAACTTGACACGTCAATTGTTCCACCAATTCTTGACGAGCATGTTGATGATATGTGTTAAGATAAAACGTGTCACTTGTCATGTGCTTTATTTCGTAAAAATGTTGAGAAAAACAAGGTTAGGAAAAAAACAAGGCAAAGGAACATGGCATTAGTTCTACTTTTCAGAGCTCTCCAGAAATCCAGAAACGGAAAAAAACGAAAAACAAAAAAAAAAAAAAAAAAAAACAAACAGGCTACAAGTGTTAATTTGAGTGACCTAATTCAAGAAGAATCACTTGTGTTGGAGAGTTAGGTTCTCGCAACCCAAGCTCCTGTTTTGCCTTCTAAATCTTTAAGTAAACTAGTTAATATGAAATCTTAAAAAAATGAGATGGCAACATACAACGATTCCATTCAAGGTTTGATTTTAAATGATCAATCTCCTTTCAAAAAGAAAACATGAGCTTTGGTGGAACTTTGGCCTCCTTTTCACTTCAACAATATGGAATTTGATCAACTTTATAAGTATTATTGATTGTCAAATGTGGGTTGCTTTTGTTGTTTCAATGCATTATATAAGCTCAAGGTTAGTCTTAGGCCGTTCGACTGTGGTTCAGTTATGTTGCTTGTTAGTTTTTTAGTAGCTCGTTTCTTTGGTCGATTGTGTAGTCACGAGCTTTATTGTACTTCTCTCGCTTCTTCGATTTATGTCGAAGAAGTTGTTTCTAATATATATATCATGTTTTTTCGCCAAAAATTTGTTTGATATGATGCTGTAGTTTTGTAATGTGGCTGAACTTTATTCTAAAACAACAATATAACGTATCTTTTATGCGAACTATATAAAATAAAAGTTGCTTAAGTAAAACCAGAAGAAGAGAATCAAGTTTAGTAATAAAGAGAAAAGTTCATTGCAGTCCATATTTTTTAAAAAGTATGGGAGGATGCAATTATAGCCACTGGATTATTGAAATCAATGGTTCATATTTTTCCCGTATATATATACATTTTTTTGCATTGTATTATGTTTTTAGGTGGATAGGCAATGCTGTAATTTTACACACCCACACAAAAACAATATGGACATACATTCACACAGTAATCCTTCTAATCCTCCTTCTGTTTCACTCCTCACTCTTTCCTATCTCTACCGCATAAACCCTAATCCAAACTTATTCCAATTCTAGGTTTAATCTTACGATTTATCAAATAAAAATTTGATAACTGTAATCTTCTCACTCTCACGGTTATTTTGATTCGTGTAATTGTGTTTTGAATCAATTTTTTACCCTAAATTGATTTTTACCCTAGTTTCCTATATTTTATCCGATTTGAAAGTGTAAATCATGGATGTTAAGGGTGAAAGAGCATTACGACACGCTGCTAGGTCAACTATTCCAATGACTCCATTACAATCAATTCCCGTTGGTAAGATATGCTTAATCTGTAGCTCTATAGTTTTTTATTTCTTTGTAGTTAAGGAGTGAAACAGTATGTACAATGGTTTTGTTAAACATTCTGAAAGTCTATTTAGTTGATTTTGCTTTATTAATAGCATTTATGTTAGTGGATTGTATGATTTTCACTTGATTTTAAGTTATATGTTGTTGTATGTATATGTATATCATACAATCATGTATATCTGATCGCAAGTTAATTAAACGTTGTTTGATTACTGTGTGTATGTGAAACACCTTGAAAATATGAACCATTTTTTTTTTAAATCTGAAAACACATTATGATTTGGTCTCATTATCTATATTAATGTATCTTATATACTATACATATTATTTAATACATTTTTGAAACTCAAAATCAAACTACACAGAAAAAAGGCTAGTACCCGCTGGGTACATGCCTTACCCGTCGGGTAACCAGGTACACGAGTCGGGTTCCCCATGTGACATGCCGGGCGAATTAAAGTTTGCTGTAACATAATCTAATCGTGATTTAAAGACTCTGGAAGCAGCCGGGTGGCTAAAGAAGCCGTCGGCTTAGGCACTTTACCGGCCGAGTACGCTGGCTACCCGCCGGGTACCCTGGCTCAGACAGCAGCTGCAGTCAGATTTGCTAATTACCAATTTACAAACTTTAATTAAGCGTAACTCACAAACGACAAAGAGTCTTAAGCTATGAAATTTTGCAGGCACACTCGTATGTCCAAAATAAAGACTTCCCTTTTTATACTTTTCTAAAATTCACCATAACCCGAGATTTGGACATATGACTCATTTTCGACATAAAAAGGACTAATTAGTGAACATACTAAATCTCAAACCATAGAGATTGAGAGGCTGGACTTTTGACTGCACATTTCTAATACCAAGACAAAGTTGTGAGGCCACTTGTCACACTTCTAACCTCTATTTAACTCGATTTGGTCCGTAGGTGCCCTTTTTGACCCATGATGACCCTTTTTGACCCGCTGATAAAAACAACTATTTTGATTCATTCAATAGTCAATCACCAATCATAGTTGACCAATAGAACATTTGGCTTCCTTGCAACCTTTCAAATACATACATAACCAAAATGACAAGTATACTATAACTTGCCCTTTAACACTTTCTACAACATTTTTATCCATTACATGTCATTTCTACTACTAAACCACATAATTACTTGTCTTTACTTATATCTTTACAATATGTCAAAACATTGTTTAAGTGGCTTTCAAGGGCTTCAAAACGACAATTAAAATAGATGAGCTTGTGTAACTTACAACAAGCTTGCAATTCCACGTCTAGTCTTTATTCACTTCCTTTCCTTTACCACTTCCGCTTGTACCTACAACATGAACTAACTAATTAAGCACTTTGTTTAATGAGTATAAGTATAACTAATCAAAATCATTAACTAATCAAATATTCAATAAAACATATAATAAGTAAATGAATTAGTTTACTTCTCTCTTTCTTGTGGTCTCTACTCACTATGCTAATCATATGTGCACATATCTATTCTTTCATTTAGCTAATCTTGATTAGCTAATTTAATCACATCATTAGCTAACATAGTTAGCTACTATTCAATATCATAACTAACCTTGGTTAGCTATTCTAATCAAATTATGGTTAATAATCATTAACCATACTAATCAATACTTTCATCATGTCAAATCTTTACTAATAACATTTCACAAGTTCATATTTACTTGAGTGAATACAATTCAATTCACTTACTAACAATCTAATTTCATTACATATACTCACCTTGGCTTATTAAATAGCTTGAAATAAGATGATCAAATGATGATAACTCTTCTTTAACACCTAATACACATTCACATAACACACATATCAATAATTAATCATGCTTTCAACTACTAATCATCTAATTCCCTTTTCCCCCACTAGTTGTATACTAACTTCAGTTTAATGAGCTAACCAATTTCATTCTCATAATCATAATCATAGTTTTAATGTGAAATTAAGCTACTTTCTTGTTATTACTAATATCTACCGATACTTTACACTTGAAAATTAAGCTAGTTCACTTAATTCATGAAAACCCCATAAACCCTAATCATGATCTTTCACTTTCACTATGAAATTAAGCTTCCATTCATCGTCTTAAAGCTATACTAACACTAATTACCCATTTACAAGCCCTAATTTCGGATTAATTCATATCAATTAGCTAAAACCCATGAAAACCCAATTTCTAGGGTTCTTGAAAGGAAGAAACAACTTACAATAGATTAGGCTTAAAGTAAGGATGAAGAACTTGATGATTATAGCTTGAATTTAAGGATTAGGGATTGAAATTGACTACTTGCTCTTGGCTTCTTCCTTTCCTGCGATTTACTCTGTTTTATTTTTGTGTTCTGGGCTTGTTGAGAGTGTACTAGAACAAAGGCACGTACTATGTGTCTAAAATCTTTAATTTCTCATACTACACAGTCTGGAACTGAACATCTGTTTACATTTTCTACTATATCTTATCATTAAAAGATCTATAATTAAAAAGATATATATATTATTGTACACTAAAATAATACCTTAAAAATTGGGGTGTTACAGTATGTTTATGAATGAAGTATGTGTCAGGATTGAATTGTCGCATATATAGTTCACTCCCAATACCACATGCAGCTGTCTTTGTGTTCATTAAATATATCTTTCATCTACATTTCATTCTACGATATCAAACAGACAATAACACAATAACACATCTAAGATCTGATACGTATGTATGTATAGTCGTATACTATGAATGTGTACATTTTGTTTTGTTTAATACTCCGCAATGGTGTAATATTAAAGACTCTGTCAAATTCAAAGGGACATTAGGAGGTTTAATAGTGCCATATGGCTCAAGCTTCTAATATTCAAACTAAGCAATTGGATTAATAAGTTTGTTGATCTTGACCTCTGCCCTTTTATGGTTGGTTTTACTTTCATTATAAGAAATTATCATAGTACATGTTTGACCACACAATTTTGCATGCATACTAATTCACCAGATGACACTTGGAAAGAAGGCAATAAGCCAATAACTTAATTTTGATCATTCATTATGTTATCAAGATATAGTTATTAGGTTTTTAGTCTACATTCTATTGTGTGTATGCACTATTAGACTTTGAGAGTACGATGCAGTTTTGGCAATTTAGTTGATTTGAGATGTTTTTATTGTTGACTGTGTTATGAAATTAGAGACACTTAATGACTTACATTATTTTTTTAATAGATACATTGCATCACTATTCATTTGGTGAAGATAGGAAAGGCGACAATGATGAGTGTCAAGTGGAAGACCAAACACAATAGTGATGATTGTGGAATTTTTACTATGCTTCACATGGAGAACAAACACATGTGTAACAGAGAACTAACACATGTGTTATAGAGAACTACCACATGTGTTTTGTAATATATCGTGTTATGTTAAAAAAAACAACACATGAGTTATGATGAATGAACTCATGTGACAAGAAAACACAACACAACAAATGCGTTATCAACACAACATATGGTTAAAAAACACAAGTTAAATGAGAAGCTAATGTTTGATTAAGTAGTATCAAATGCTATTAATTCTAATGTTTGTATCATATGTAACTAATAATTACATGTAATAAAAGTACTTCTGTCAATGTATTTTAATTTTCATTTTCAATATTTTGTGCTTCTTTTTCTTTTTGCTATTCTCTTTGCTTCCGCCTCTTCTTGCTTCCTTATACATGACCGCCTGTTATGGTTCGTCATTCCACATATTCCGCACGTTTTGAGCTTTATTCCTTTCTTCTCTTTTTGCATTCTCCTTCTGCTATATACTTTGCAATCGTCATTCATTTGCGCAACCTTTGTATCACGAGACTTCATGATTTTGTATTTCAACAACAGCGGGTTTTGTAATCCCTTGCAATTTTTCAATGATATCTGTCTTTGTTAGAGGTTTAACATTGGATGAAAAAGCCTCCAATTATGTCTGAATCTTCTTCATCTTTTGCACCAAATCAACAAGCTTTTTTTCGTCATTCCCTATAAACATGATGCAATCATCTAGAGTGGATGTCGCTTTCATCTGTGAATTTCTCGAATTCACTTATCTCTGAACGTCTCTTTCGTTTTCTCAACTCTGTAGGTCACATGTGTGATAACTATTAATACATGTGCTATAATTACTAACACACGTATTTTAACTACTAACACATATGTTATCAGATATTCACAATCACATGTGCTTTTTAACACAATGACATCATATTTAGCAATAATAACACATGTGTTATTATCAATAACACATGTGTTATTATCAATAACACATGTAATTTAGATAGTCATGATGTGTTTTTTAAGAGTTTTATAAATCGTAACACATGTGTTATTAACATTAAGACCTGCGTTATTCTCAGTAACATATGTGTTTAACAAAAAATCATAAACACATGTGTTATAAACATATCATCACAAGTTATGTTTGCAATATATTTTTCTATAGTTACCTGTAGCAGTCTCTTCAAAATGCGTCTCTTCAATATGCTCCTCATTCTGAATTACTGTGTATTCTTTGAATTCTACCTTTTTTTTGTTGACTAATAGTTCTATAGAAGAGAAATTTACATAATCAGAAATCACAAATAACATAACATCACATTAGTTTTAGAGCATCAATTTGATGAAATTAAATCTTTTAATCATGAGACATTGCAACTTTATTAACCAGATCTTTTTACAAATCACAACAAATTACCTGTAATGCTATGTTCGTACGTTCAATCTCAATCTTTTTTATTCAATTGCTTGTTTGTTCACTCGATTTTGAACTCCGAAACCATATATTCTTCAATCGCGAGTGTAGAACCGTAAAAAGTGTCCGATCTCAGAAAAATACCTGTAACGCGATGTTCATACGTTGAATCTGAATCATTTTTTCTTCAGTTTATTGTTTGTCCACTCGATTTTTGTCGCACCCCCAAATTCGGGTTGCGAAAGCGAATCGGGTCGGGGCGCGACTAATCAATATACACAACACATAAGATATAATGAACGACCACTAAATGCGTCGTTTTACATTGTATTGATAAAAACCAAAGTTTACATCAAAATACTGTTTACATTAGCTTAGTTACTTGAAATTGAGAGATTTACATTACATAATTAATCTATACAAAATATAATAATGCGATTAAATCTCTGATTTGTTTGAATGCAGACTCGAGCTAATGATTCCTGTTTGGGTAGCCAACCTACTGCTGAGTACCTGTGATACATGCTAAAAGGGGTCAGCGAAACGCTGGTAAGCTCACAGGTTTGTATGTCAATACATATTTGTATGAACCGCAAGATTTAATTGAATTTAAAATGCAATTAAGCAAAATAAAAGTTATACAACCATGAGCACATAGTCTGAGCTTAACTTGAGCGTTAGGTCCAATTAAGGAAACCTAACTGAGTTTCCTCCTACGAGTGCCTAATCTACACTCGTCTTCCCAAATGCTAATACGTCTGTTTGACCAGTCAGTGCGTGCTAACCCGGACGAGGATTGTCAATCCTATATGATATCATATACTAACATTCACGCTACAGATGTATTACCAAACTATGTTATGGAGGGCTTTAAAATGATTAGTGAAAACAACTCATGTAGTATTTGATTTGTATTGTACTTGCGTTCATATTGTAAAATAAAATGAGCAATGTAATCACACCCCAGATGAAAACCGTAAAATAAACTTGAGTGTTTAACTTAATAAACTTGAATTGATTAGCAGTGAATTGATGCCCGAAGACTTGTAACCTGAGGGTGTCCAAGACACGCGATGGTTATAACATGAGTAGGCATCTCGAAAGATTGCCCTTGTAGTTGTTCGCCCAACTTAGAATGTCCAAATTACTACGATTTGGTTGATTACATTGTCCAAGTTACTACGACTTGGTTGATTTGATTGTGTTTTGAAAAACGTGTACGACCCGTTGGTGATTTGTTTGTAATAATAATCTCACATTATTATTTTGATTTTTGAAAGGTGTTATACTTAAAAGTATTTGTAAACTTTAAGTGACGGGAGTCCGGGGGCAGCGCCCCTGGTTAGCGGGGTCCCAGGGGTGGCAACCCCTGGCGGGGTCCAAGGGGCTGGCCCTTGGTTGGGGTCGAGATGCCAAGTCAGCTCGAAATTTTTTTATTTCCATTAAATTGCTTTGGTGAAAAACGCACTTGGGATTTGAATTCGGGTAAAATGGGGTGTCAAATTTGAGCCTCAATACTCATTGAAATACGAGTTTTAAACTTTCTGTTTTTAGCGACACTTGAAGCGTCACTTCCAAAAATTTGGGCGACACTTAGGAAGTGTCGGGTTCGAGTGTCGGTTTCTGATCATAGGCGACACTTAGGAAGTGTCGCTAGAAGTGTCGGATAAAGGTGTTAGGTGTCACTAGGCAAGTGACGGTTGGAGTGTCGGGAAAAAGGGGTTTTATGCGGCACTTAGGCAAATGACGCATATTTAGGGTTTTATGCGTCACTTAATGCGGCACTTAAGTGACGCACGAAGTGACGCTATACTGGACGGCCTATACGACACTTAAGACTGTTCAACGGATTTTGAGCCAAAAATGAGTTTTCCGGTTTCTGTTTGGTCCAATTCTTTTACCCAACCCTTAGATGGACATTTCAAGCTTAAAGAAACAACTAGAACTTGAAAACACTAAAAATCGAGGAGTTGCAGGTTTTGTCGGAAACTTACAACTTCGCGCGTGAGAAATCATGAAAGATGGAAATGTAGATCGTTGCGAGATGGTCACTTTTCTCCAAACGAGCTTGACGATTTGGGTTCGTTTCGTGGTGTTTTTAGTGGGTTTAATGGTGATGATGGTGGTAAGTTTTTAGAGAAAAGAGAGGAAGAGAGAGAGAGTGGTAGACGATGAAATGAGAAGAAAGAAGGAAAGAGGAGGGAAAGAAGGGGGAGGAGGGGCCCCGGCTGGTGGGGTCCACCGGGTGTGGGCTTCACCAGTTTTTCGTTCTCCTGCGTACGCGCTCCGTGCGACGTTCGTTTTCTCGTTCGTTTACACTTTTAAATAATTATTTTACGTGTTCAGACACGAGTTTTAAAATACGAGTATTTCTTTAATATTTTTGAGGAAGTATTTTACCAAATACTTAGTAATTTGGTTACAAAATATAACTTAACTTTGTTTTGGTTGTTTGCGCGTTTGTTATTTTAACCGCGAAATCTTTGTTCGCACGATACGAATTTGAGTTGAAATATTACATAAATAATATTTTGAATACATTCGGGTTATGAAATAATGTCATATTATTTAATAAAAATCGTTCACCAACGTCCGTATTAATTGAATCAAATTGCATTCGATTTGAAATTTGTACGATTTAATCAAATCGCATACTTGTATATATTCAACAATATATATATTGATACATTAATTAGCCTAACACGGAACTAATTACATGTATTACACTTGATTAGGCACTAATTACTAGTCCTAATTTGACGGGTGTCACAATTTTGAACTTTGAAACCCTAACTTCTTCAATCGTGATATGTAAAACCCTAAAAAAGTACTGCGTGCGTGATGTTCTGTATCTGATTTTTGTTATGTTTGTTTATTTTCCTTTTGTCTGGAGTAATGTGCAAATGACTGAAATACCCCTCCACCTTTAACGAGAATGGTGAAATCTGATTGGTTCTCTCATTCTCTAGAAAAAACCCATACTTTAATGATCCCATCTCTAGTAATAAAATTGTCTTGATTAAAAAAAATTGTATATTTTTTTATGTAATCAAATTCACAATGATCACGAGAGATTGCACAACTATAGTTTAGTCATTCGGAGTCATATACTCGTATGTAGCAAGACTTGAATATGATTTACAAATCAAGGATAACATATTTTAGTTTACTTTCGTTTCACTTCATTCCGACTAGGGAACACCAAAACATAATTTAAGCTCTCCCATGGGGAGCTTCACTTGTCTGTCAGTTTCAAAGTGACGGTCATTCCTTAGGTGACACACCAATGGCACGCCCTAGTCACTTGGGCTTGTCACTTATTTGAGTCGGATATCTAACATATATTCAATGTTTTTTTAGAAATAAATGTTGATTGGTAAATGTACAGCTTAATAATAAAATTAAAATGACGGTGTAATTGATGACAAAGTCAATCGGTTATTTTTCAATCACTTTCAAGAAAAAATGATATGACCCGTGGTTATTATTGGTTAGATTTCAAAGGTACTCAAATTGTTTTCCTTTTCCTTTTTTGGTCTTCGGTGGACTTTTTGGTTCCGCAGTTAGTCAACGCCAAATACCAACGCAACCAACAAAACAACTAAAATATGTACTTCCCAACTTCTCCTTTGAATTTTATTATGATTTGAATTTGATACCACCGGAGATTTTTTTTTATTTTTTAACTGAAGTGTAACTAATGGGGACGCCGGCAATACCAAATCTGGGAAAACAATGCTCCGTTGATGATTGTAACCTCATCGATTTCCTTCCTTTCACCTGCGATTCTTGTCACAAGGTTCTTTTCTTTTCTTTATTTCTTTATCTTTTATTTTCATTTATACATAACATAAATCTTCCTGATATTGTTTTGTTAATTGTGTTCATTAAATAAGTTCTACTTATAAGTAACGATACGGTGCTGAGTTGTTTGATATGATTGTTTAGTTTTAATATTAATTTTTTGTTTTCTTAGTGAGAATTAGGATTTCGGATTCATTTGGATGCGAAATAACAGCATCATTTTATTGACAAAAATTGTTTATCACTTCAAAGTTTACATGAAATTACTAGTATACTTTTCGTTCCCATTTTCGACTTAGAGTTGACAATAATGTATTGTGAGAAGCAGTGATAACCAAATGGAAATTAAAGTAGGTAAGAGATAGGCAAGTAGTTTTTGATTTCCATTATATACCGATGTTCTTACTCGCTAAAAAAAAATTCAACTCAAAAACGGTGCGGAATCTTGTTTTGTAACATCTTAGATATTCAATCGCAAATGCAGTTGGGTAGACGAGTAACCGTTGAGTTAAGTTCAAAGTTACTAATAATTCACAACTCAAAGTAGGTTAATAAAGTGTTTAGAACCTCTAATTTTTCTATTCATGTGGAGTAGTTGTTACAAAATTTTTTTGTCATGAATACGAAATCCTAATCTTTAAATTTTTAATTTTCCTTTCAGGTGTTTTGTTTGGAACATCGGGGTTACAGTACACACGAATGCCCAAATGCCAAGAAGAACGATTTGACTGTGGTTGTATGCCCACTCTGTGCGAAGGGGGTTCATTTAGTCCCGGATCAAGATCCAAACATCACATGGGAATCACATGTTAATACAGATTGTGACCCATCAAACTACAATAAAGTCACTAATAAAAAGAAATGCCCTGTTCGTGGTTGTAAAGAAACTCTTACATTCTCGAATACAATCAAATGCCGCGACTGCACAATTGATCACTGCTTGAAACACAGGTTTGGACCTGACCACAGTTGCCCAGGTCCTAAAAAGCCTGAACCAGCTTTCCCATTTTGGCGGGCCTCAAATACCAAAAAGCAAGACCCACCACCAAAACGTGCAACCCATGTATCAGTGCCAGTTTCCTCCTCCTCCTCATCATCCTCATCATCATCGAAATGGGCATCTAGTTTTCTCAAGGCAGCCTCATCCATTAAGGCCTCAGCTTCATCTGGAATAGCCAAATTCAGTAACGACATTGGTCAAGCGTTTCAAGGGAAGGATGGAGAGGGTCCTAGCCGTAGTCAAGGTCAGGGTCCGAGTGGTGAAGTGGAGGTCTGCCCAATGTGTAATGTGAAGTTTTCAAGGGTTGGAGATCTAATAGATCATGTGCAGAAAGTTCATGAGAAGAAAGGGGTGATGAGGGCGACATTAGATGTTTGCCCAAAATGTAGTAAAGGGTTTCGTGATCCGGTTGCACTTGTGGAGCATGTGGAAAGAGAACATAAAGGAACTTTCAAATCTTAGAGTGTCTCATTATTGTATTATTATTCATAACATCCTTTCTTTCGCATCATTATTCTGTGAAGGTAACCTTTACATGGTTGTATTTAGTGCTCCTCTTTTGGAAATATCATCCCCGGTTAGGTAAATTCTAAATTTCTTATAATCAGAACCTTGAGAGCATCCACAATGGGGTGGAGACGTGATGTGGGTCTGGCCGTCCGGGACACTACATCACACAGTCACACAGCATGGCTATGTTTTTTTCTTCGTAAACCATCCTTATCAAATCCGTTCTACGATTAATTGCTATCAAAAATTCGTTACTGTGTTTGTATTGTAAAATTTACAGACACAAAATGTAAAACGGTAATCTGTAAAATCATTAAATCACTCTATATATCACATCGATCAAAATATATTTTAGGATGTAATGCACTTTGTTGATTAAAACTGGGACATGAGAACCATCAGGTACAGCCATTTCAAAACTGATAATAACTGTTTAAACGGTCATATATATCAAACACCCAAAATAAAATGACAAAATTCTATGCAATCACGTTACTGTACAAAATGCTTTTATATATGTTACATTAAATAATTAAATAATAATAATAATTAATGATTAAATTGAGCTAAAATATGGTCTGGTGAGTGGCATGAAAATATGAAATGTATAAAATTTTGGTTGAAAGATAAAAAAAGAAGAGAGAGAAAGAGAGAGAAATGAGGAATGGTTTGAGATGGAGATGCATAAGAGGAATGGTAGAGCAAATTTTAAAAATTTGGTACATTCTTGATATTCTTTAACCTTTTATGTTTAACCAGCCTTCCTGCCTAGCCTCTCTCCGTAAAGGCGTCGACTTGAAGGTAACAACAAAAAATCTTTGATCATCTTATGATCACATGCATGATTCTAATAACATTCATTTGAATTTTGCGTTGAAATGTCTGCGTGAAATTGATCAAATGACTTTTTATGTGTTGTTTATGATGTAATGAATTTGAAGATTTGTTGATTCAGATCATTTGTTTGTTGTTTTTTGTTACTGCAGGCTGGTGGGGCATTTGAAAAAGTACCTCTCTTTTAGTTTGATAGCTTGTCTTCCCTTCTTGAATTACGAGTATATCGTGGTTTAGAAGGGAAGGAAGCTGGAGAATAAATTTAAAAAACATTTCTTGAAGAATCATCTGGGAAGGAAATTGTTACCTTATTGGTATAACATTATTATCTTTGTTATAATCTAATTATTGAAAATGAGCGTTGTTTCCGGGGTGATATCAAGGCAAGTTTTGCCAGCATGTGGTAGTCTTTGTTGCTTCTGCCCTGGTTTAAGGACAAGGTCTAGGCAGCCCGTTAAGAGGTACAAGAAGCTCATCGCCGATATATTTCCTACTTCTCCGGTTAGTACCCTACACAATTTTCTATATGTGCCCTTTTGTTGGCATTTATATTGTTGCACCTGTATTATGTTTCTTGCTTGAAACGAAACATTGAATTTTGATGGTTTGAAAAGTTGTAATTTGATGCCACAGAGGCTCATTGTGCAGTAGTAATTTCATTGCTTGACTTCTAACTATTTGTGGAGCTTTAATGTTCCACCGTGCTTATGCATTTTTTTCTGTTTTTTGGAATATAAAAAGGATGAAGAACCAAATGATCGGAAGATCGGAAAACTCTGTGAATATGCTGTGAGAAACCCTTTACGGATACCGAAGGTACACATTTGTTTTTGATGTCCATTTGTGTATTTGCCGATATTCTCTGAATGTTATAACTTAATTGGCTAATATGTATCTAACATCCAATTACCATTTTATGAATCCACATGTTCATTTTTGTGTCATATGTGAAAGTAATATACTTTCCATGACATCTAATTTTTATGCCTTCAGATCACAACCACCCTTGAGCAACGCTGTTACAAGGAATTAAGAAATCAGAACTTTCGAGGTGCGCGAATTGTAATGTGTATATACAGAAAGCTATTGATTTCATGCAAGGACCAAATGTGAGTTCATTCCTATTATGCTGGCCTGTATACTGTTTATATGATCAAACTATTACTTTTTCCGTTTGCATCAGAATGACTAATATGTTTCTCTGTTTGTGTGATCAGGCCCCTTTTTGCTAGTAGTTTACTAACTATCATGCACACTTTGTTGGATGAGACACGACAAGATGAAATGCAAATTATAGGATGCCAAACATTATTTGACTTCGTAAATAGTCAGGTTTGTAGCTTTATTGTTTCCTTTGAATTCACCGTGTATATATTTGACTTACGTATCCTTAATTTTTCATAATCTGCAGAAAGACGGGACTTACATGTTTAACTTGGAAAAGTTTATCCCTAAACTCTGTCAATTAGCTCAAGAAGTTGGGGATGATGAGAGAGTGGAGCCACTTCGTTCCGCTGCATTGCAGGCCCTATCTTCCATGGTATTATTCCCATACTTCCCTACATGAAAGATCATCTTACCTTATATTTATTTAATTATCTTATCTACATCAAGATTATGATTTAATTCATTTATTCATTAATATCTTAATAATATGTTGTTTTCTTAGGTTTGGTTCATGGGGAGGTATTCATATATGTCCCCCGAGTTTGACAATGTAAGAAAAAGCATGGTTCCTGCAGTAAATTTTGTGTAAAAAGGTATTAAAACAGTGTTGATGATTTCCTTCATTTGCATTACGTAGATTGTCTCTGTTGTTTTGGAAAATTATGGAGCTTTGAGGAAAGACTCTTATAATCCCAACCAGAACCGGTGGGTACAGGAAGTGCTTAAAGATGAGCGAAATATCTCTCCAAATGCTCTTATGAAAGTTCCATCATGGAGATCAATTGTTAATGAAAAGGGTGAAGTAACCGTGACACCGTAAGTCCTTGCTTAAAAAACTTTAATGTCAGCTTTATATGATATTTGCAACAGAGAAGATAATTTAAAAAATATTTCAATCATTTATACAGAGAAGATGCTAAAAGCCCTGGCTTTTGGTCTCGTGTGTGCCTCAGTAACATGGCTAAGTTGGCCAAAGAAGCTACAACCATGCGGCGAATTCTTGAATCTTTGTTTCGTTGTTTTGATAATGAGAATTTGTGGCCTTCTTCACGTGGGGTTGCATTCCCAGTACTAAAGGACATGCAGACTATAATAGATGAATCAGGAGAGATTACACATTTTCTACTTTATGTATTAGTCAAGCATCTTGATCACAAAAATGTCATTACAAGACCTAACATGCAACTTGATATTCTAGAGGTTACCACCGCACTTGCACGAGAAACAATGATAAAACCATCTGTTGCTCTAGTCGGTGCTATAAATGATATTCTTAGACATTTGAGGAAAACTTTCCACCATTCAGTAACTGATGCAAACCTTGGAGCTGAAGTGATCAATTGGAACAAAAAGTATCAAGAAACTGTTGATGGATGCCTCGTGGAGTTGTCCTCAAAGGTCTTCTTTCTTCATTATCATTAACCAGTATTACTAAATTGGGCAGGTTGGGAAATGGGTCACAACGGGTAATATTCTTTCAGAGTAAAAATTGGTCGGATTGGATTAACTTAAAATGCTTTGGTTCAATTTATATATTTAGAAAGTACTTAATGTGTCAAATATGATCATAAAATAATATTATTTCAATCTAGTTTTTTGATATAAATTTAAAAGGTTTTACACATAAAAAGAATACTAACTTCAGGCAATTTCAACTTGCTTCAACGACTTCATGAATAAATGGTTGAAATTGCCACAATTTGTTGTCAGTTCACCAAGCTTACATAACTAAAAGACAGAAGCCTCTCTTGATAAATCAGGTTGGTGATGCTAGCCCAATTTTTGATATCATGGCTGCCATGTTGGAAAACATCTCGAGTATTAAGGTTATAGCACAAACCACAGTTGCTGCTGTTTACCGTACAGCTCAAGTTATAGCCTCGTTGCCACATATGGCATATAACAACAAGGCAAGAACACACAAACTGAGACAGTTATTATAGTCAATCATGGTTATATTTTTATATTTATTTTCATGTCTAATGATTAACTTTCCTACCTTAGGCATTTCCGGAAGCACTATTTCATCAGTTGCTTCCTGCTATGGTACATCAAGATCATGAAACTCGAATTGGAGCTCACCGTATATTCTCTGTGGTTCTTGTGCCATCTTCTGTTTGTCCTCAACCAAGTTCAGATATATCCATTGACCCCAAAAATATTCCAAGGTCGCTATCGAGAAATGTGTCTGCATTTTCTTCGTCAGCCGCCCTCTTCCAGAAGATGAAAAAAGACAAGTCTAATTTTGTTAAAGAAAAAGTTAACAACAATGCAGGGGAACATAAAGCCAGTAATGTTGGAGTGATGAACAGAATCAAGTCAACTTATAGTCGAACATATAGTATCAAAATTCCAGTGTATCAAGCTGGAAAGAATGATAAGGTAGGTTCTTTGTTGTATGTCCTTTTCTCTATTTTTATTTCGTTCTTTTACACTCTATTTTAATATACCTTACCATTACCATTTAAAATCGCAGGAAGCTGTTACACTTAGGCTCAGCAGTCACCAAATATCCCTCCTCCTGTCCTCAATATGGGCTCAGTCCATCTCTCCTGATAATACACCTGAAAATTATGAAGCAATAGCTCACACCTACAGTCTGGTGTTATTATTCTCTCGAGGGAAGGTATTTCTTGGTTCAATCTTGATAAATGATAGTATATAGTAAAGTGTTAGGGGTATGTTATCGATCATGGCCTCGTGGGTAATATATTTTCAGCTAAAACAGAAACATGTCAAATGGGTCGAAAGTTTACAAAATGTATTTTATGATGCGAAGAAGAAGAATTCCTTATACAATTTATTTGAAAAAGTATATATTCGAAATAACAGTCTTGGGAATCATATTTGACACACTAGTGATTTATAAGATACAAAAATTGAAGGGAGAATTTTTTGGGTTGACCCGACCCAATTTTAACAATTATTCAACCCGCCAAATTTTCCACCTCTAGACCATGCTGTACCTTACTAAGTGGTTGTAGGAAATGTATGAGATTTATGAGCCACGATTAACCACGTGTTGTAATCATATCTTTGAAAAGGTGTGCATTTATGCTCTGCGATCCTCTTTTTAACTTAATTGTCCTTCTGTGATATTGTGCAGAACTCCAGTCGTGAGGCTCTAATCCGAAGTTTCCAGCTGGCATTTTCTTTGCTGAGTATTTCTCTTGCTGAAGGAGGTATGCGCGGATACTACATTAATATGTAAATTTACTAATAAACTTACAGAAACATACTGAAGATCTATTTCCACGATATTATCAGGATCACTTCCACCATCACGTCGCAGATCTCTTTATACGTTGGCTACCTCTATGATAATCATTTCCGGGAAAGCATTTGGTATTTTGCCTCTCGTTCCACTTGCTAAGGATGCACTTGCTAACAAAATGGTACATGACATCTTTTTGCCAGCGTTCTATTTAAATATTTTTCCACTTTTAAAATAATGAGGAAACATAAATATCATAGCTTATTATTTGTTATGGTGCAGGTTGATCCATACTTGTCTTTGGTTGATGACTGTAAGTTGACTGTTGCGTCTGGATCGGATCATACTAGTAACGGTTATGGTTCTAAAGAGGACAATAGGGCTGCCCTGAAATCCTTTTCGGAAATAAAGCTAACACAAGACCAGTCAGCAGAATCACTGGCGGCTGCAGTGACAAAACACTTGGAAACTGTCGTAGGGGTAAAACATGTCAAATAATTGTCTTGTGTAGATGTGGCCAATGTATTATTTTGATAGTACATAATCAAACTAAAAAATCTTAAGTATTCGTAAATGATCAACCATTTGGAGACCAACCATTTAGACCCGATGAAAAAGTTCCATATTTCAATCATTTTGCTAGTGGTGACACATAGCTTGTTTGTGCGCAGTCTGAAATAACCAGCATAGAGGAGGAGTTGCTGAACAGATTTGTGCCTGATGATGTGTGTCCTATGGGCTACGGGTCAGTGAGTACATTAATAAACAAGGGTCGACCGAAAGAAGAGGTGAAGCTTATTGACTAATCTCCCTTTTTTAGTTACAGCTCAGTTTAATCTTTTACATATAACATGTCGATCTGAGTAAAGAAGAAGAAGAAAACTCACCCTCCCTGGGTAACATGAATAGGGAAAACCTCCTCCGTTAACCCATTTTTATAACATGTCGATTTTCTTTAGGTTGGTCCACTCTTTTCACTCGATGATGAATGCTCCCGATCAAATTCAGATATGGCAATTGAAATGTCCGACCTCTTGAGCGTCGATCAATTGTTAGAATCAGTAAGTGTTCCTTCTTGATTTAACTTTTGTTGGGATCATACTTTTATTAAATTCCAAGAAGTGTTTATGCTTAATTACCTAATAATCATGTGCAGGTCATGGAATCAGCACAACAAGTCGGTAGAATGTCAGTATGCAATGCACCTAATATGTCCTTTTTGGAAATGACCAATCACTTTGAGCAGCTTGGAGTAGGGAAGCAAACAAAGATGTCCAATGTCATGGGCATGCAACAGAGACCGGTGAATGGAGTCCAATCGGTACCTTTCCTCTTCAATGTTTCAACTTTGTGCAAACTTGGATATGCATACATAAATATACATATAATAACCAACATTGGTTTAATATTTAGATATATTATACTATCTTCTGTCACAAAGTGTTAGTAAGGTACTTATTACTTAAAATTTCCAATACTTTCTACTGCGTGAAAGAAATTGATAGCTGCATTCAACTATGAAAATGGTATTAGAATATCTTTATATATATAAAAGCATAAAGAAAAGCTTACTTCTTGAGAAAAGGTATTAGGTTTGAGTGCATGAAGAAATATTAATTTAGGTTTCTTATGTTGGTGTCTCCCTTTCTTCCTTTAGCAGGTGGGCCAATCTATTATGGAACAAAGTGCAGCTGCTGCTGCAAGTAAACCTGGTTCCGATGCTCCTTCATCATTCAGGCTACCAGCAGCAAGTCCATACGATAACTTCTTAAGAGCGGCTCGAAGTTAACATATTACAAGCATGACATGATTTACTTTTGGATTCAGTTATTATAAGGTTTGAGCAATGTGAGTTCTTCTTTTCGACTCTTTTGATGTACATGTTGTTTTTGGCCTTCTTTCTTGAAGGTTAGTGTAAACCATTAAGACTGTAACCAATAAGAACAAGTCGTGTCTTATCCTTTTAGGGTTTTGAGAATATTTGAAGTCATTTCTAATGGTTTTGAGTTTCCAAGTAGATCTCTTGGTGCAGATGGAAATGCAAATGTTGGATTTAGCTTGTAACCCACACTTATATTGTAGTTCACTGGACAAAATGCAAATGCAGGATTCAAATTAAGACTTGTACCCTGTCAGGGTGGGTAATGGGTCAATATGGTTTGGGTTGAACAAGTCATGTTGGGTAAAAGTGACAAACTATTTGTCCTTATTTATTCTCAAGATTTTTACATCAAGTTATTTTGTTACAATAATTATCTATATAAATGTTAATTACAATGATTTTGGAGGTTGTACGCAATTGCATTAAAAATACACTTTGGTGGGTTTTGACCCGTTTGACTGTTTTTATTGTAGCTAACTTTTTGGATTCGGAAATTTTGACCTCTGTAACTTTAACATATCTCAATTTGACCCATAGAATTGAAGAATTTGTGTTTTTTAAAATATATCTTGTATTCACGTATATGTAGGACATTGTTTTGGTAGGATAGCAACATTTTTTTTGGAATAGATATAGCTTGTTGTCCAGGTGGATTTATTTGTATATGTATTAAGCCGTACCGGCTTAAAAGGAAGACAAAAAAATTCGATCAATTTCTTCACAATTGTAAGTGAACTTGTCAAAATATTGACCTCTACATCTAGTTTCCGTAAGAATGCCACTTGGACATCCCAGAGCTCAAAGTAAAAAGGTTCGATATACCTATTTGATTAGAGCACCAAGAAGATTGGTTTGGTGTTAAGATTTGTTCAGGAAGTTCATCTTTCATACACAAATGCCCATTGTGATTTAATATTTCCGAAATGAATACCCTCGATCATATTTTGACGATCGTATAGTCACAACATTCAAAAATGAGACGTATACTTTTAAACTCAGCATAAGAAATGTTTAGGGTAAATTGATTTTGTCGGTAATGTACCATATTAGTTTGTCCCAAGGTCGGCAACTTACCCTATTTAATATTAAGGTTTGCAATGAACTGGAAAAATCTGTATCAATGTAAGCAATATTGTAACCTGCTACCTGAACAGCCGATCATATTGATTATTTGTTATTTTATATTTAATATTATTGCTTACGTGGATTAAATATTTTATCTACATGGTATTTTTTTCTTAACAAAAAAATAATAATTGAACAATAGTAATGGTCATATTCGTAATGAAGGTGAAAATCATCAGAAACAACATTTCAACAGCAGAATCACCTCAAACATTTTTATTTCCATTATATAATCAAACCACCGTTGTTTCAAATCCGGCGATATTGATTTCAGATCCACCGCATGTGTTTTTGTTGTATGTGTTTGTGGGTTTGAATGTTGTGGATTTACAAGTTTAGTTAGTGTTATACTCCCTCCGTCCCAAATCTATTGTCCCCTTGTTGACTTTGGAGTCTTTCTCTTCCAACTTTGACCTTCAATATTTTTGTTTGTGTTATATAATATTTGATGCAAAATATATGAATTGATTGGATTTTGAATTTATTTTCATTGGTATAAGTTGCATCAAGTATTATATAACACAAACAAAAATATTGAAGGTCAAAGTTGGAAGAGAAAGACTCCAAAGTCAACAAGGGGACAATAGATTTGGGACGGAGGGAGTATTAAATTTTGTGGGTTCTAACGCCTTCAACATCTCCGATCAACATTACGAAGGTCTGCAATTCAATTATAATGTTTTTATTTTTGTGATTATATTTTGTAGAGTTCTTATCAAATTATTCAAAAAATAAATTAGGCTCAAGTAAGTATGTAACTCAAGTTTATCAAGGAATCATGAAATTATAAGTTAGCTAACACTGAAATTAACAAAATAAAAAAATGTGATAAGGAAAGATGATTATGTTCGTGTGCTTGTATCCATTAATGATGTTGTTTTGATTTGTGTCTCATAGCCAACGAAAACAAAAATGTAACCAACAACTTCGACAAAGATGAATATTAAAGCAAAACACAAGGATTGATATTGGGTTGCTCTTTGATTGAATTTGTTTATCAATTTATTTTTTTTACATCATTAGTTGTACTGTAAGTATTAAAAGATGTACACAATATATACACGTGGCAAAATTATCTAGTTGGCACATGAAGTGCCTACCTAGTCCGCATGAAAAGTTAGTAATAGGTAAACTCGTGGTTTACAAATATTTTAGTACAAAATATCCGGTTACATAGCCTACATTAGTATTTTAAGGGGTAAGTTGCCGACCTTGAGACAAACTAGTAGGGTACTTGGCCAACAAAATCAATTTACCCAAATGTTTATGGTTCTGTTGGGTATAGGGTTGTGCATTCTATGGGAAGAATCGAAAATACCCGAGGAACGATGAGGAGCCGGACCGTAACTAAAATACCCGAGGATATATGGTACGGTCCATGGTCCATAGTTTTTTAGATATTTGGGACTCGGTCTGGCCGTAGACCAAACCCGAGAAAAACGAGAAATGGACCGAACCAAATCCGTATACATTTATTATATATAGCATATAATTAAATATAACTTAAGTACCATCAAAAAATAACTGCTCATCCATATCCATTGTTACTTATGTGAGACTCGATTGGCTATTAAATCATATGTATATATGTTTATACACCTTCATGATTTCATATTCCATTCCCTTTTATAATTTTTATATCTAAATTATCTAATAGTCAACATAATCATCATCAAGGTGGTCTAGGTTGACATCTTGATACCTGATTATGGAGTGGCTATTAAAAGCGTTGGATTATTTATTTAACCATGGTCGTCTATTGTATATTCTCTTTAAACCTTTATATTTGGATTTGTTTATACACTTACTCCAAAATATATAGCTTCTTTATTTCAAGATTAAACCCTTAGAGTGCCATTAATTAAGACCGTCTCACAACTGAAAAAATGAGATATGTAAATATTTATGTAGCGTTTTACTTCTTGAACCTCATTCACAAATTACAATCAGACACATGATATGTGACTTTAAAAGTAGGCCCCAAAAAGGACCAAAATACAAGAATCTAACAAATAGTTCCCATGTAAACCGGTGATTAAATATTCCTCACGTCAATGGTTACTAAACACTGACTAGACACAAAATGACAATGAAATCACACATAACCAACCGGGTCGGCCTTTTAGACCAAACTGAGCATGACCATTATTAAACCGAACCGAACCAAACCAATGACATATGATTCAATCCTCGGTCCAAGAATCTGCTACAAATCGAGTCTCAGGACCGAAGCAAACCGAGAAAGTTTGATCCGGTTCCGGACCATGCACACCCGTAACTGGTTATAGGTTGAATTATACAATCATCATGGATAGCTCAACACTTTAAAAAACCTTAGCAACATGATAAGGTGCATTTATTAAGTAGTACGGAGTAATATGTGTAACAAATGCTTTCCCCTGATTTATTTATATTTCCCCGAAAATTTCATATACATCCCTGCTAGAGTCAATAATCACAAATTTGTCATGATATATTATGAGTATCATATCATCTTGATTTTTTATGTGAGAATGAGTGCATTTAACGATAGAAAATGTAGAATATAACACAACTTAATTAAGATTACTTACATTCTTAATCTTCAAGTTCTCATGTACATACAGTTAAATTAAGGGTAAATGACGGATATAGGCAATGTACTTTCACTTTTGTTCACATATAAGTAATGTACTTTTTATATTACCAATGTAAGTAACATACTTTTTAATTTTGTGTTGACTTAGGTAAAATGTCACGCTGTCACTTTGGTTGACCGGAAGCAACCGGTCATACGTATTAATAGCCGGTTTTTCCATTTTTTGAATATGTTTTTTTCCAATAATTAATGACATCGCTTTTTAATTCATTTCCTCGTCTCCATCTTAAATCAAAAGCTTCAACCGTTCCACTCTCTCGTTCCACTCTCAATTAATTTCAAAATACACAGACAAAGGATTCGTTAATGTCGTTTATTTTCTGAAATCGTTTCAGGTATGTTAATTCCGACGTTTTTTTTATGTTAATCTTGTTTGATCATTGTTTATATTTTAAAACCCCAATTTTTGAATTTGAAACCCTTATTCTGTAATTTGGTCAGAATGCTCAACAAATTGAAGGTAAGCTTCTATCACGAAGGTAATTTCACGTTTAAAAGGGATCTGTTGAAGTACGTGAATGGTGTACACGATGAAATCGTCAAGGTTGATTTTACTGGGCTGAAATATGAGGTAGTGTTATCTAAATTATCAAAGTGTGTTAGATTACCTATTCGTACGTTATACTATGCTATTCCTGATCAACCACTACACATTGGTATAAGAGAGCTATCAAATGATGGCCATTTACTTGATGCTATGCAAGTGGGGAATTTAAAGGGGGGGTATAGTAGGAATATATGTGGAACACCATGGATATGATGTTATGGCTTGGATAAAACATAGGGACATGTTAGATGATTGTAGTGAATCTGATAGTGAAATAGAATTAGAGGATGATGTTAAGCCTTATGTTGATTTGCATAATGAAGGTGAAGATGATATTGTTATTGAGCACAAAAGCATGAGGACCCATTCGTAATGAAGTTGTGCACTGGCAGTTTTATTAGTTCTTTTGATGAAACAGTTGTTTATGATCCTATTGATCCACATAGCTCAGGTGAGAAACTGAATGAGTATGAGCTTGAAGAAGAGGATATAGAGGAGAAATATAAAGTGCAACCTGGTATTCAATATCCTATTCACAACCCCAACATTCATTGGAAGGAGCAAGAACCAATTCTAGGAATGAGATTTGAGAATCCACAACAAGTGAAACAATTGATGGTGAACTATGGTGTAGCAAACGGTCTCCAACTATGGTATGCTAGGAATGATAGGAAAAGCTTGTTAGTAAAGTGTGGAAGGTGTGTAGAATCTGGTAGGTGTGCTGGTGGTGATTGGAGAGCTAGAAGGGCAAGAAAACTAGCTAGACAGTTGGGAGGAACTCAAGAGGGAGAAAGTAGTGAACAAGGTGTAAAGAAGAAAAGATCACCAATAAAGAAAGGGACTCCTAAGAAGAAAGGGACACCATGCAAGAAGGGTGTTAGTGTGAAAGGAAAAGGAAAAGGAAAGGTGACACCAAAAAAGAAGGGTAATCAAAGAAGTATTCCCAAGAAAGCAACACCCAAAAAAAAGAAGTTTGTTCTGGATTGCCCTTTTAGATTGTGGGCTACCTGGATGTCTAGTGAGAGATCCTTTCAGATTAAGTCACTTATTTCAACTCATTCTTGTGTTAGGAATTTTGACTTAAGCCCATTGGTTAGCTTCAAATGGATTGCTAAACATTATGCAACTGAAATAGTGTCTAATCCTAAGATGACTTATAAGGGGTTAAGGGCAGAGATAAAAAAAACATTTTCTGATTAATGTTAGCATAGGGCAGTGTAAAAGGGCCAAGCAAAGGGCCCTATTTGATCATGAGGGTGGACTGAAGGAACACTATGCCAAACTTTGGGACTATAGGGATGCTATACTTAAGAGTAATCCTGGTTCAAATGTGAAGCTTGAGGTGGATGATAAAGGGGGTGGAGAGGCATACTTTAGTAGGATGTACATATGCTTCAAAGGCTTAGCTGATGGATGGAATGGTAATTGTAGAAGGGTTATAGGATTAGATGGTTGCTTTTTAAAGTCAACAGTGAAAGGTGAACTGCTAACAGCCATGGGCAGGGATGCAAACAACCAAATGTATCCTATAGCATGGGTTGTGGTTAATGTTGAAAACAGGGATAATTGGTGTTGGTTCCTAGCTGCCCTTTCTGAAGATATACATTTGTATAATGGTGCATACTTAACAGTCATTTCTGATGGACACAAGGTATGTTCCATAGCATATTCTTTTATAATCTGTTATAATCTTTTAGTTGCTTATTGGCTTATTTAAATGGATTGTCATGTTGTAGGGACTAATTGATGCAGTGTCTACTTGGTTGCCACATGCTGAACACAGAATGTGTACAAGACATATTTACCAAAATTTCAAGAAGAAGTGGTCAGGCCTAACTTTCAGGAGTTTGTTCTGGGGTGCAGCTGCATCAGTTGTTGTAGAACGTTTTGAAGCTAAGATGGAACAAATCAAAGCGTTGGATGAGGTTGCATATAACTATTTGATTGAGAAGAATCCAAGGAGTTGGTGTAGAGCTTTCTTCCAGATGGATAGAGCATGTGCAGCATATGAGAATGGGATTTCTGAGAGCTATCACAAAACAATCATTGATGCAAGACACAAGCCTATTATCACCATGTTGGAGGAAATAAGGGTATACCTGAGAGTGTTTGACATGAGTAAAAAAGCCAAGGGGGGCATAGATGAAGTCTGTCCATCAATAAGGAAGTATCTAGAAAGACAGAAAATTGTTCAAAAGTAAGTCCATTTGTGTACTATTATTTTTGCTATGTATATACACTTTAACTTTGTCTATGTATAACTATTATTTTTGCAGGGAGTGGACAGTATATCCCTCTTCTTACCAATTGTTTGAGGTAAGAAATGCAAATGATTCATTCAGTGTCAACTTGGAAAACAGAACTTGTAGTTGTAGGTTGTGGGACCTGTCTGGTATCCCTTGTACTCATGCTGTTGCATCATTTGTGTACTGTAAAAGGGATCCAGAAGATGGTGTGAATCCTTGGTATACTAAGGGGTGTTGGGAGAATACCTATTCACATAGCATTAGGCCTGTTCCTGGAACATCCATGTGGGGGCATAGTAAGGAGAAAGTTATTGTACCACCTATGGTGAGGAGGATGCCAGGTAGGCCTAAGAAAAAAGGAATAAGGCACCCTACTGAGAATGACTATGAGGTTTCTAGAGTTGGAAGGCAAATGACTTGTTCAAACTGTTTAGAAAAGGGGCACAATAAGAAAACCTGCACAAGTGGTGGTGATAAAGGTGGTGGTGATGAGTGTGAAGCTGGTGGTGGTGGTAGGGGGTCAAGAGGTGGTGGCAGGGGGTCTAGAGGTGGTGGCAGGGGGTCTAGAGGTGGTGGTAGGGGGGTCTATAGGTGGTGGTAGGGGGTTAACTATGACTACAGGTGAATCAAGTCTAGTAACTGGTGGTGAAGGAACAAGTGGGGATACTAAGGGGTCTGCTTATGGTGGGAAGCATCAGGTATAAATGTTAAGATTCCATTATGTTGCATATGTTTATACATGATAGCTATTTAACTATCAACATGTGTATTGACAGCCAAACCAAGAACCTGGAGATGAGCATGACAATGGTGAAGGGTATGATCCAATGGATGTGGATGAGCCAAATGGTGAGCCAAATGGTGAGCCAATGACACAGTCAAGTCATGTGTCCAATGTAGAACCCAAAGAACCTGTTCAACCTGTTGATCAATGGTGGGTAAGTTATCAAAGGAAGTCAAAGAGGAGAAAATCTGAAAGAATTGCACTGATAGGGAAGCCCTTCAAGCCAGATAAGTATGGTACAGGATTGAGCATAGAGAGACCATTTGTGGTGCCTGAGATGGGTGATGAAGATGATGGTTCAAAGTAGATGTAATGGTTAGAGCATGTATGCAGACTTGGTGATGTATTTTGTGTGTTTGTAGTTTGTATGCAGACTTCATCATGTATTTTGTGTGTATGCAGTAGGCCTAAGAAACAAACTAAGTAGGTATGCAATATGTATGCAGTTACCGTAACAAACAAATGATCCAATTTTCAATTGAAGTAATGCAGTGGGTCATTTTTATATTGATTGTTGTTCTTGGGTCAATGCATTGGCAATTGTTTATATGTTTTGACAACATTGAGATGCTCTATGTTTTGTCCCATTGGTGTTTTATGCCACTTATCAAGAACTGGAAATATGTAAAAAATGTCAACAAGAAACTGTAACTACAACCAAAGGTTAGATTCGTTCATTAGCAATTACACCAAAAGATTACATTGTGAAGCTTGAGTCATTACCAATTGCACCAAAAGCTTACAAACTGTATTGTGCAACCTAACCTAACCATTACAAAGTACACCTACATCAACTAGCCTAAACATATTGCAGCTAACCTAAACACAACATACCAACTATGATCACAGCAAGAAACAGAGTTAGCTTCATGTAAAACTTGCTCCTTTTCTTGTAGCCCAACACTTCATTTTGGAGCAGTTCCACCATAGCTTCCATCTCAGATTTGTACAATGCAAAGTCATCTTCCATTTTTGTGACTATTTCTCTGTAGCTCATCATCTCATAATACGAATCCCGTTGGTTACGGTTCAAACTTTGATACAACTCGTACAGATTCATCTTGTACCACGCATTCTTTACTTCCTCATCAAACCAATAATATGCTTTGCACCTCTTCCATGGAATCTAATAAAAAAATGCAAAGCGTGACCAAATAATCAAAATACAAATATACCGGACAATGCGGACAACTCAAGAACTACATGACGAATCAAATAATCGTGACCAAATAATCAAAATACACTAACCAACGCATCGGGGCAATTCAAAAATCGCCTAGCTGGGTTGGTAATCGTCCACGAAGTGCGCAGCTTCAAGGGTTGCGGTTCGGTGCATTTGCATAATTTTGGCATTCGAGAATTAACGGATGAGCTTGATGAAGCCATTGAAGAAAAAAACGATTTTAGGGTTTCAATGGTGAAGGGTACGGGATGAAGAAAGGGGAAAAAGGGTATTTTAAAACATCTCATTCATGACGTGGAAACTGACGTGTACACAATTAATGGACGTGGCAGCCACATCACCGATATTCATGACCTGGCAAAAACATGTCAGCATTCAAAAAATGTTAACCGGTATAACACAACTTACTTACCTAAGTCAACACAAAACTAAAAAGTATGTTACTTACATTGGTGATATAAAAAGTACAATACTTAAATGTGAACAAAAGTGAAAGTACATTGCCTATATTTGCCATTTACCTTTAAATTAACTTTGTATTTTAATCTTAAAGATGCAATATTACCATTTTTCGTTGTATAATAATTATGTTTAAGATATACGGAGTATTTTCTAGTAACATGGGGATATTTTTTATAACAGAAGTAATATATTGGCATTTTCTTAACATCATAACAAAACGAGGGTCTATTTGGAATATATAAACATAGTGCATTTTGCAAATAAGTTTACATTTCTAGCCCCTCCGATTCGAAACAGGAAACGCTGTTCGTGCTGGTGTTGAATTAGGGCACCAATTTATCATACAATCAATAGAGGTGAACTTTCATTACTTTGATTTTCTGTATATATCTGTATTTCGTATATATGCATATTATAATTATATTATATTTATTACTCCCAATTAGGTCATCATAAGAATAGAAGGAATGCTATGTCTTTGCAGTGAAGAATTTTGTTAATAAAAAATGAGGTATATAAAACATTACACATTCAAGATAAAAGTCGTAAACTTTTTATTTTTTTTAGTATTTAAATGTTCTTAAGTGCTTCAGCAACAGCCATTTATCTTGTTTATGATTATGATTTGACTGTGACCAATTATGTTAAAAATTGTTCTTTGTTTAGGCCAAGATTTTTTTAGTTTAAATGATGCCAACAAATTTTTTTTGGAGTAGGATGACAGTTTACGAGTAGACTGATCTGATTGATCCCGAAATGATGCTTATCTTTTGAGTTGTTTAATTCACTTGAGGGATGCTAATCGCTTTTGGCGCGATTTGTTTGGTGCTTCAGTTTGAAGATATGACAGGAGCTAAGATTGTCGGTTCTGTTGCAGTAGCTTTCGTGGTTGCATTCGCTTGTGACTATATTATCGCTGACAAAAAGATTTTTGGAGGCAAGAACACACACACATATACAGAAGAGTAATTGTGTTGAGTAATTCAACCGAACTTATAACAAACCTAGTATATATTATGCATGTGTTTGTGTTTAAATAGGTATATACTACACCGTCTACGGTTTCAAAAAGGGCATGGTGGGAAGAGACTGACAAGAAGTTCCAAGCATGGCCACGTACTGCTGGACCACCTGTGGTCATGAACCCCATCAGTCGCCAAAATGTTATTGCCAAGTCTCATGCTGAATCCTGAACATATTAAGCTGCTGTCTCTTAGATGCAAACCCGTATGGTTTTGCTTTGCTTTGGTTTTACCTTTGCAGTTGAAAAGGTTCGTGCTGCAACTATAAGTTGATACTTATTAGCAATTTTGTTTTCCATTTCTTTGTTAGGAGAAGCAAGTTGATAGAACTAAGTAATGCGTCTAGGAAACAACACATATTTTATTGAAGACAAATTTAAAAGCTTCAAAAAGAAAGTCTAATACAATTATCATATCTTTTCTACAGCTTTACGTCCGCTACCCAATTATAATCCGACTCGAGTTGAAGCATCCTTTTAATTTTTCTCTCGTCGTACAAGTAGTTACGAAATTCAGCGAGTAATAGGCAGAACCTTAACGTCATCTACAACAGGCCCACAAAAATGACCATAGTCTTTAAGCTTTGTATGGTAAAAAGCACTAAAGAATGTGATTCTTGTTCTAGCTGCAGTCGCGTGAAACTTGAAGTTTGCGTTTTTAAAACCTCCTTTTCCAGTAGACACATATTTGACTTTTAGTGTTCTATTTGCTGCGAAAGCCTCCACCATCATTGATCCATGACAACCGTTCTTTGCATCTCCAATAGTGAATGATAGTTTGTACAATTTCTTTGGGATTGTGCGAATGATCTGTGCGATAGCAGTTTCTCTCCCACCAACCAACTCAATGGCAGCTAGGCCCTCAGGCACTTGAAAGTGTTTCGAGTCAATGTATTTTGCCGGTTTCAGTGACTCGACGATCCAACCGGGGAGTGGTGAAATTATATCGTGTGCTTTGGGAAGGAGGAGGACTCCTGTAGAGTAGTTCTTGAACACATGAGGTCCAATCTCAAAACCACCATTTTTCACCAAATTTCCTGCATTTATTAAATATAGAGCAGAAAATCAAACAATTATACATTTGGAAATAATATATGCTATCAGATGTATGGAATCTACGGATATTATGTGCAGTTGCACTTTGGACTGAGGAAGATCCGTACAAGCTGGTAGCACACATCATATCCCTTAAGATTCTTTTTTTTTCTTTCTGTGATAGAATGGTCAAAATACTTGCTCTGTTACTTCAGTCAAATGGACTTTTTCAGTAATAACGTAAGTTTACTATATTCTGACAACAATCTCTGAAATTTGAACCAATATATGATTTTTGATATTACCTTTTGTGTATCTTAGAGGAAGCATTTCTTTGATTGCAATGGCATCCAATAGAGGTCCACAAGCAGGGTCCTCTTGAACACCAGGATTATGAAAAACGACCTTCACTCGACTATAATTGGCCTTAAATGCGAAAGCATAAGTATCTCCTCCATCACTACTATACAAAGTTTGAATAGGAAGGTCACCAGAGTGGCCAGCAGCCGAAACCCTTAGCACTTCATCTTGAGCACAAGTTCTTGTTGCAGAAAATGTGAATGAATAAGTTGCCCCAACTTTCACATTAACAACCTGTGCTATGGAGGCTTCATTCCCAAGTCTTGCTGCATGGGTTCCACGAGGAACCGCAAAGTAGAACCCACCTGGCTGTGGTCCCCCTGAAATGTATTCCACCAAGCCCGAAATTTCCCATTTTGGCAGAGAATACTTCCCTATGATCGCCGTTTTCTGGAGGTTTGATGGGTTTGGTGCTTCTTCAAAGTTCCCATTTGCAAGCAACCCTATACAAAAAATGAAAAAATGAAATAAAGTTTGATTAGGCGCTTCTAGCAATTTAAAATACAGTTAGCTAGATGTTCCATGGATCGAGTAAGCTTACCATCCAGATATGGAGTAGTAGCATAAGCTTGAGAGAATGAGAAGCTGAAGGAGAGGATGCCGAGAAATATATGGGACATGAACAAAATAGCCATTTTTGTTTATGTCATAAAATAGAATAGAAAACAGGTTTACTTATATAAGTGAAACACCAACGGTTTAGAAGCTTTGAAAAGGGACAAGCCCATGTTAAAGTTGCATAAAGCTAGGAGCAAATTCAGGTACTAGTATTGTGGGTCTTAATTAGTTTGCTTTGGGTTCAGCAAAGACTAGTGAGTATTCATTGGTTGTAGTGATTCTATCTGTATGATGTTTGAATTTGATATTGAATCTTGATTTTTTATATCCACTTTTGCTTATCATACTGTACAATACTTGATCACTCTTATAACAAGATTTAACATGTTACATGAACTTTTTTATACTGAAACTGTGCCACTTTGCTTATCATATTCCAGAGCTCTAACTTAATCCCAGTGTGTTTTTGTGGTTATAATAAGCCTTGAGCATTTCCAAACTTCCGTCATTCCGTCTGTAATACTGCTATAAATCCGTTGCTGGTTGCTTTAGTGACGGATTTTGACGTTTGACAAAAGGAGGTTTTTATATGATGCTTTATATGTTCGTGATATTTTAGTTAGGGATGATGACTCAAGGGTAAAGTAAGTAAAACTTTTTGATGTTGTTTAGAAGATAACGGTTCAAGTCTTCTTTTTGATGCGTAGCTTGCAAAAGTTTAAGTTACACGAGATTAGAGTCAATTTATGTGAAAAAAATAAAATGACATTTCCCACTTCGTATGAAAACTGGTAGGATGAATGGCAGATTTTCCCGTCTATTAGTGTTAAGTATGTGATTTTGTCATACATGTTTTCGACATTCCAATTTTACGTCTTATAAATTGTCATTTTCTCATTGGTCGTTACAGTAATTTCTCATATTGAACAGGATATGTGATCTAAGTAGATGAGTTATTTTGAAATGATGCTTTACTTTTGATATCTTTTCATATAATTTTTTCACTTATCTATACCCCTTATAATTCATTTCCCCTTCTTTCATAAAAACTTATCAAAAGAAATATCGGGAAACCTCAAAATATTAAATCTACTTATTCTCCACTAACTAAACTTTTCATTAATCAAATATCAAATCTACCAACTAAAATCTTTTTTGATTGGTTAAACATACACGTATAATGGGGACAACCCAAAATAGTAATAATAGTAATGTGGGACACACGGAGTACAATATATTTTTATTTAGAATGTCTACATTACTATTTTGGATTGTCCCATTATAAGTATATGTTTAACCAATTAAAAAAGATTTTAGTCGATAGATTTAATATTTGATTAATGAAAAGTGTAGTTAGTGGAAAATAAGCAGATTTAATATTTAAGGGTTTTCCGATATTTCTTTTGATAAGTTTTTAAAGAATAAGTGGAAATGGATTATAAGGGGTATAGATAAGTAAAAAAATCATAGGAAAAAATATCGAAATCAAAAAAGAAATTTAAAAGGCTAGTTTAGTCATTTATACACTTAAAGGACTAACTTGGGAAAAAGTCCAAAACATAAGGATGACCATTGTAATTAAAAAAGTAAAAGGACTAACTTGGGAAAAAACACAAAACATAAGGATGACAATTGTAATTAAAAAAGTAAAAGGACCGAGAGTGGGAAAATAAAAAACCAATGAGAAATGTAATTTACCCTAACATTTACTTTTGATTACGGCGATTAATATCTAATACAATTCAGCATTCGATTCGATCGTAGCATAATAAGTATTTGCAGAAGAAAACATGACACAATATGATAAGCAAAAGTGAACCTTCTGCACATGTTTAATTATTCCTCTCTGCTTGTATCCATGTTATAAAACAGATGGATGTTACTTCATAGTTCATACAGACTTAAGACGTTGACGTTTCGGTAGTCACGTGCATTAGCACGTGGTGAAGCTGGTCATTTTCACAGGTGAAGTGCATTAAAATATTAAATGGCACATAGTATTGAGCATATACACATTTTAAAAGGCAAAATGTAACTATTCAGTTCAGGAATAATTACATTTGCTATTTTTTTTATTATTCATATGTGTTCAATTTAGTAACATTTGTGTATTTTCTTTCTTTCTTATAATTATAGTTTTCGAGCATAATTTTAAGGTTTATAGTTTGAAAGTGTATGCAAATTTACAGATTACTATTGTATTTATTTGAGTTTCTAAAATGTCTTTTGTATAAATTAAATATTAATGTGGGACTACATGTAGTTACATCAGTGAAAGTATGCACTAAATAAAGTTCCAAATAAAGCATTTGTGAAATAACAATCAATTGTTGGATCATAGTTCGAGAGGAGCTTGTCATTTAATTTAGAGATTTGGTGTTGAGAAATTGAATTTTTCATTTTCTTTTAAGTGATGTTAATTAGTTGATCCAATTTATCTTTAATATCTTTGAAATTTGTGTAGTTCATACGTTCTAATTTATAGATTGTTATAATTTAAGGTGATATCGATTTTCAACATTAAATAGTCAAGATTCAAAAAATGAATTTAGATGAGTTCACGAGGATTTTCAATAATTTTGAATCCACATGGTATAGTCAGTTTGATAAATAAATGTTTGTCGTCTGTTAGATGTTTGTCTTATAGGTTATTGATCCGTTCTTATACCATTAAGTGAATGAGATTAGCTAGAATAACAAAATGGATACAAAATTTTTAATACGATTAATATTGGAACTTATGATCATGACATGAAGTTGTAAACACAATAACACTATAAAACTTTAATGGCCTTCCCATCAAGGGTTAAAAATTTCAAAGCAATTTGTTTAATTTGTACAATTGAGTAAGTTCGAAATTTTAATAATTATAGTGGAAGAGCAATAAATGACTTAAGTGCTTGTAATTGATTGCATTATCAATTAATATAATCAGTGTATACACTATACAATTTTAGATACAAAATCAACTGTGTATTAATTTAAGTTATTTCAATTATATACATACATGTTGGTATGATCGAAGAAATAAACCATAAAGATATCATATATAATTCAAGTTTTATTTCATATTTCATATCGAAGTTTAAAAATGTACTTTTTAACTTCCACCGCAACACGGAGGCTAAGAAAACCTTGTTATCTCTTATTTAGAGAATACTGTCCTAACGATCAAAATTACTCTCACATTTTAAAACTATACTCTAAAAGCAAAATAATTTCTCAAGTAGTTAAATAATGATACGTGTTTGTGTGTAAATTGTGTAAAAAAGGAATTAATTATAATTATATAAACAATATTTTTCACCAATCAAATACCATCTCTACCCAGTAAAATCTTTTATTATTGGTTTAATATCAAAGTGAACATTTGTAATGGGACACCCTAATATAACCTAATATAGTAACCTAGACATATAGGACAGAGGGAGTATTATAATGGTCGGACCCACCATCTAGTTGTAGTGCTCAAGTTAGGTAGTCTATGTTGCACTGCACTCTGTATAGAAAAGTTCGTAGAGTCGTGGACATAATCACCCTGTTAAGAGTGAATTTATGTCAAACCACGAACTAAACATTAGTCCGTGAATAACACGGTTTACTTCGTGAATAGATTGACACGTACATATTAAATTAGTACGTATTAAACAAGTTCGTGAAGGAGGGAAGCACAAACTAGAAGGTTATCCCATTTGAGCTAGGTCCAGGTTGCTAGGAATGTGTGGGTGTAGATAGGGTATAGTGATTGTATAATAAGTGATATTTTCGAGTTGAAATGACCCGATACTTTCAACATAAATACATTAATAATTAGTAAAGTAATGTTATTATTACTCGACTAATACTTTCATTCTTGATTCGACTCAAACTTTAGAAAGTGTGGTAAGTATGTTAATATACTCTTTACATTACATATACTAAAAATGTAATATAATAGAGGCTCGATAATGCTTTTGAGCCGAGTATTCTAATATTTGAACTTAACTCGACTTATACATAGCTGATTTTGAGTCATCTCATGTAGCTTGTAAGATAGCTCAACTCGATTACACCCAATTTGTCAACGGTAACAAGATGACATATTCTCATCATGTTAACATCTATTTTCCTAAAAAATGATATAGACTATTATTAATATTGAGTAATGAAGATGAAATATTTGGTGAGAATGTGAGAACCTATAGGAAAGTGTCACGTGTTGTAAAATTCACTTTCCCCCATGTTTTAATAAATTAAATATTTCACAAACGATTAGTTCAAAATTATATAAGTTGCACCATAAAAATCAACATTTTTTCCTTTGATTTGTCATCTCACAAAATATATTATCGACAATTTTTTTTTTGGGTTTTACAAGTTGTACAAAATTAATAACACATGTGTTAATCACCGCCTCGATGGTATCACATGAGTTACTCGCTGATATCACATGTGTTACTCACTGATATCACATGTGTTACTCACTGGTATCACATGTATTACTCGTTCGTATCACATGTGTTACTCGCATGTATCACATGTGCTACCCGCTGGTATCGCATGTGTTACTCGTTTTCAAAATCCACCAAAAAATGAAAAGAAAAGTTCGTCGAAAGTATACCTTGTCACATCTCCAATCGAAGAGAAAAAAACGTTGATTTATGGTGTGTTTTTCATGATTTTTCGACTTATAGTTTGTGAGGTATTTAATTTTTAAAAACATGGGAAAGTGAGTTTCTTGACACGTAACACATTCTTATTGTTTTCAGATTCTCAGAAAAACTTCTCGTACTCATTTGAACTTCGCTCAATTAATATCAAATTGGCAAGTTGGTATATAATAATGTAGTCATTTTAACATTTTAAAAAGATCATTTTACAATAATTAGGTTAAAGTTAAAATCATCTTAATATTTTTAATCACCAAGTTAGTCGTATAAAACTTTATTTTTATTTGAATGAAATAAAAGAGTGGTCGGGTGGCAATTGCAATCCATCTATCTATACTTATAAAACAAATATTTTTCCTTGCTTTTTAGCCATGTTAAATCATCTCATTACCTTTTCAAAATGTTATTATAATTTATTATAAAAAAATCCCAAAGTTCTACATCTCATACATTGCAATCACCTAATATTATCATCATCAACTACCATAATTACGAAAATCAATTTTAATAAAATATATGGAACTGATTTTGTTTTGTGAATTTTGGTATATATTGATATTCAGTTTCAATAATAAATTTCCAACTTGTTGTTTTGCTATACCACATAATCTCATTACTTTTTTCTAAAACCCTCTTAATTATGTCAAATCATCAATTTGGTTTTTCCTTAAAACAAAGATTTTTCTTGCTTTTTATATTAGTTATGCCACATCATCTCATTACCTTTCTCTACAACTCTAATAATTATGCCAAATCATCTCTTTAATTTTTCCTTAAAAATTCATACTCCCTCCGTCCCAAAATAACTGTCCACCAACAAAAAATACGCACTTTAATAAAAATATAATCATTACTGCTTTATCTTTCTAATTTTTTGCAGAATGACAGTTTTTCCCATAATCAATTAATTACTGCTTTCATTAAAGTTTGTAATAATAATTTCAAGTAAGGGTAATATGGTAATCACGACCAAAAGTTTCTTTCTATTTTTGAAAGTGAACAATTAATTTAGAACGTCCAAAAATGGAAACATGGACTATATTTTTGGGACACAGTGAGTAAATATTAACACTTTCATCTAAAACAATTTTAAAAATTAAATTTCCAACAATGTCGGGTTGTGCTAGCTCCTACTTTGTTAGCAGTCATTGTTTCAATGACTCAAGTTAGCCATCATTGTTTGCTTGGTTGAAAGCAGCATCTACTACATTTTATTTTGTAAAGAGTCATAATTCGATGTTTTTATAATTTATTATAAAAGATTTCAAATTTATACATCTCATACATTGCAATTACCTAATATTATCATCATCAACTACCATCTTTTACGAAAATTAGTTTTAATAAAATATATGGAACCGATTATGTTTTGTGAATTTTGGTATATATTACTATTGAGTTTCAATAATAATATTACAACTTTCAACAATATTAATACAATTAAAAACCTAAAAACGTATGATTAAGTGTATTTTATTCTAATTGCCATGTATCACAATCGCTCAATAAATGTATTAAAACTTAATATAATTTTACAATTGATGGTTGTTATCGTGAGAAGTAGGCAAAAGCCCTAAATCCAACATTTCTTAAGAAATGAAGAGACTACATTATACTTGATGTATCAACGGCTGGAAAAATTAATACAAATCCATCCATTATTGTTTGATTGATGTTGGTGATCATATTTATTGTCAATGAAAATTACATTTTTTAATTTAAGCATTAAATTTATAAATTAATATAATTATATTTTATAAATGATCGTGCATCGTGCATTTTCATCCTAAAAGTTTTTATAATTTCAAATTCCTAATAAATTATTACCTTCTATCTCGTTAAGAGTCATGATTTAATTTTATTATACTTTATTATAATAGTTTTCAAACAAAGATTCATTACATTTAATAGAATTTTTTATACATAAAAATAAACTAATTTCTTATTCATATCTCATACATTGGGATTATCAAACATTATCATTATCAACTACTATGTTTTAAGAAAATTAGCTTTACTAACATATATGAAAATTGATTATTTTTCGTGTATTTTGTTATATTGAGTTTCAATAATAAATTTTGAACATTCAACAATATTAATACAACTGAAACCTTAAAAAACATAGGATTAATTTTATATTTTAATTACCTTACATCGTATAGGCTCAATAAATGTATTAGAACTTAACATAATATTGCAACGGATACTGATGGTTGTTACTTTTATCATTCACACGTTGACAATATCGGTGTTACCGTATGAAGTAGGCAGAGATCCAAATTTTAGACGCTCTTAAGGATATACTACATCATACTTGATGTATCAACGACTGAAAAAATAAATATAATTAAATTTATTGTTTGATTTATATTACTATACATTATATTTGAATGATAATTGTGTCTTTTAATTAACAAAACTAGATTATAATCCGCAAAATTTGCGGAGCTACTTCATAATTTTTAATACGAAGTTTAATTTTTGTTAATTGTATAATGTATCATTTGACACTTTTTCACATATGACTTTGGAAAAAGATTTTGAATTGAAGGAGACGTTTGTCTTTTTATAGTAGTTTTAGACATTATTAAACACGTTTATATCATTGAAAGTAGTGATTAATACTTAAACTTCAATACCTGAAAACGAAATCGACATCACTAATGAACAATACGATAAATCACGCTGGTTGCCAAAATGGTAAATCTAATTATTTTGTTTCAGATGACTCTCATCGTGTATCTCTGCATATAATTTGATTAGGTGCATGTTTTGCCACTGCATTACAAAAGATTTACTCACGGTATATTTGTTTAACGACATGTCGTATTTGTTTAACGATATGTCGTATTTGTATAATAATTGAAAGTTAATTAAAATTAAGAAATAATTATCTAATAATAATATAAAATACTTCCAGTTATGAATTTGACGTTGTATAAACTAATATAATAATTTATACTCTTTTGTTACAAATCAAAATGGGCAAATTTTTTATATAACATTAAAATATTAACTTTTTTAATTACTTTGAGTCACTTCAAAAGTTTAAGTGTTGAATAACATATCTAATAGTATAGTATATAAATTTTAAGTATTCTTCTTTTTTTATAGTTTAAAATTTTGGTAGTAAATTCTATATATATTAGTATAAATGATAAAAGATATAGAATATTAAAGTGAGTTATATTTATAAAAAATATATGACTTTTCATTAGTAGTTATATTAAAATAATTATAAGATACTTTTAATTTAAATATTCATTAATGTGTCATATAAGTTATGACAAAGACATATTAATTATTAGATATTAAATTGTATAATAAATTGCATTTAATTTAATTTAATTTAAGTGTTAAAAATTGTGTCACACCCCGCCAAACGGTAATTACAATTAGTTGTGATTAGTTTGCGGAAGCTTAAATGACATGGCGGGGCTGCGAACAGTATTCCAACCAACAAATGCATACATAATCAGAGCATATGGTTATCGCATAACTTTATATAATGAGGATGCCAAGTTTAACATTTGTTACAAAAGTAGTACGACTATGTAAGTGGTAACAGTAGTAGTAGAGTTTAAAACATTTAGTTTTAACAATAATACATAAGTTTAAAATAAGATTTCATAAGTATGACCGCAATGTCTGCAGTTATACAAATGAAATCCCCAAAAGCGGTCCCAACAGTATGTGGCATCCTAAGTAGTCCAGGGTTGTCCATCCTGTATGCATGCGATTACTTACCCAGCTAATTTCCTGAAAAACATAGAGAAAGTTGTCAACAAATATGTTGAGTGAATTTACAGGTTTGTATATGTATGTGGTTAGTTAAACCAAGTTGGTATAAATGATTTGTTATTCATTTATAAAATACAAGTTAGGTAGGGTTGTTACCCTAAAGTATTGTTATACGTGGGATGTCGTCCCAAAATATGTTACTGGTTGTTTACCAGTGTAAAATAAGTTACCGGTATGTTTTCCGGTGTTTAACAGTTGTAGGATTCGTTCTTCCTAAAAGTATGTGGGAATTTTACTTAGACTGTGATCCCCTGAAAGGTGAGCTAAACCTCAGAGGTTAAAGTAACACGACCTAACCCTATAACCAAACCACAACCAGAACTTATGTTGTTTGCCTGAACGGACGTTTAAGTATACGCTCCACCGTAGGAGGGTCGTCACGGCAATAGTACTATCCGTATACTCAGTGGCTAGAGTCACCTAGCTAATGGTTACAGCAGCATGTCATGAGGTCTTTCATGCACACAATCCAAGTCTAGGTCCGTACTAGGATACATTGTCTAAATTCCCAAAATAACAGTGAATATGTAATATCACAAATCAACAGTTGTATAAAAGCAATAAAGCATTTATAGTTTGATTGCATGTGTTGGCATGCAATTTCTATGTTTAACACCCCTGTGTTTAAAAGCAGAATAACATTTAAAAGTAGGGGCTGTAAACTCACTGTGATGTGCTCGGTAAGGAAAGCTAGCAGTCGACAGGTAATAGCCCAAGGCGTGTTAACCTATATACAATAAATGTATTAACATAAGTACGTTTGATTTGTTAAATCAACTTATGTTAACGGTTTGTTTGTTTGAAGAAATTGTTGATTTCTTGATGATGTAAGTCATTACATTCGTTGGTGACGTCGTGTTGAAATGTTGTTATATTTCTCACGTCGTATACCTTGTCAAGTGTATATACACGTATGTAGTCATATATATAGACGTTTGAACGTTGTTTTGTTCTTTTTGTGCATATATATGAAAATTAGATAGTTATAGTTTCAACATATTGAGTTTGTCGCGTGCATGTATATATACATTCATATATATATATATAAGTTCTAAAGTTTACGTATTAAAACGTATATAAGTTTTATTTGTTATAAAACTTCTTATTGTATTTATTTCCGTTTATAAAATGAATAAATAAATGTTATCGTCATTGGAAAGTCGTCATTTGTATGTATATATGAAGTATACATATAGGTTTGTCGTTTGTCATTAAGTATGTACATATATATTTATATATATATAGAATCATAAACGTTCCGTTTTATAAATATTCATTTCGTGAAATAAATCGGGTCGCGTCTTATGTTTGGAATGTTTTGGAAGTTTATTGGGCTCGGCCCGATTAGTTTTGTTTTTGGCCCAATAACTTAACCCGATTACATAATCTTTTTGGCCCATTACAAGTTTTGGCCCAATGGCCCGTTTATTTAATTTGACTCATTTGTTTTTACAATTCTCGGTCCAACCCATTGTCTTAGGCCCAAGGAGTATTCGGCCCAGCTTGTGACTCAGCCCAGCCCAGCCGATCGGCTTGGGCCAGCCGTTCGGCTTGGGCCTTTAGCCGTTCGGCTGGAGGTTCCGACCCAACCAAATCCCATTCGATCCAGTCCAATTTAATTAGTCCATAATTTGTTTCGGTCCAGTCCACATCCTAACCCATTCGTTCGTTCGGGTAAAAAGTCACAAACCGTTCGGCTCAAACAAATCAGCCGTTCGGCTCATCATAACCAGCCGATCGGCTGGCCCAAGCCAACCGATCGGGTTGGTTCGTCCCTGTCATTCGCACTCTCTGTTCTTGCTTGAGTTCGTGGTACATATATATACATGTTTGGTTTTCGATTGTTTAGCTCATTTTTACACCATTTCCATATCATAACACCATTATATTATGTTATATCACATTACATCAAGTTTATATATATATAACCTTTTGGATTCAAAGTTTTTAGTTTTACAAACTATTTCAAGAACAATCATTCCAATCTTCAAGTTTTGATGTTATATACACAGATTGTGATACATAAACACAGATTGTGCTTGAACTTGGCTATTCCACCATGTCAATGCCTTATCAGAAAATGTGCAGGTAGCATACTTTACCATGCAGTCACGAGCACAGTTGCTAATATCTAGCACAGACTCCATTTTCTCTATCCAATGAATGATTCCAATAGCACCCTCAGTACCACGAAAGTGGCTCGGTTTGCAAGCTAAGAATGTTTTGTACGAACATCCTCTTTGGGTACTCTCAGGGTTACCGTCAGATACAACAGGTTCGGTATTTCTGCTACCGCTGACCCTGTCGCTACGGTTTCGGTCAGTATCATACTGAGCAAGTGCTTCAGCAATCCTTCGGTTGACCATTTGTTCAGTTGTCTCCTCAACAGCAGGAGGTGGTGAAGTGTTTCTGCGGACGTTCCGGGTATTCCTACGCTTAGGCGGCATGACTCAGTCCTAATCACACACAAGAAACACTCGTAAGATACCCTAATCAAATCATCACTCATAAGGTATGTGATAAATATAGATATAGTATGATAATCAATCATCAATTGATATCACTCACAGTGTACACAGTGACATAAACTAAACATAAGTTATATATCATATATAAGGCAAAAGGTGTTACATAAGTTTTGTACAATGATGGGGTTGACAATAACGAGAAAATACACCCATCAGATCAAACATGATCTACAAAATGTGATGGATTTAACCTATACATCCATCTAGTCAAAAGTTTTGTCCTACTACATCATAGCTATAATCCTAATACATCATAGATACCATCCTAACATGGTGAATCTAATAGAAATATGCTAAAAACATCCCTACAACTATCCTAACAGCTGCCATCAGTACACAAACTCCAACTGCAGAACCTACTATCCCCAGACGTCTCTCAAGCCTAATCAGACGTGCCCTAGTCGCATCGGCTGACTCTCGATCCATCTCAATGTGTACCTCAGAAGTGGCAAGGCGTCCATAGATAGTAAGTACATCACCGTCCAGTCGAGAGGCATCACTGTGCAACTCTCTGATAGAATCCTGCGTACCATAATGAAATCCAAGAAGGGTACGGACAACTGCAACTACAGTAGGGATAGTGAGCTCCAGAGGCTCCTCAGTCAGATGTAAGGGGGTCGATGAGTGAGATGACTCCCCAGTCTCGAAAGTGGAAGGAATCCTCTCAAGTGTCCTCCAGTAGCGTAGTATACGCGGCATCCAGTCAAGATGCGGGACTCTAGTCCTCTGTAATGACTGCTGATCACAAGGTATCTCTCTCTCCTCAGTCATCGGATCCTTGTCACGAGGTGCCAAGGGTCCTACAGGTGGGGATCTAACGCTCATCCTAGCCGTCCTACACAATCCAGGCCCACGTGAAGACTCTCCAACATGGCGAGTCGCCATGAAAGTAGATCCTAGCATACGAGTAGTGGGATCAGTGGGTGATGATGGTGGAGTGCCTATGGTGCCATCCGAAGTAGCTCTAGGGAATGTGGGTGGGTAGACCTCCTCAGAAGGGTCATCACTAGCATAGTCAGGCTCCTCCTCTGACTCTGAGATGTAGACCGGAAACTGCCTAGACATAACTGTGACAAAGGCAATTGTGTGTGTCTTGTTAGACGTATGCAAAGTATGAATGCAGAAATGTGTTAGCCAAGGCTATAGTCTAGGTCTCTAAGGTTTTCAGTCACTTAAAGGCTCCTAGTTCTCTATAACCAATGGCTCTGATACCAAGTTCTGTCACACCCCCAAAATCAGTAATCGCGTTTATTTAGTAATTAGCGGAAGCATTTGATTATTAGCGGAAGCATGTTAAGTTTACAGTTCAACAACGGGGGTGCTGACGTTATAATAGTGCATTCATCGTATCAGAGCATATGATCACACAGAACATATTGACTTAAGATGCCATAAGTTTAAACGTTATTACAAAAGGGTACGACTTATAAAGTCGTACAAGTAGTGGTGTTGTAGAACAACATAAGTTTACAAAACATGAGTTTATAAAAGAGGGATTTCGTAAGTATAACCAATGGAATTGGTAATACAAAGGAAATCCAAGTGTCCCAAAAGTGGCATCATAAATAGTCTGGGTTGCCTACGTCCTTTATGCATGCAGAAGTACCTGAGTCCTAATTCCCTGAAAAACATAGTAAACCGTCAACATTGAATGTTGAGTGAATTCACAGGTTTAGTATAAAAGTAGTTAAACCAAGTTTTGTATAAATCATTCATGTACACAAACATAATGTTTATATGTATAGCAGGAAACACAAGTGTTCTTATTAAAGAAAACATTTCCTATTTGACTGTAAGAATGTCATTCTTACTACAAATCAGTCGATGTGTTAGGAAACACAAGTTTAATCATAAACATTTCCTAATAATAGTTACAGGAAATACAGTTTAACAATCAAGTAAACATTTCCATATAAATAGTTGTAGGAAACACAGGTTTAACAGTTAAGTAAACATTTCCTATAAAAGTTGTTTTGTCGGGAAACCAAGTTTATCCAATCGAGGTAAACGTTTCCTAAAAGAAATCATGTGTAGGAACACCTGTCCTATTAGTTACCACAGGGAAATACCCTTCCCAAATCAAGTTGTAGTTTAGTTGTTTAGTTATGTGGGAAAATATAGACTATGATCCCTCTAAGGTGAGCGACACCTTTAAAGTTAAAGTACGACTCCTAGTACTATAACCAAACCACGACTAGTTGTTGTTGTTGCCTCGGTAACACGGTAAGTATACACTTCTCGTTACGACTGCCGTCGTGTGGTTGGAATGACCAACGAGTTATTTCAGTGGGAGGGTTGTCAAATCGATAGTACTATCTGTATACTCAGTGGCTAGAGTCACCTAGCTAATGGTTATAGGTTGCAAGCACTGGGACTTATGTGCACTACAACTACCTCGCGTAAACCTAGGACCGTACCAAGATTCGTTGTCTTATTCCCAAAATAGTTGTGAAAACGTTTCATATAGTTAACAATTGATTTATAAAGCAATAAGCATTATTACAAATCAATTCGATATAAAAGCATGTCAAGCAATTATATAAACAAGTAGCATGTAATAGCACGTAGTTCTATGTTTTCCACCCCTGGTTTTAAAAGCATTTAAAACAAGTAAAAGGTAGGGGCTGTGAACTCACGTGTAGCAAGTCTTCAGCTAGTACAGCTAGAAGTACTGTAGTCCGAACGTGCCTCTCAATTACCTAAGCACAATTAAATATACTTTACATAAGTATATGGATAAATCGTTAAGTTGAAATGTTCATGACATTTTAATTATTGGTGATAATTGCGTTGAAGTAATCGTGGCGTATAAGTATATATTTACATATACTTATTAGTTGAATATATATATCCTAATATATATATGTCATTTTTCATCATCTTATATATATATATATATATGTAGTTGTCATTGTTGTTGATTATGTTTCCAAAACCTAAGTATAGTAGTTATAAAAATAACTTTGTTTAATACTATTGTCGTAGTTCATTTATATAACTATATATAAATTATAATAGTCAACTATATATATAACTCATTTGTCGTGTTTCTAATCTCATTTGTCTTGTTTAACTCGTCACTTATATATATTCCTTCCACTGCTAGTTATTTGTTACCACTGTTAGTTATAACTTTGCCACTGTTAGTTATAGTTTGTTGCCCCTGTTAGTTATAACTTTGCCACTGTTAGTTATAACTTTGCCACTGTTAGTTATAGTTTGCCCCTGTTAGTTATAACTTTGCCACTGTTAGTTATAGTTTGTTGCCCCTGTTAGTTATAACTTTGCCACTGTTAGTTATAGTTTGTTGCCCCTGTTAGTTATAACTTTGCCACTGTTAGTTATAACTCGTTAAGCCTTTCGATTTGAAGCATTTCTCTTTCGATTTATACCTAACCAAAAATCACGCATGTTCTCATATATGTCTAGTTTATTTCTGCACTTTATGGTATTTTTATATGTTCATTTACTATTTTAAACAAAAATAGTTTCAAGGTGTGGTCAGACTGGGTCCAAAACAGTTATATGTTCAAAGATCGAGTTATACACGAAATTACGGACATTTCTGGAAATGGTCATAGAAGAACTTTTTAAAGTTAACAAAATATGTGAGGTTTTGGCACTGGTCTCATACGTTTTAGTGGTCTAGAACTCAAGATATGGTCTCGAGAAGTTACTGAAAATTCCTGTCTGCCGGAACAGTAAACCTATGTCACTGAAGAAAAATGTTTTCGAGTAGCAAACGGAGTCAAAAAGTCACGAGACTAATTTTGTTGGAAAGATAACTTCTTGTACTACATTCTAGGCTTAAGAAACGTCCATTTTGTTGTTGTAATGATTTTTATAAAATTCGTGGAAGTGGAAACAGAATCTGGACAGGAACATAAACTCTTAGTTTCTAGATTTAAATTGCGTTTCGGTTAATGTTTTGGACATGTAGAAGTTGAGTGAACACTAACACATGTCTATAACCATAAAGAAAGTAGAACTTGTGAAAATAAAAGAGTCCTTACAATGGTGATGATGATAAAATGGTAGATGTGCTGCTGATTATCGTGAAGAAGAAGAAGAAATAGCCTCAGCTCAGATCTCCTGTTGTTGCTTCAGTCGATGGATGAAGAAGAAGAAGCAGAGAAAACCAATAATTTGAGTTGGTGGGAACTTGTGTGTGTGTGTATTTGATATTGAGTGTAAGGAAGTATAAAGGATGGTGTATGGTTTAAATTGTCAACGTAGGGAGTATGGTTCAACAGGAGAATGTTCCCCAGATATTTTAGTTGGGTTAAAATTGTAGGCTTTTAACATGTTAATTTCGTATAATATCTTATATTATTTCAATAATATAAGTTACTAATATTAGTAATTAATAATTTTCGAATTATTAATTATTTTGTGTCACCGACTTTATTGTATTTTAGTTTGTCAAGTCTAGTACGTTTATTTCACCCGTAATTATATACATATAACTACGAATTTAATATATCACGTATCACATAGTAAGTTTCATAAACTTAACATATAGAAATTGTTTTGAATTCACTAATCAGGGAATTACTCTAGGTAATGCATGAAATTAAGAAATGATTAATACCCTAAATGGAGGATTGTCACAAATTGAGTGCCAAAATTTAGTCGAATTTCGGGTTCATATTTTGAGGTAATGTTACAAATGTTTCCGAAAGAGTGAGAAAATTTGAATCTTTCTCATTTTGATCTTTAAATGCATTTTAAAATTGTTTCTGTTCGTCTTATAATACGTTTTATGTTAAACGTATATTTAACTCGTTTTATCCATAGGTTATAGATACCATAGTACTCGTAATTAATAATTGAATTATTAATTATATTATGTCATCAACTTTTGCGGTATTTATCTGTCGGGTTCGTTCCGATGCATTTGTACGTAACTTTAAATACTTACGTATTAGTAATACTTTTTGTTTGAAAGTACTGAGCTGCTAGGCTTACATCACATCAAAAGTTTTGTTTTAAACTTAATCAGAAAATTAGCGTAAGAATGCACATGCTTAAATGTTAATCAGTACCTAATTTGGAGAGTTGTCACAAATTGAATGAGAACATTAAATGTTGATTATTCTAATAGGATTTAAACTGATTGTTTATTTAAAGAGTAGGGTCAATTTAGACTTTTTGTCACCTCATTTCTACTATTTAGGTAATTATGGTTTTCAACTTAAGATCAATTGTTCACATTTAATTATTTAAATCATTTAAATGTTGAAATTAAATTATATTACCTAATCAAACTTTCTTTTAACATATAAAGATGTTGAAATTAAATTATATTACCTAATTAAACTTTCTTTTAACATATAAAGAAGATTACTCCAAACCATGTATTCTACAAAATCAAAATTAAAATCAAACCATTGCTCCTTCTCCCTTTCTTAACCCCGAAGAGACAAAAAAACAGATAGCCATGGCGATCGAAAAACAAAACTTCAATGAAACGATGGAAATAATCAAACCAAGAACAAATAACAGAGTCTACAAAAGAATAGTTCTTCCTAATTCTCTTCAAGTCCTTTTAATCGTGATCCAGATACTGATAAGGTTTTATTCAATTATTTATTCAATTGTTTATTGCACTATTTATTCAAGTTAAGATACTTAGGGTTTAGTTTCCTAATTGCTCTAGATTATAAAATTATTGTTTTTCTGCTGTGTATATGATAATCTAGTTAGGAAATAGAAAACCCAATATATATGAGCCTAGTATGGGTTAGGTTCATATCAAATGGTATCAGAGCCAACCCATCTTTAGAGGTCCAGCACCTCAGAGTGGTGGCCTATGGAGTGGTGGCTTGGACCCGAAAAGAGGGTGTCAACTGTGACCAATGAGGCCTCGGAGTGGTGGCTTGGACCCAAAAAGAGGGGTGTCAACCGTGACCAACATAGCCGTGACCAACGAGGACGTTGACTCTTTAAGGGTGGGGTATTGTTATGATCCCACATTGGCCAAGTATGAGATTGATTGGTGGCTTATAAGTCTAGGTGTTCCCTCATCCTTCAAGCTAGCTTTGGGGAGTGAATTATACACTTGAGCTTATGGCATGATATGGGCCTAGTATGAGCTAGGTTCATATCAACATATTAGGGACAAAAAGTAGATGAAAATAAGAATTTCACGGATCAAATCGAACGCATAAGTGAGGAGATTATGAAAATTGAAAAAGAATGGGTTGAATCAAAGAAAAAAAGAACGTAATAAGTGTATTGATGAGTTAGGGTTTAATGTGTGTTCTTACAAAGAAGGTAGCTCATGAGAATGGGAATGAACCGGATGAGTAATACTTGGTATTATTTTTATGTGAAATTACACATTTACCCCTCATCCAAAATAAAGATATGTTACATTTTTTTCATAAAAAAAATGATGGAAATATTTTGGACCAATGGCTGTAATGCATTCTTCGGTGTACTTTTCTCTATTTTATTAATGGCCATATGTCATATTTACAAATTTACAAAATCAAAATTAAATCAAACCATTTCTCCTTCTCCCTTTCTTGAGCCCGAAGAGATAAAAAACAGATAGCCATGGCGGTCGGAAAACAACACTTCGATGAAACGATGGTAATAATCAAACCAAGAACAGATAACAGAGTCTACAAAAGAATAGTTCTTCCTAATTCTCTTCAAGTCCTTTTAATCAGTGATCCTGATACTGATAAGGTTTTATTCAAATTTAATAATAACTTCCCTTTAGGGCTTGTTTCTATGTTGATTATAATAATTAGTTTGTTTTATTTGTTAGTGTGCAGCATCAATGGCTGTTGGAGTTGGTTCATATAGTGATCCTGAAGGTCTTGAAGGCCTTGCTCATTTTCTTGGTATGACTTATTGTTGATAATGTTTAAATGGGTTCAAGTATAAATGAGCCATGGATGGTGTATATTTATGATTGGTGTGAGGATTTGCGTTTTTATTTCGTAAAAGAAATCAATGTTTAAATGTAAAAAAGGTTTGAACTTTAGGTGATGGAAGGGTATAAAGATGGTATTTTTATGAATGTGTGATGGAATTTCTCACTCTCACCTTTTCGGGTTCGGGTTGTTTTTGGTAGAGATGTAAACTTTTTGGTGTGAATTGCGTATTGCAGCCAGAATGAATGCGTAAATACAACTCCGTATTGATATATATTCATGGAGATGATCACAGGCTGTTTAGGCTTGTTTGGGTCTGGTGGAAGTATTTGATAATTCAGAAACCAATATGCTGAAATTGAAAAGTATACATAAGAAATAATAAAATCGTGGAACATTGATGTGAGCTTATTTCTACTGTTTCTAGAAGGCTGCCCAGTAATACTCTAACTAGATTCTATGCTAATTCAATTTTTTTTTCTGTGCAAATAAGTTGCTTCATAGGCATCTAAATCCTCTATGATGCAGAGCCCATAAACAGAATATGTAAGTATATTGTATCCAAAAGATCCACATAAAGGGTAAAAACAGTTATTGTAACTCTCTTGCTCAACAGTCTATTTGTTCAGACTTCAGAGTCCTACATATGTTTTGTTAAATTAAAAGACAACCGTATTCCCACACTGACTTGAACAGCTAGGGACGTCTTTACAGTCTAAGATTTAGTATATTGTTGAATTTTTTCAGTCCATCTGAAATGCGACCTCTGAGAACATTCTTTTTATCTACATATTAGCAGTTACTATGTATATTAATATTTGTTGTCTATAATCTTTGTAGAATTATATATACACTCAAGTTACACTTACAGTCTCTGAATTTATCATGACTTATGAGTCCCGGGCTCGTTTAAAAATAATTAAAAGCTCATTCTATACTTTCTGATATATATTTGCAGAACACATGCTCTTCTATGCTAGTGAGAAGTATCCTTTGGAGGATAGTTATTCTACATACATATCCGAGGTACTTGATACTGTACTTTTTGGTACTCAAGTTATTTCGCAATAAATTTACACTTACTCAAATATATATTTATGCAAACTAAAAGCACGGAGGCCATACGAACGCTTATACATCCTCGGAGCACACCAACTATTACTTCGATGTTAATGCTGACTGCTTTGACGAGGCTTTGGATAGGTACATTTCATTCTTGACAATTAAATTATTAGTTTGTGGTAGTTCCGATTTTATTCTTGTAAAATGTAGTAATATACTGTCCTGTGTATAAACATGCATTTCTTGTTTAGATTTGCACAGTTCTTTCTCAAGCCACTGATGTCATCTGATGCAACTACACGGGAAATAAAAGCTGTTGACTCTGGTCAGCATCAATTTAATTAGTTGGGCATTCAACTAATGTAAATATTTGATTGATGATGTTTTAGTCACACTCTCCTTTCACTCTATCTATGCAGAAAATCAGAAGAACTTACTCTCTGATGCATGGAGAATGAATCAGGTAACGTTGATTCCAAATTTCAATGCTACATCATAAGTCCTAGATATTTAATTGGCGTATGTAATAATCGATTATCTAACTTCAATTTCTGTATCATTATCTAAGTTCAATGTTGTATGTTTAGCCTCTATTGAACCATAATTTTGTTTATCTTTTCCCGTGGTATTTGTTTCTTTCAACAGAAACTTTGGATGCTTCTAATAATGTTTTCTTTGTTACTTCTTTCTGTAGTTATGTTACTTCATTTTACATCTTACTCTTTAATATCTTCCACAGTGAAGGCATTGCATCCTATTCGAATGATTATTTTAATATGTGAGGAGAAAGTAAAAGTTCTGACTTCTTTCTCTGGCATAACCATACTTTGCAGCTGCGAAAACATCTTAGCGCAGAAGGTCATCCTTACCACAAGTTCACTACAGGTTAGCATTTCATGTTCCTTTACGTGCCAATGACTTGGTCGTATTTCTGATTAGTTTTGTTCTCTAATGCTATGTTTTCAAGGTCCACAGTGAGCTACATTGTATAAAGTAAAGTACCCTACATTGATGTACTCACATCCAATTGCATAACACTTGTACACAGTACTAGTTAGAGTACGCCTGTTTCAGTATTGCAAATGTTGATAATACGTCTTAAACTATATACTTAAATCTTATGGAACAGATTAATTGCTAGGTGTGTGAGATTGACTTTCCTATCAGATATTACGTTATTTGAATGTGGTTGCTATAATGCTCTCCCCGTTTTTAGATAGATGGATAGAGAGGTTGTACCTTTTCTTGAATCATAGAAATTTGTTGTGTGTCACAAAATTTTGTTCTGAAATTGCTACGTAACAGTCGTTTTTGTATCTTGTACCCTTAATAGGGAACTGGGATACACTTGAGGTGAAGCCAAAAGCAAGAGGAATAGATACAAGGGATGAACTTCTCAAGTTTTACAAAGAAAATTACTCAGCTAACCTCATGAATCTAGTTGTGTATACAAAAGGTATACGTGTTTTAAGTTCTAATTGTTGAATAGCTCATGCCGTTAACCATTGTGTATATCAAAATCTTCAGAAAGCCTGGATAAAATTGAAAGTAGTGTACTGACCAAATTCCAAGAAATAAGGAATATTGACCGCAATCAGCCTACTTTCCCTGGTCAACCCTGCACCTCAGAGCATCTTCAGGTATTTACATAAGTGATATTTGTTTTTCCTAGTTAATCTACTTGTGTGACCATCTTCCTTCCATTTTTCTAGGATAATTAACATATGATTCTCATGTCAAAGTATTTTTCTGTACTTCCATTACTCTTTTAAACATTTGTGCTTGCTAAAGATTTGTCAATTTCTGTCATAAAATGTTTAAACTTTTATGGACTTATTTGATTTGATGTTAAAAGAAGAAAAACTTGTACAAATGTATTTATAGTATTCTGTTCTTATCTTCTTCCATTTTTTTCTCAGGTGATTGTCAAAACCGTCCCTGTAAAGCGTGGCCACAAGCTGAGAATTACATGGCCGATTACACCTGGCATTCATCATTACATGGAAGGACCAAGCAGGTATCTTGGTCACTTGATTGGTCATGAAGGAGAAGGATCCCTCTTCTATATCTTGAAGAAGTTGGGTGAGTTTTAGCAATTTTATAACCTTTTGGATGTCCCTTTCCATTGTCTCCGTGTCTATATTTTTTGTTATGTTTCAAGGTGCTATTGACTTATCAACAATTGTTGTAAACTCACTGAAGTCTTTGTTTTGCAATTGACTTTGAGATGTTACTCCACAATGTGAGTTACATGCCTTTCAAGACTTCAGATGAAGCAAATTTATGACCAAATATTGAGATTTACAACAATCAAAGTAACTACTACCTCAGTTCCAAAATTTTTGCTTTCCATTTTGACAAAGCTTGTGACAAGATTTCCCTTTTAAGTATGAAATCCATTCCGAATGTACGATTCTTTGTTTATTACTCGTATTAATCATTACAAGATATCGGTGAAGCTGATATATGCCTCAAGCTTTGTCAAGTTTTGTCTTATTAAGGGGATTATAGGTACTTGATTATTTACACTTGTTAAATTTTGTGCCTAGTGGAGTTTTTCATTTTTATCTTATATTTTGCTATGGAGGTGATATCTTTTACTGTACTTAAGTGAGTACTGACATGGAATTGGCTGCAGGCTGGGCGACAGGATTATCTGCTGGTGAATCAGACTGGACTAAGGAGTTCTCATTCTTTGAAGTGGGTATTGATCTAAGTGATGCTGGTCATGGTCAGTGTTTCTAGTACTTGTGGTGCATGCATGTTCTTTTTTTCTATCACATAAAAGAGGCTAATCACGTGTCTTCTCCAACAGCTTGTCTGTTTGAGAAATCGGTAATGATTGTTTTTAGCTCTTATTAGTCCCTGACATCATTTTCAATATATGTTTCATGAAACACGTGTTGGAATGATCTATTTTTCCTAAACACCAGCCAATGTTGAACATACCATCGGGCTTCTTTTCAAATACATTTCGCTCTTGCAACAATCTGGTGTTTGCAAGTGGATCTTTGATGAGGTACACATGCAGACTAAAATTATTTTTTCATTAATTGTATTCTTTTTGCATGCTGCTTAGGATTAGATAATTTTCATTGCTACTGTCTGTATAGTTCAGAATTGATATTAAATTGTTAGGTTGCTTGTTTGTTGATTGATCTGTAATGCAGATAAGTTGTGACCGTATTTCTATTTTCTACTTTCATGTTTAATTGCCAGAGCTTAGTGATGCTTGCAAACGAAATGCACATTAAGTTCTGGTCATGATGGCCATAAGTATTTGATATAGAATTTATATTCTTTTGACCACTGAGTAGCCCTATGAACTCAGGTAAGTAATAAGAACACCATCGTATTAAACATAGAACGGTCCTCTTCATAGAGTTGCATGACATACAACAGTATGTAGTAAGCACGATTGTCACTTGTAATGTCTTTCCCCTGTTTGTCGGATATAATTGCCTCGTACCTTTAAAATTGTAGATGAAGTGTGCTCTAATGTTCTTACTTTAGCTATGCATTTTAAATTTTTACGGGCTCACATTACGTTACATTCTTTTTCAATTAATAGCTGACTCGTGATATATTGATTCGTGTATTTGTTCATTTATCTAATAATGTATCATTGTTTGGGTCATCATATTGTCTTTTATATATGCTTTTTAAATTTCTGACAATACTATTCTTAATGTTTTTCATAAAGCTTTCGGCAATCTGTGAGATGACTTTCCATTATCAGGATAAAATTCCTCCAATTTCTTATGTAGGGAAAATTTCATCAAATATGCAGGTATTTTGTATCATCGTATTATCATACTTTTTCCTAAGAGACTGAAAATTTTCAAGTGTGATAGTTACTCTTTGCAATTGTTTGGGATTGATTAGATTTTAGCTATATCCATAACATTCATAAAATTTTTGGAATTTTAATCGAAGCCTTATATTTATACCACTCACTGCAAACATCATGCATCTTCCCTAAAAATGTATGAGAGGACTAGATCACTGTTATTTTAGTAGTTGATGAATAGTCTTGCTATTCCTCCAAGTCTCCAACAATCTGATCTCAAATGCTCTTCTATAGTGTGTTTTAACCTTTATATATCATAAAATATACTTCCATTTTCCCCCTACTTATTCGAGTAATCATTTTGAACAAAAATGGCAGTTGTATCCTCCAAAAGATTGGCTAGTTGGGTCTTCTTTACCTGTAAACTTCTCCCCAGGCGTTATTCAGTCTGCTCTAAATGAGCTTACTCCAAATAATGTCAGGTAACTTATCATTGAATTATATCATATGATATTCATGTAGCAATAATCAAATATTTAGGAATTTTATTCAGTTGTCGCATGTATCAAAATTAAATTGATACATAGAGACTTGCCCTTTACATGCGTATCTAATTTGCTCAATTATGTCTTTCCTCTCCAGAATTTTTTGGGAATCAACAAATTTTGAGGGACATACTAACCTGACGGAACCATGGTATGGAACTGCATTTTCTGTTGAGAAAATCACTGGTTCCATCATTCAGGTTTTGGATATATACAGTCCCATTTTATAATATTATTTGACATTTTTTCACATGGACCATTCAATACTCTAATTGTTATATGTGTAATCACAGGAATGGATGAACAGAGCTCCTGAAGAACACTTGCATTTGCCCAGTCGTAACGTGTTTATACCTACTGATTTGTCTATTAAGAATGTCCAAGAGAAGGTGTGATTAGTGTTATAATCTAAGTCAAATCGTATCTTCATATAATATAGCTCATGGTCTTTGAATACTTAAACAGGTGACCATTCCAATTATGTTGAGGAAATCAGAATTTTCACGGTTGTGGTACAAGCCCGATACAACATTTTTAACGCCCAAAGCTTTTGTTAAGTTAGATTTTTACTGCCCATTTGGTGGCAACTCCCCTGAAGCAAACGTTCTTACTGACATTTCAACGCGCTTATTGATGGATTACTTAAATGAATTTGGTTAGTCATGAAATTGCTTGGTTCATTCTACTTGAGACATCAGGATTACATTTTAAAACTTTTGTTTGATAATTGTATATAAGACGCGTATTATTTGAATGCATATGTGGTATTGAATTTAAGTATATTACATTCTGATACCCCTCATTTTACATTTCAGCCTACAATGCTCAAGTTGCTGGACTTTATTATGCCATTTCCCATACAGATAATGGTTTTCAGGTTAAAGAATTTCTCAGATTATGTAGTTAAAACCTGTGATGAGATATAACAAGTGATGTAATTATGTAAAGATATTGCAAATTTGCAATGATTAAATCAGCCTACTTTTTCGTCTTTATGACCATTTTCTCTCCGTCTCTGTCTCTGTCTCTCTCTCTCTCTCTCTCTCTCTCTCTCTTAATACAATTGTATTTATTATAAACGTTCTAGGTTATTTTGACTGGATATAGTCACAAGTTGAAGATTTTACTTGACACAGTAATCGAGAAGATTGCAACTTTTGAAGTAAAACCTGATAGGTTCTATGTGATCAAGGTAAAAATGGCTTACTTATCTTGCTAAATATTTTCTGTTGTCATATCACATTTTTATGTGTAATCGTTTCTGCTTTTTGTAGGAATTGGTCATGAAGGAATATGGAAATTTCAAGTTTAAACAACCATATCAGCAGGCTATGTATTATTGTTCGTTACTTGTAAAAGATCAGTCATGGGATTGGGATGATGAGCTCAAAGTTCTTACTAGTCTTGAACCTGAACATTTGTCGATATATTATCCTCAAATATTGTCAAGGGTCTTCATAGAGGGCTATGCTGCTGGTTAGTTTCTCGGCTGCAGTTATGGTTTGTTTGTTTTGTTTTTACACTTCATAACTTTAGCATTCATTTTTATCTTCATCTTCAGGGAATATTGAACCAAATGAAGCCGAATTAATGGTTCAGCATGTTGAAAATGTACTTTTTACGGCTACCAAGCCTTTGTCTCAAGCTCTGTTTCCATCTCAGCATCTGGCAAATAGGATTGTCAATCTTGAGAAGGGAATTAAATATTGCTATACAAAAGAGGGTCTAAATCCAAGTGATGAAAATTCAGCTCTACTTCATTACATTCAGGTAAGTTTCCGTGAACAAAGATAAAAGTAATAAATGAGCATTTGAAAGATTCAAGGATTTGTCTGTATTTTAACTTCTTTTATACTTGATTTCAATACGTAGAGTAAAGGGTTTACATGCCTAAATTTCAACTTACATGTTGCTTGGCAGATTAGCATTCCCAGATGCTCTAATATTTCTATCATATGTAAATTAAATTATAGCTGGGTAATCAGGATGGCAGTTAGAGGTTTTGAAAAATAGAGCAGTAATAAAGATTGTAAGATAATCAATTTCAAGATAGTTTCTTGAGTTATATAACTTATATAAAAGGCCCACCTGACATATGCTAAAGGGATGGTCAATGGATCGTATGATTGGGATTAAGTATCTCGTTAGTTTTAGCTAACATTATCAATCTCAAAATTTTCTTACAAATAGGATTATGTATATAAATGCTGTATAATTTACCTTTTGATTTACCACAATGATGGAAAGGTATACATATTATGTTCCAACAAAATGGTAAACAGAGAAGATGTCAGTTTAACAATTATGTGTACCAAGATTTTACGAGGGGAATTGTGTGATTATGTTTGATACAACGATACTATTTTCACAATGAGATGTAATGGTCGATGAAACTGTGGTACATGTGCTACAGTAAGGTCCATCCGTCTTATTGTATGATTACCAAATCCGTAACTTAAGAAATCACAGTATATCATATGAAGTTTTTGGTACTTTGTAAGTGGACTATTATTCATTAGGGTACATGTAAATTTATGCACAGGTGCATCAGGATGATTATAAGTTGAATATAAAACTTCAACTCATCGCCCTTATTGCTAAGCAACCAGCATTTCACCAACTTAGATCAGTTGAGCAACTTGGTTACATCACTGTGCTTATGCAGAGGTATATGAAATGCTTACACGAATTTAAAAAAAAAAAAAAAACTATTCCTACTTTATATTATAACTCAATCTCATTTAGTTGTATTTTATATTTGAATGATGTAGGAACGACTCTGGTATCCGTGGAGTACAGTTTATCATACAGTCTACACTAAAGGTGGGGGGAACTTGTTATATTCTATGTGTAAGATGTATGATTAATGACTTAGCTAATGTGATTTCTTGAATTTGATAGGGCCCTAAACATATCGATTCAAGGGTTCAGGCATTTCTCAAGATGTTTGAGAGTAAACTATATGATATGCCAGATGATGAATTCAAGGTTAGAAGATTTCTTGTTTTGCCTTTAATGAATTCCCAAATGCCAACATTTGGTAAATTGTAGAGGTGATAATTATCTGTACATTGGCTAATAAATGGGTCGGTCTAGGCTATGTTTTATCTCAAGCGGGTTAAATAATTGTTTTTTAGCTGAAAGTGAAATGTGCCGGACATGTCAACCTAGGTTAAGAAGTCGACCATAATGTATTATAAATGCGTACAACCTCCAATATCACTTTATATAAACATTTAGATTGTTTTATTGTCTATGATATAGCTTTTATAATCATATATAATGCATTCATTGTTTATCAAAAAATTGTATAATGTCACAAGAAAAGCGTTTGCTGATTAGCCGAACCTGACCAGTTTAACATTAAAAGATTATTACTCGTTTAAACTCAATCCTGTATTCCTGTTTTGACCCTTGTCCTAATTGTGCGAAACTCTAGTATAGTGTAATACTCGAATAGTCGAATTAGCTTTAGCCTAGTAATAAACATGTGCATCTCCTTCCTTCGATATAACAAGTCAAAAGCATTACGCCATTACCTAATATCTAATTGTCGCCTGTGGGCACGTAGCCAAGATGGTTCCACGTGAGTTGGATTTACCTAATATCTACTGGTTATTTAACTTATAGAGTAATGTTAGTTTGAACCTGATGCTCCATAAAGTTAATAAGTTTTTGAATGATTTATTATCAGCATGCAATCTGTTTTGAATTCAGTTATATATAGCTCATGCAAACTCTATGGTCTAGCCATAGATGAAACACGTTAACTAGCTTTACATTTAGCATGTGCAGTTTTGAATAATATATTGTTTGACTCCATTACCAGCATCCTTTACTAAAATTCTGGTACAGGTAAGATGAATACTGTTATTGATCTGTAAATTTCATATCAAATGGTGCAGAGCAATGTTAATGCACTGATTGAGATGAAGCTTGAAAAGCACAAGAACTTGAGAGAAGAATCTGGATACTTTTGGCAAGAAATTCAGGATGGCACCCTCAAATTTGATCGGAAAGATTATGAGGTATGAATTTCTTTCATTTTTAGAAAACTTCCCCAGATCTCCAAGTAGGTCTAAATATACCGAGTACTGACAAATTGTATTATTTGGTTTCATGCTACATTGTTTGTTTATAATAAAAGTTCTTTCAATTCATAACACTTATGAGTCATATTTCAGACAGCACTGAATCATATATGAAAGTTACGATCTTAATTGGTTGTGATGAAAACAGGTTGCTGAATTAAGGCAGTTGACAAAGGAAGAACTGATCCAGTTTTATGACGAGCATATAAAAGCGGGTGCTCCACAAAAGAAGGCATTGAGTGTGCAAGTGTATGCGACCACACATTCTACAGAGGAGACACCAGATAACAGTGAAAGCAATGTTGTTAATATTGAAGATGTTTTCAGCTTCAAGAGATCGAGACCTCTGTACGGTTCGTTTAAAGGAGGAATCGGTCATGTGAAGCTGTGAGTTATTAGTTGTCAGACAAATACAAAAAGTTTACTGATTGAAAATTGTGGTTTAAGGATTGAGTTTGCATCTAACAGTGATATGTTTCCTTCTTGATTTATATGATTTTGACTTAATTACAAGAGACTTCAAAAGAGAATTACCAAAAAATGAAGAACGAAGGAACCAATAGAATTATTTCATTTCAAAAATTCAATTTCATATATGTTTAAAAAACTAAATATCTCATGAATCGTATGTCTATGAATTATAAAAATTACATATTCGGAATTAGCGTCTTTTTCTTTTCGATTATAGATCTCACAAGCTATACTTTCGAAAAAGTTTTAATTTCATTTTTTATTGGGTTTTAAAAATTTGTAATGTAAAATCACATGTGATCTAACACTCAAAATTAATAACACACGTTTATATTTTCAATTAAACTTCAAATCATTGATGATTTAATGTAACACCTTAAAATCCAAAAATAGTATTGTGATAAAAATGAAATAAGTTGTTTTAAATTATTATTATTTTAGGTGATATGAAATAACAATATTTATATGTCGGTTTTTAAGTTCCAGACTACGATAATTACGAGGAACGAAATTAAAACATATATATTTGCATACATATGTACGTTTCATCATAGATCACAAAATCACTTCCAAGAGCTTCAAGAAAACATGCAGGAAACTCAAACCCTAAACCAAAATCATACAAAAACATGAAATTGAAGCTCGAAACATGAAATTCATCACCTTTGATTCTCTATAATACAAGGTGAGTAATTGTTTTTGATTCTCTTAACCTAGAAATGGGGTTTTATGTAGGTTTTTGGTTTATTGGTGATTATAATCCAAATTAGGTTTTATTATGATGAATTAATGGTGAATAAGTGTATATATAATGGTGGTTGTGACACCCGTCAAAATTAGGACCAGTAATTAGTGTCTAATCATCTGTTAATACATGCAATTAGTTCTGTGTTAGGCTAATTTGTGTATCAAATAATATATATTGTTGAATATATACAATTACGCGATTTGGCTAAATCGTGCACGTTTCAATCGAATGTAATTCAGTTCAATTAATACAGGTGTTGGTGAACAATCTTATTAAATAATATAACGTTATTTAATAACGCTATTATATTCAAAATATTATGTTGATAATATTTCAATTCTATTTCGTATCGTACAAATAATGCTACACGATTAAAATATTAAACGCACAAATAATCAAAACAAGTTAAGTTATATTTTATAAGTGCTAGCAAGCACCAACAACTCCAACCGAAGTACGTCAATTCTTGGGTCTTGCTTGGTACTATCGGCGATTCATTGAAAACTTCTCGAAAATAGCCCAACCACTCACGACACTGACTCAAAAAGACAAAAAAGTTCGATTGCACGGATAAACAAGAGTCAGCATTTCAACTTCTAAAACAAAAGCTTTGCAGTGCTCCCATTCTATCGTTACCCGTAGGCACCGATGACTTCGTAGTCTACTGCGATGCTTCTCATCAATGTCTCGGTTGCGTGTTGATGCAACGGGACAAAGTCATTGCTTACGCCTAACGACAACTCAAAATTCATAAAAAGAACTACACCACCCACGATCTTGAGCTTGGAGTCGTTGTTTTTGCTCTCAAAATCTGAAGACACTACCTTTATGGCACAAAGTGCACAATCTTTACCGATCACAAAAGTCTCCAACACATATTCGATCAGAAAGATCTCAATATGAGGAAACGTCGATGGGTCGAGTTGCTCACCGATTACGATTGTGAAATCAAATACCATCCAGGGAAGGCAAATGTTGTTGCCGATGCCCTCAGTCGAAAAGAACGATCAAAACCACTTCGAGTCGGAGCCCTCAGTATGACAATTCACAACGATCTGAACATTCAAATTCTCGCTGCTCAACTCGAAGCTCTGAAACCCGATAACCTCAAAAACGAAGCCTTGCGAGGCATGGATAAACAATTCGAAATCAAACCTAACGGAGTTAGGCACTTCTCTAACCGAATTTGGTTGCCCAGTTTTGGGGACCTGCGAGACTTGGTGATGGATGAAGCTCACAAGTCCAAATATTCTATCCATCCAGGATCCGACAAAATGTATCACGGCATCAAGGAATTTTATTGGTGGCCGAACATGAAATCCGAAATCGCCACATACGTCAGCAAGTGTCTTACTTGCTCGAAAGTCAAAGCCGAATATCAAAAACCTTCTGGTTTACTCCAACAACCCGAAATTCCTAAATGGAAATGGGAACAAATCGCCATGGATTTCATAACCAAACTACCAAAGTCATCGAGCGGTTGCGATGCCATTTGGGTGATTGTCGATCGTCTCACGAAATCTACTCATTTTCTTGCGATCAAGGAAACCGATAAAATGGAACGCCTCACACGAATCTACATCAAAGAAATTGTTTCTTGACACGGCGTTCCAATCTCGATTATCTACGATAGGGATAGTCGATTCACATCTCACTTTTGACAATCACTCCAGAAATCATTGGGTACCCGTCTTGATATGAGTACCACATATCATCCTCAAACCGACGGCCAAAGTGAACGAACAATTCAAACACTGGAAGACATGCTACGAGCCTGCGTAGTTGACATCGGTGTAAACTGGGGAAAACATCTATCGTTGTGCGAGTTTTTGTACAACAACAGTTATCACTCCAACATCAAAGCTGCACCCTTCGAGGCACTGTACGGTCGTAAGTGTCGATCACCAATTTGTTGGACCGAAGTGGGAGACAGTCAACTCACTGGTCCCGAACTCATTCACGAAACAACCGAAAAGATCTTCGAGATCCAAAACAAACTCAAAGCCGCACGTGATCGTCAGAAATGTTATGCTGACGTGAGACGCAAACCACTCGAGTTCCAGGTTGGGGATCAAGTACTACTCAAAGTTTCACCTTGGAATGGTGTCATTCGTTTCGGCAAACGCGGAAAACTAAACCCTAGATACATTGGGCCATTTGAGATCCTCAAGAGGATAGGTTCAGTGGCATATCGATTGCAGCTGCCAATCGAGTTCAGCAGCGTGCACCCCACCTTCCACATTTCTAACTTAAAGAAATGCCTGTCTGATGAGACACTCATTATCCCATTCGATGAAATTCGGATTGACGACAAACTTCACTTTGTTGAAGAACCCGCTGAAATCATAACCCATGAGGTCAAACAACTCAAACAAAGTCGTATTCCCATCGTCAAGGTCAAGTGAAATTTGCGGCGTGGGCCGGAATTCACTTGGGAACGGGAAGACCAAATGCGACTCAAGTATCCTCAGTTATCCACTAACGCGACTTCAAACATGACTTCAAACTAAATTTCGGGACGAAATTCTTCTAACAGGGGGAGAATGTGACACCCGTCAAAATTAGGACTAGTAATTAGTGCCTAATCATCTGTTAATACATGTAATTAGTTCTGTGTTAGGCTAATTTGTGTATCAAATAATATATATTGTTGAATATATACAATTACGCGATTTGGCTAAATCGTGCACGTTTCAATCGAATGTAATTCGGTTCAATTAATACGGGTGTTGGTGAACAATCTTATTAAATAATATAACATTATTTAATAATGCTATTATATTCAAAATATTATGTTGATAATATTTCAATTCTATTTCGTATCGTACAAATAATGCTACACGATTAAAATATTAAACGCACAAACAATCAAAACAAGTTAAGTTATATTTTATAACTCAATTATTAAGTATTCCGTAAAATACTTCAACCAAAAATATCGGATAATTATTCGTATTTTAAAACGTATATTTAAATGTATAAAATTATTTAACGTTTAAAACGATCGGGAAAATGTTCACCGCACGGAGCGCAAATACAGGGAAGCAAAAATTTGTGAAGCCCACCCATGTGGACCCCACCACAAACCGGCCCAAGGTGAGGGTCACCAACCCCTCACCTCATTCATTCAAACACACTCACACACATAATCATCCATCTCTCTCTATTTCTTTCCTTTCTTTCTAAAACCACCACCACACCATCATCACCTTCAATCACCAAATAACACCACCAAACCACCTTAAATCATCTTGCTCATTTGGAGAAAAACGTTCACCTCGCAACGATCTACATTTCTATCTTTCCGGATTCTCCTCACGTTTAGTTGTAAGTTTCTGACAAATCTCGAAAACGCTCCGATTTTGTTTATTTTTTCTTGTTTGTGGTTTGTCTAAGCTTAAAATGTCCAAATATGGGTTTGGTAAAAGAATCGGAACAAACGGAAACCGGAGAACTCATTTTTGGGCTCAAAAATCATGACCAGTCGGGAGTGTCGCACGGAACAAAGTAGTGATGCGTCACTTCCTTAAGTGACGCCCTAAGTGACGCTAAAAGCCCTAATCTTGCGTCACTTGCCTAAGTGCCGCATAATACCCCTTTTTCCCGACACTTGCCTAAGTGTCGCAAATTCAATACCCGACACTTCTAACTGACATTTCTAGCGACACTTGTCTAAGTGTCGCCTATAATTGAATACTGATTTCATCCAACATTAACCCTAGTGACGCATGACCCTGAATACCGACACTTCCTTAAGTGTCGTCCCTTATGCGACACTTCCTTGAGTGACGCTAATAACTAAGAATTTCCCATTTGATGCGGCACTTCCTGAGTGTCGCATAAACCACTGAGTGTCGTTGTAAGTGTCACTAAAACAGAAGGTTTACAACTCATTTTTATACTAAGTGTCAAACTTGTATAACCTCATACCTTTACTCGATACGACTTCTAAAACACATTTGGAAATACTTTTAAGTATAACCCTTCGAAACCATAATGATAATGTTGAGATTATTATTACAAACAATCACCAACGGGCCATACACGTTTTCAAAACACAATCAAAATCAACCAAGTCGTAGTAACTTGGACAAGTTAACCAACCAAATCGTAGTCATTTGGACATTCTAGTTGGATGAACAACTACAAAGGTGATCTTTATAAATTGTAACGCCCCTTTTTTGATAGCGCAATATTATATTAATAAACCGGAAGCGTAGGTATTTAAAACATATATTTGATTACTACATCATATATATAATGTACAAAACAGTTATAATCAAGTTATACTATCCAAAAGTATTAACCAAATTCACTTTTCGAGGCATTACGTAAACTAGCTTCGTTTTATACAAAACATTTTCAGAGTAGCATAATCTTCAAACATTCTCGCCTTAATCATTAACTTCTTGCTACCCACATTTATCAAAATCTGCAAGAAGTAACAACGAGGGGTTAGCACGAAGCTAAGTGAGTGAGTTCATCACACAACATTCAGCTTAGCTTCATCACCTAATCACTCCTAATAATTGTAAATACAACAATCAACAACTAGCAAACACTTAATGAGGATCGGTGGTTCTGGGGATAACCATAATAACCGGGAGGCTCCCCAAGAACACTTACCCAACCATATCCGTATGGCCATACGGACGAGACCGATAGCTAGTGGTTACTACATTCAGATACAGAGTCTATACACACAACAAATGAAGTACAACTCTGTATCATTCATACAACACCCGCTAGCCCAACCAACAGTTCATCAACTTGTTGACCTCATTAACAACTGATGCCCGAAGGCCAAACACATAGCACATAGATGCATATTCAACAAGTATAATATATAAGCAACAATACAACATATCTACGATTACTAGTTGTAATCAAATGATTACAACTAAACTAAATGATGAGCTTTGAATCCACTCACCGATACCCTTGTAGTCTCCACACTCAGCTCTTAATTAATGAGTCTTTGGTGTATCTGTAATACCACGAAACACACAAGTTAATAACTTGTCATCAATCAACAACCTTAGATGAATCATGTTGTTATACAAGTAATCACACAACTTGCACATATATGTATTACTTATACACTTGTGAATGAAACACAAAACAAAACTGAATTGAACTATTTCTAAACCATAGCAGATCTGTTTTACCTTAGCAGATCTGCTTTCGTATCAGATTTTTAAGCCATTTCTCTTAAGTAAATTCTCTGTTGAGTTTTTGAACTAACTCAGCCGATCGGCTATACAAAGCCGTTCGGCTATCCATGTAAAGCCGATCTGCTTTGTAAAGCAGATCTGTTTCATTAGTTAAGTTTTAGCCATTCAGTTTCTGGGTTAAGTTCTGTTGCAATTTTACACTAGAGTAGCCGATCTGCTAAGCATAGCCGATCGGCTTCTCAGCAAAACCCAGAAAGTTCAGTTTTTGACCTGCACATTTCCAGCTCGCAACTAACTCCCAAAATCCAACTTTTTGAGTACCAAATCGCCTAAATCATACATCAAATTACCAAACAAACATCACATAACAACTAACTAACATCAAATACATTACCAAACAACAATCACTTATCAATTTCAAGCTAATTGCATACAACTTCAAGCATGAACTTAAATTGCATTTCTATAGTAACAAATCATATCTTAAGTTAAGATATGATCTCTTTATCAGTAACTATTACTATTTATCAACATAAAACACATATCACTTCAACAATTCATCAACTGCAAGTTTAACCTAACTATCATGGAAGTTCTTCTAATCTCAAATACTTACATGGAAGTGATGAAGATGATAAGCAACTAGAAGATGATAGATAGCAAGCTAGCAAGGATTTCACTATTCCAATTCCAAGTATTAATTTTTTTTTTTTTTATCTTGATGAAATGTTAGGTTTTGTGTATTGAGAGGAAATGAAATTGGGGGAAGAATGAAATTTCTGGAAGTGACTAAAAGTTTGGTCGACTCCAGCTTAACCCAACTCAAATGTTTGGGTATTTTATACCCGTTCCAAATCTATTGTCTGGAACCGTAAAATCTCTCGCGAGAAATAACTTTTTATTTTACTGTCAACTACAGTAATTTAAAACAACTAATAATTTACTAGTCACAATAAGTCCTAAGACTTATTCACCTAAGTTTTTTTTAATAACTTCTAATAACAAATAATTTCTAAGTAATAAAATATTAACTTTTAGTAGACAATTACCAGGCCCGACGCGAGGATGTTACATAAATACCTACTCACGTTTATAACCATCGCGTGTCGTGGACACCCTCAGGTTACAAGTCTTCGGACATCACCACTCAGCTAATCAACTCAAGTTTATTAAGTTAAACTCTCAAGACTCAAGTGAGTCTCATAGCCCCTGTTTTACCGTTTTACTCAGGGGTGTGATATCATTGCTCATTTTATTTTACTATATGAACGCAAGTACGAAATCAAACAAATACTACATGAGTTATCTCACTAATCTTTTCAAAGCCCTCCTCAGCATAGTTTGGTAATATGTTGTAGCGTGAATATTAGTATATGGTACCATATAGGATTGACCATCCTCATCCGGGTTAGCACGCACTAACTGGTTAAATGGATGTATTAATATTTGTTCAGACGAGTGTTGATTAGGCACTTGTGGGAGGCACCTCGATCAAGATACCTTAAATGTGGACCTGACACCTCGAGTTAAGCTCAGACTATGTGCTCATGACTGTATAACTTTTAATTTGCTTAATTGCATTTTAAATTCAATTAAATCTTGCGGTTCATACGAATATGTTTTGACATACAAACCTGTGAGCTCACCAGCATTCGCTGACCCATTTTAGCATGTATCACAGGTACTCAGCAGTAGGTTGGACTGCCCGATCAGGATACTTTAGCTCGTGTCGGCATACAAACATTCAGAGATTTAGCTGCATTATTATATTTTGTATTAGTTAATTATGTATGTAAATCTCTCAATTTTAAACCGAGCTAATGTAATTAACAATGTTGATGTAAACTTTTGTTTAATCAATACAAATGTAATACGACGCATATAGTAGTCGTTCATTATATACCTTGTGTGTTTGATTATTGATTAGTCGCGCGCCGACCCGATTCGCTTCCGCAACATGAAATTGGGGGTGCGATAGTGGTTAACATTAATTTAATGTAAAAGTGGATGAATTGAGTTATATGATGAATGATCAAAGTGGGTTTTGATCAAATGAGTATGTTTTGATGTTAATTCATCTTAATTTGTAACTAAAGATGTTATTAGAATATGATTAATGGAAATTGAAGTATTGAATCAAGTAGTTAATTATGTGGGCTAAGTATGATTATGATAGTGGTTATGGTTAAGTTGATAAAGTGATATAATGGAGTAATAATCAAAGTAGTCATATGTTAAAAGTGATTATGGTGATGATTATTGATGATTTAATGACCATTGAAGTAGTATACAAGTGATTAAACCATGTAAATGGTTATGGCTTGATTAAGGGAATGATGAACTTAATGAGTTAATATGAATTAATGATGTTTATGGTGGTTCTTCATAATCTTGGAATAATTTATGTTGAATAATGTAATTAGTGAAGTAGTAAAACAAGGATAAGGATGTAAATGAGAGTCTATGAATAGTTTTGCCAAAAGTCAAACTCAGTCAACCAAAGAGGTTGATGGGTTGATTATGTTAATTATAATGATTATTGAGTGCTAAATATGTTATATATTGATGTGTTATGTATTAGGTGATCAAGAGTGGTGCCATCCATGTTCAAGTGTTAAATCATGTATTTGCCTAAAAAGCAAAGGAGAGTGATATGGGGGTTAAATGGGTAATGATTGTGTGTTACGGATTGCTTTCGAGCAAGAGGTTCATACAATCATGTGGTTTATGGTTTGTTCCTTATCATGTTGTTAATTGTTGTTTAAAATATGATGTTGTTATAGCACATTATGTTGGATATGTGCTAGATGGATTATGTTGATTAAGTTTATGATATGTGTGTTCCGGATGCTTCCGAGCAAGAGGTTCATACAGTCAAGTTGTGTATTATGTTGTTAGTAATTGTCGATTATGTTTTTGAAATGATATGTGGTGTTGATTATGTACTAATATATTTAGTGTTGACAGAGTTGTTGATATGTGGAAAATTACGTGGATTATGTGGAATGAGTAATTTGTAGAGATTAAGTGGTTTAGCTAATTACGGTTAGCATTATGTAGTTAAGCTTGGTATGCATATCGATATGGTATGGTGCCTCGCATACGCTCTTCTATGGCCACGGATCCACATAGTGTTTCAGTCTCTACAATTGCTCAGTAGTTATTTGCCTAAGCAAGGATATATTGTTTAATTATGCTAAGGGTTGATTCAATGTTGCTATTGTTGGAATAGTGTCCAATATCATAACTAATTGGTAAGGTCATCATTAAAAGTGGAGTCCTTTTTGGGTCGCCATCAATGAACAGTAAGATAAATAAATGAGAGATAATATTATATTTAATTTATTAATTGGATATTAATTAGAAACTAAAAAGAAAAGAAATTCTGGAATCTCCATCCATACGGCGGATGGAAGATCCATACGCCGTATGGAATTTCCATACGCCGTATGGATTGAAAATGATGTTGTCCTACATCGGCTGGGATATGAAACCCATGCCATCCCTCTTCCCTATAAATAGGGGCCTAACCCTTTGTTTCCAAGACACCATTTTTGAATTGAAAAGTTTTCAATTCATTTTCTCTTTCTTATTCCTGCTCCTTGTAAGAGTTTTGCGAGTCGTGACCTTAGGAGATTTGGGATTTCTCTTTGTTCGTGGGTGTGAGCCATTAGAGGTGTTCTAGTTTGGGCACTCGCCACCAAGCCAGAAGGTTCTGCTAGTTCGTCTATGCGTGAGAAATTGGTTTTCTCAAAGGTTAGTAATTTCTTATTTATCTTATTTATTTTATTGCTTTTATTTATTCAAGTTAAGATCCCTTAGGGTTTAGTTTCCTAATTGCCTTAGATTAATTTTTGTTATTATTTCGCTGCGCATATTAATCTAGTTAGGGAATAGAAAACTCAACAGCTATGTGGATTATTCATTTAATTGATCCTATGCTCACTAATCGTTTTGCTTACTCTTTTAGTGGTTTTATGTTGTAGGTGTGTGGTTCGGTTGAACCAATTGGATGATATGGGATTACAAGAAGGTAGCGTGGATTGGAGCTTGCAATGTGGTTAGACAAACTTCTTCTCCTTTTGAATTGTCGTTATGTTTATCAGTTGTATAAAACGCCCAAAAGATACATTTTGAAGTCACGTTGTTAATTAAGGTGTACGGTGTCTAATGGTTGAAAAGTGTGTCTTTGACTCGGCAAAGTCAAAGTTGAATGTAGTAGTGTCAAATTGGGCAATGACTATGTTGTAAAGTGATATAAGTGGTTAGATATTAAAGTGTCAAATATTAAAGTGATATAAGTGGTTAGATATTAAAGTGATATAAATGGTTAGATATAACTTGTTTGGATCATAGTTTTGGTGGAATTATGATCTATGTGTCAAATATGGTATTTCGGTTCAATTGCGTGGTAAGGAGTCATGTGTCATGTCGAGTTGTGAAAAGAAAGTGAAATCGAGTGCTGAATGATTAATAAGTGGTTGTTTTGGTTAAAGTGTCCAAATGGACACTAACTGGGTCGTTATGCTTAAGTAAACCGATAATAGAGGTATGGTACTTATGTTGTTGGTTTACGACTTAGTGTTAGTAGTAGAAAATGTTGACAAAAGATTAGAGTCTGAAACCAAGTAGTTTGGAATATGAGTTGGTTGAAAAAGTGGTCTAAAATGACTATAATTTGGTCACACGTCCGTTTTCTCATTAAATGCGTATTTTATAAAAGTGTAAGAATTGAAAGCTTCATTTTGGCATAGTGGAGTGCATGCAAAATTTGGTAGTCTGACTCTTAACGAGTTAACAGTTATGCACGATCGAAAATGGTCAAAAATCCGAGTTTTTGCTGATGGGCTTGAATACGCGATCCCAGAAGGATCTTAGGATCGCGTAAGTACATGTATTTTGGTCACAGTCTGATTTTGCTTATGGTACGCGATCCTACCAAATTTCTGGGATCGTGTAACCCTGTGTAATTTGTGATCACTGATGTTTTCTTCATATGTACGCGATCCCACCCTCAATTTAGGATCACGTAAGTAAAAAAAATTTAGGCGTTTCATTTAAAAAGATTTAAGCATGAAAAACTAAGTTATAATCACATGCGATTGAACATTAAAGTATCAATCACATGTGATTAAAGGGTAATCAAATATGGATTTTTAAATCATTGACTATAATTATACAATTAAGTAAAAATCAAATTAAAATCATATATGTATTATCATATATCGGTATATTGCTCATCATAAATCAATTTTAAATAAAAATAAACGTGATTATATACAAAATCATAGGTGATTATATAACAAATCACATGTGATTTAATGTACAACTAGCAATCACATGTGATTTTAATTAAAAAACAATTGCAATTTTAAAAATTCTATTTATAATTATTAATGTACATGAATATTAAGTTGTAATCACGTGTTAATTAACATATATCATGAATATATAATTGTGAACAAATTTTAACTTTTTATCATAAATCACATGTGATTATATTGTTAAACCCGACAAGAAAGAGAAAGAAAGTGAGATCTCTAATCGAAGAGAAAAAGACACTAATTCCAAATATGTAATTTTTAAAATTTATAGATATACAGTTTGTGAGATATATTATTTTAGGGGTAAAACTGAAAGAGACTTTTGTAGAAAAATGAAGAAATCCCATTGGTTCTCTCATTCTCTACTTTTTTACCATTCCTTTTTAAGTCACATATTGTAAACTATTTGTATAACAATTGTATTTGATAGTGAACTACTTATATTTTGCCCTTGCGTTGCACCGAGATAATGCCATTTATGATCGATCTATATTGATTTTTTCTCCAAAGTACGACATGATTATATTATATACGTACACTTCGTTAGACAAATTATTAATTAGATTTATTGGACTTTATTTGAAAGTTTATGAAGATGTAAATTTGGATAATCTATACCCGGGTAATATTGAAAATAGAACTGTAAATAACACTTATTTGAATGTAGTTTAGTTATAGTAATATAAATAATTTTAATAATATTTAGTGCAATCAAATTAATATATAAGTAACTTTTTTTATCTTTTGTATAGTATTTTTAAAAGAACAATATGAGAAAGATAAATTACAACATAAAATCGATGCCAATAAGTCTATTATTGGTAGAAATCTTTATATATAAAGGTTTAAAAAATTAAGAAATAAAATTCTGTCATTATATTACCCCTCAATATTAAAAGTCTTTAAAAATAAAGATTACATGTTTTCACAAATGTTAATAACCAATTAGAGGTCTTAAACTTACCTCAACTATATATCTATTTTATTAAATTATAATTGATAACCACTTTATCTAATCAACATGTTGAGTTTAATTACCTTTGTAAGTTTTATTATTAATCTATAAATGTTAATTATAATAAAATAAAAAATTTACTATTCATGGTAGGTTGTTAATTGATATTAGTTGATAATTGATAATTGATAATTACTGAACCAAAATCTATAGTTGATGAAAATGCCAAAAGAGTAAGTGGTAACAAGTTATTTATTTATTTATATATTATTATTGTTATTGTTGATGTGTTATTATTATTATTATTATTATTATTATTATTATTATTATTATTATTATTATTATTTACACTAAAACAACACACACAATAAATGAAAATGAATAATTAAATAACAACTTATGTTACTATTGTTTAACAAGTTAATAATGGTTAAATCTTCAAAGTTTCACAAATTTTTCGTTTTAACCACTTAATTTTTTTTTATGATTGAATCCTTTAACTCTGATTAACTAAATGTTTAAATCAAAAACTTTTGTTGACTTGACGTTTTAGCCATTTTCGTTACCTATAACCGGTTTTACAGGTCATTTATCAATTAGTGATATAGTGGGCGGAGATGGTGACATGAAAACACATCACTACCACCAACGTTCATCTTCTTTGACCAGCACCAGCCACCACCAATATCAATACTTAAAACTCCATTTAAAAGTACTTAAACCAACGTGAAACTGTTTCATCTCTAATTAAATCTCATCTCTAGTTAAATCCTGTCACAATTGTACTATTGCCGTCAACCACGACCTTTATATTTTGAAATCAAGAAAAGCATGTGGTTGTGGACTTTCATTCAGAGGCTATAATCAACAGCTGCAAAAGTCTAATTTTTATACCCAATTGAAAATGAATTATTGATTAACCAGCTTCTATTTTGATTATGTGGGTAAATATAAAGTTGGTAATAGAGATTGAAAACATGAGTTCCACTTATTTACAAAAAGTTAGTGCTCTTTCCCGTTTGTCAATAATTAAATAAATGTCACATTCATTTTGGACACTTGAATTTAAATAGATGGTTAGGATATATTTTCACTTTTCTTACGTAATCATTGTATTCTCACTAGATTTTAAGTCTACAAACACACACACATATAGGAATGAGATCCTGCAAAAACAAGGAGTTAAAAATAATGGTGAAAACAAATCTCAGCCTTTGATCTAATTTAACTATATATATATATATTCAAAGGGTGAAGATGAAAATAACTCGCTGAAAACGAAGAAAAAAGTTCATATTTAATAATTTATGTAAAGTAAAAAAAATAAAGGTTCACAAAAAAAAAGTTTGAACCCAAATCAAAAAACTTAGTGGACCCAAAACAAAAAAATATAAGCTTACAATTAAAAAGGTAAAAAACTTTTCGTAAACCCAAAAAAATAAGGTTCACAATTAGAATAGTAATATTTTTTTATATGAATAAAAAAAATATTATAAGGTTTGCGATCAAAAAAAGTTTTAAATTTTGTGTGAAACTAAACAAAAAATTAAGTTTCACAATTAGAAAAGTTAAATAATTTTGTGAACAAAAAAAAAGCTTCGTAGTTAGAAATTTTTAAAATTTTATGTTAAAAAAAATTAAGTTTCAAAATAAATATACTTAAAAATCTTTGGATAAATACATTATGTTAGCAACGTACTCTACTTGTTTGTCCCATTGCCAGCAACTTACCCCATTTAATAACAATGTATGCTATCATAATCCCTACAAAGTTATGTTTTGTGTTAATATTTTCGAGAGTAAAAATCAAGCTTCAAAAAAAATTTATATAAGGTTCATAATAAAAAAGTTAAAAACTTAAAAACTTTGTATGAAGCAAAAAAATATTAAGATTCATGATGAAAATTTTATGTGAAACAGAAAAATTAAGGGATCACGACTAAAAATGTGTGTGAAGCAAAAAAATGAAGGATTATTGCATTTTGTACGCTATGATGCATGTTTGTCCCATGGTAAGCAACATTTACTCTTTAATATCAATGTATGATATGTAACATGTTGAATCGTATTGAAATCTTTATTAACAATATTTTGACTCTTAAGTTAAATGAAAGCTGACTAAGCGAACATGTCTAATGCCACGTATTCACTAATTGACATGTTGGATAACACATGTAAAACACGCCATTTATTCAATTTAATAATGAATGCAATAATTTATTAGATGTCAATTAACTTACAAAATTTATATCAAAATCAATGAATTAAAAAATCAAAGTCACCACCTACCAATCCTTTACCAAAACTTCATAAAATATCAACAATATTTCAACCAAAATCATACTATACACGTATAATATCTACAAAACATTACTAACAACAAATTTGAAATATTACCAAAATCATATACACGTATAATATTACCCGATTTTGAAATCAAATCAATACAAAGTACAAACCCATAAGAATTGAACAAAAGAAAAACACTATGTGTTGGGAAATTTTGTGTAAACAGGGTAAATGATTTCAACCGGATATACTCTTGAATCGTGTAAAGGATCACTTTCCAAAAGTGATATTTCGACCCTATCGTGCCTGGGTTCACGAAGTTCACTTTGGGATAATACAAGAGTTTGAATCTGTTTTTGGGCACACAATCAGATTCCAGAGCGTTTATATGTTCTAATCTTTTTGTGTCTGAATTCATGCAATATATATTGCCACCAAAACTAGCGGTTACAAAACGGTTTTAACCATTGTCCAGATTCATTGAATCAAGTCACCTTTTTGTTCCATTGTATGTAGTCAATATGAATTGCCCATAGGAACCCACAAGGAGGCACGAACCCCTTTGACCCCGCTATTTTGGTTAAGCTCGGTATTTAGTAACTTAGTCGGGTATGCACTCCGCATCACCTACCCCGTGTCCACTAATCCGTCAATGCACTAAAATATACAACATTCCTCCCCCATTTTAGTGCAATGCCTTTTGCATAAAATAATCAAACACAAACAAACTTATGCATAAATGAAAATGTCACGCAGATTGAATATCCACCTTAGTATATTACACATTCCAAATATTCGAGAATCGGGGTGTTCTAAGAATTGAACCCTTCAACCCATTTGAATACCTGAAGATAATATACACATAAGTTTAATAGTTCACAAAAACTAAATCCCTACAATATACAGGCCATATGTCCATATCCATTCATGAATGCATACAAAGCTAAAGTCCTAAGCTTATTGAAGCGGCCAAACTTCACATTCACATAGGTAGCTCTTTTCATCATGCATCTGCACATGCACTTTTTCAAAAGAACTATTAAGAAGTTGTACTTCAACCTAACCCTCATGCAGATCCGAGCACATACCTTTGGGATGATATGCAAACGATGTGCTCCAATCTCTAAGTGTGGGCTTTCCACGTTGAATTTAGCTCCTAATACTATATTAGAAGGGAATTGGGTGTCCCACCATTAGAAATTAAATGGACTTTAATCCCATCCCTAATGCAAACTTTTCAACCAAGCCTCTAGCTAACCCCTTCGTCAAGTGATCAGGTAAGTTATGTTGAGATCTCACAAATTCAACTGATATCACCCCATTCGTGATTAACTCATGAATCATACTGTGTCTAACACCTAAGTGTCTGGACATCCCATTGTACATTTGACTATAAGCCCTAGCCAATGTTGCAGCGCTGTCACAATGGATGGAGATAGGTGATATAAGTTTAGGCTACGATGGAATCTCATATATCAAGTTCCTTAGCCACTCCGCTCTTTACCAGCAACAGCTAATGCCACGAACTCAGATTCCATAGTCGAGTTGGTAATGCAAGTTTGCTTCTTGGAAGCCCATGAAATGGCACCTCCCCTAAGTATGAATACCCATCCTTTAGTAGAAGACTGATCTTTTGTATAAGTGATCCAACTCGTATCATAATATCCCTCTAGCACCGAAGGATATCCCAAGTAGTGCAAACTATAATCCATAGTTCTATTCAAGTACTTAACACTCACCTCACAGCTTGCCAATGATGTACACTAGGATTACTAGTATACCTGCTAAGCTTACTCACTGCAAAAAGCAATGTACGGCCTTGTGCTCGTCATGGCATACATTAAGCAGCCAATAACCTGAAAGTACTCAAGTTTTGAAACTAGTTCACATGTACTAACCATCAGTTTCAAACTAGGATCCATAGGTGTACTCCCAGGATGTAATGAGATTGTGAAATAAAAATTCCCCTATTCTCACGTTTAATCCTAATACCCAGGATAACGTCAGCCTCCCCCATATCCTTCATGGAGAACTTTGATGACAAGAATTCCTTAGTCAAATTGACTTGTTCTAGATCTGTGCCAAAAATCAATATGTCATCAACATACAAGCAAATGATCACACCTTTACCAGAGTTATCAAATTTGCTGTATACACACTTGTCAGCTTAATTCAAACTAAATCCACTATAAATACCACATCATCGAATTTTTGATGCCACTGTTTTGGTGCTTGTTTCAATCCATACAAGGATTTAACAAGTTTGCACACCTTTTGCTCATTACCAGGCATAACAAATCCTTCAGGTTGTTTCATATAAACCTCCTCATCCAGATTCCCATTCAATAATGCAGTTTTCACATCCATTTGGTGAATATCTAGATTGTGTATTGCAGCCAAGGCAATCAACAATCTAATAGTAGAAATCCGAGCAACAGGTGCATAGGTATCAAAATAGTCAATCCCAGGTCTTTGTTTAAAGCCTTGAATGACTAACCGAGCCTTAAATTTCTCAATGGTTCTATCAATTCTCATCTTCCTTTTGAAGATTCATTTACAGCCCAAAGGTTTACAACCATGTGGTAAATCAGCCAACACCCAAGTGTTGTTACCCATGATGGAATCCATCTCATCATTGATTGCTTCCTTCCAAAAGGCAACATCTTGAGACTTCATCGCTTCTTCAAATGTCTTTGGATCCTCCTCAACATTAAAGCAATATGGAAATCGGGTAGAAACACCATCCCTCGACCCTTCAACTAAATATAATTGAAAATTTGGGCCAAATGATTTTTGTTTCTTTTCTCTTTTTCTTCTTCTTAGCTCAACTGGATTGTCTAAATCCATTTCAGAACTCTCCACCTCATCAAATTCATTAGTTCCACTTGTACTAGGAACTATATCCTTTGGTCTAGGTATAGATGAGAATCTATACTCATCGAATATTGCATCTCTTGATTTAACAACAGTGTTAACTGAAATAGAATCATTAGGTTCATTGACATAGAACCTATAAGTCTTGGAATTCTCAACATATCCAATAAAGATGCAATCAATACCTCTTTCTCTGAAACTCTTCTTCTTGGGTTCAAGAAGTCTTACAAATGCCCGACAACCCCAAACACGAAGATAATTCAAGTTTAGTTTTTTTTCTTTTTCTTGAACCAAAGTTCATAAAGTGTAACCTTGCTCCTTTTGTTAGGAACTTTATTAAGCAAATAACAGGCCGTTAACATGGCTTCTCCTCAAAATCCATCACTTAAACCGAAATAGGACATCATGGAAATAACGATTTCTTCAAGATTGAAGAAATATGTAACAAATTGAACCATAAATCATGGTTTTTTCTACAAGTACTTAATTTATATGATACTAACATATCATCCATAAATAAGTAAATGAGAGCATTTCAACCATTAATACATCGACCACATATACATTTTTTTTATTAATTAATCCAAATCAATCTTCACAAAATGCCTTGGTCAAAATCTATTCCGCTGTGAGGGAACATATTTAAGACTACATATTATCAAGAACTTAACAAGTCTAATTCCAACTTTTAATCCAAGTCCTTATTAATCAATTTTGAATCAACTAATACATCATGGCATGCTAAATTAAAGTTTGCTTAATCAAGAACCACATCAACTTGTTTATTCTTATCACACTAAATAAACTGTGTGAGTTAAAACACTTAATGACACTTAATCCATGACACTCACCTCTCAAAGTATATCATATGGTATAGGAGAATCCATATCAAGAAACAATGCCATTAACTTAAAATGATGCCACTTTGCCAATGAAAATAGATATCAAAATAGGGGATCGACCAAACCACTTGATTTTTGAAGTCACTAATAGTCATCTTGCTTAAAATACATTTGAGTGTCAAAACACAAACATATAGTATATACGTTTATTTGGCACTATATTAAATAATATGTCATATATCCTATCATGCAAGAAAGCCAATATACATAAGCAAGATTTGGAACCATTATAAATTTCTTCATATAATAATTAATAAAGTGACTTAAACTTTTATGCCATTTATGCTTGAAACTGAACCCAGGAACCAAATTTCTTAAAATAATAAGGTATATTTTGTTGACTTCCATTGCGGCATAAAATATCGAGATTCAAATTTTCAAACCTCATGCAATTAACACGACATTCAACTAATTAATATGTACATATCCATAACCATTGCAATGGATTGCAATTGACAATGTGCATTTGCCTACACATCACTGTATATAATTGATTGTCTGCAAAATATTAATTTCGCACGAATACTATATAACTAACCAATAAAAGTCGGTTACTCCCGCCAAATCTTAGTTACATACACCAAAATATCTCTTACCTTTTTGTAATCATCCCTTTTCAGACAGTTAACAAATTAACACAGAAAACTTGATTATTTTCAATTATTTAAATTGATATATGAGTATACATATCACCATCAACAACCAACTTACATGTAATTATAATATCAGAATAAACTCATGATTTCTATTAACTATCACATGATATCTTTTATAGTAAGATTCTATCATGTGATTCTATTTCATTATCACGATTTCTAATATCTCTGATATGTTTATTTTACAAATCTATTATGCAATTAGACACATAAGTTTACCATGTTATTACGTAATACCCATGGAATGCATATCAACATAAGTGTCATGTTATTCATACTCATATATGTCATGCATGATTCAATATAAATTGATGAAGGGAATTGAAATTGCGTACTCATAATTAATAAGTATAATCCCATTGCTTTATCATCAACCGAATCGTATCCCAACCAACTGCTTCAATTAGAAGATTTCGATCCACAGTCAAATCACTCCAATTTGATGAAATCACCATCGAAATACTACTGCAATCTTTTAATATCATCATCTAAATCCCATCAAACTTGGAAATCATCCTTTACCGATTCAACCATTAAAATCAACGGAAGTATCACTTTTGATTGTTGGGAAATTTTGTGTAAACAGGGTAAATGATTTCAACCGGATATACTCTTGAATCGTGTAAAGGATCACTTTCCAAAAGTGATATTTCGACCCTATCGTGCCTGGGTTCACGAAGTTCACTTTGGGATAAGACAAGAGTTTGAATCTGTTTTTGGGCACACAATCAGATTCCAGAGCGTTTATATGTTCTAATCTTTTTGTGTCTGAATTAATGCAATATATATTGCCACCAAAACTAGCGGTTACAAAACGGTTATAACCGTTGTCCAGATTCATTGAATCAAGTCACCTTTTTGTTCCATTGTATGTAGCCAATATGAATTGCCCATAGGAACCCACAAGGAGGCATGAACCCCTTTGACCCTGCAATTTTGGTTAAGCTCGGTATTTAGTAACTTAGCCGGGTATGCACTCCGCATCACCTACCCCGTGTCCACTAATCCGCCAATGCACTAAAATATACAACACAATGTAACAAAATTCGTAAACAATATCGTCGGAATCAAAATCGACGAAGTCAACTTCTGCAACAAGTCGAACCATTATCGACAATATTTGTTGCATATGCGGCGGTTCTAAACCTAGATTGTACTCTGTTTGCTGGATTATTATAAACGAGAATGATCGGTTTAAGATCTGGTATTTCAAATTGTTGGTCGGAGTATCACCTCACTTCTTTGATTTCCATCGGCACTGGAAAACCACCCTCCCCAAAACCATACGCGATTTCAGCTTTGCCGGAGATGGAGGAGATCCACTGATATGAGTCAAAATGGAGTCAACCCTACTTAGTTACATAAGTACACATGGCATGATATTATAGGCTAGTACAAGTGTAATTGGTTAGGCAACATAAAAGGAGTATGTGTAACTGATTTTGTATCTTTTTTTCAATTGAATGATACTTCTGATTTAGGAGAGTTGCTCTCACCATTTTAGTTTCCAAGTTGTTCTTGGGAATTTAGGGTTCACATACATAAGCTGCTTTCTTATGTATTTTCTATTGAAAGTCATTATTTCATTTTCAACCTTATTATGTGGTATCAGAGCCTTGTTACATTTGCTATCAAAGGATGTCAGGATAGTTTCAAGTTTGATCCAGGAGGATCTAATTCGTACTAAGAAGCCATTTCAAATATTTGTTGTTACATTAGCGAAGGCGACTAGTCATCACTTTACTGGAATTTCAATAAGAGAAAAAACACTTGAATTCTTATGGAATGACACTACTGATATGAAACTTGTTCGTGACAGCAGTATTGATTCCACTAAATTGAACAAAAGTCAGAAGAAAAAGAGGGAAAGGCTAATTTGGAAGTGTGCATTCAACATTTGCAGGAAAACCACTTTAGTTGTGCCACGGTATTAGTAGTTTACGCATCAAGCGCTCGTTTAGTAGGTAACTACTATGATCTGTTTGATATCAGCATGTGTATGATCCTAGTTGTTAGTGTGAGTCCTGATGGATTTGAAGATGTAGAAAAATCTGCAAGGCTCGTTATGCCACATCCTATGTTGAGTGGCAAGTGGACTTAACAGGTGGTGGAGTATATACGATAACCAATGTTGATCTTGTGGGAAATGTTGTGCAGCAAATATTGAAAAATAACTCTTGTTTTGTTATGGAGCATAAGGTTCTGTTCTTATATGTAGAAGAATATGATGTAGTTGAGGGGCAACTAAAGCTAATGGTCCTTTGTACATGCCATCTCAGATGCTTGGATGAACATGAGCAAAAAATATCATCAGCTACCAACCTTGAGGACAAGGATGTTTTGATGAGTGAGAAAGTTGATACGGGTAAAAATGGAGTCAACCTTACTTAGTTACAAAGTACACGTGGCATGATATTATAGGTTAGTACAAGTGTAATTAGTTAGGCAACATAAAGGAGTATGTGTAGTTGATTTTGTATTTTTTTTATTGAATAATAATTCTGATTTAGGAGAGTTGCTTTCACCAATTGAGTTTCTAAGCCGTTCTTAGGAATTTAGTGTTCACATACATAAATTGTTCTTGTGTATTTTCTATTGAAAGTCATTGTTACATTTTCAACCTTATCATCCACCATCGTGTTCTTCATTCTTCCATTTTTCCGACCATCAACCTTTCTCCCAATGTTGATCCGCCATAGCTTCGCGGAGATGATGTTTCAAATCTGATGATGATGGTGATATGAGAGGGAAGTTTAAATGTTTGTGAAAATTTGGATGAATTCCTTTTAGTGATTGTGTATAAATCTGAAAAAAAAAACAAAAAAAACTTAGGAGGTGTCTTTGAATGTGTAAATTTAATAGTGTAAATCTTGTTCATGAAGTGTCATTCTAAGTGGATAATCTGAAATCGAGACATATCAGGTGTTTGTTAATTTTGTGTTAATATATTTTTATATTACTAGAGGTGGGTTCTTATAAGAATGTAAAAAAGTAGAATATGGAAGAACCAATAGGATTGCTTCATTTCTCTACAAAACTCACTTCTATTATTACCCCCATGGTTAATTATCACACAACCATAAATTCATAAAAAATGGAGAATGAAGGAACCAATATAATTGCTCAATTTCACCTTTTTTCAAAGTTAAATATCTCACAAACCGTATGTATAAATTATAAAAATTACATATTCGGAATCTGCGTCTTTTTCTCTTCGATTCTAGATGTAACAAGCTATACTTTCAACAATTTGTTTTTTCATTTTTATTGGGTTTTAAAATTTTGTAATGTGAAATCACATGTGATTTAACACTAAAAAATAATCACATCCGCTTATATCTCCGATTAAACTTTAAATTCAAATTATTGATGATTTAAAGAGATTAATACATAAAAACTAAGTTATAATCACATGCGATTGAACATCAAAGTTCAATCTATAGGACCCCTGTAGTCGGACCTAACTGAACCCTAATATCCAATCAACGTGCGGAATCCAAAGATCGAATATATAAATGTTTAACGAATCAAACAACACAAAAAGAAAGTATATTAATACTCAACCAAATACCGATCAGATTATATTCAATAGCACGAGTACAATATGCTCTCAGAATACCTAAATTCGTCAACCCTAACAACGGAGCCGAACTCGACTATTTATACTCAAAACCTAATCTGATCTATGCGACACAAGCTGTGTCGCCAAGCCGACTCATGCGACACAAGTTGTGTCGCTAAGTTAACTTATGCGACACAAAACCCTTGTGTCGCCAAAACACAAAATGTAATCAATACACACGTTATAACTAACGTAATTACATATCAAACGCATTACAGACTTAGACCAACTGACAGACACACTAAGATGCACCAACAAACTCCCCCGTGTCTTTAGCTTGGTCTTCAAAATTTCTTCAATTAAACCCAGCCTTCAGGAAACCTGCCTCCAGCATGAATCCCATGCGTAACACACACAGTCACAACTTTCTGGAATTGTCTGGAAAGAATCGAATTCACAACATTTCTTACTTTGAAGCGAATTGGACTATCAAACAATTTCTGCAAGTCTTTCTGTGACATATTAATCAAGCTCATAGGATCAAAAACTTTGAATTGAGCTTTCTTCAAACCATATAGCGAAGTTGTCGCTGGATGCTCAGATTCTGGAACAAATATAAAAACAGCTTCACCCGTATGTGGATCAAGTTCCCAATGAAATCTTCTAAGAAAGTTAAAGGGAACTATCTCAAGCGGAATCTCAGTCAAACAATCAGCTGGCGGATAATGTATTTTGCAGATCGGCTGTCTTGTAACTGGATCAAGTCTCTTCTTGAATATAAATCTCGTTCCAAGCGTCGGTTTGATAAAGTTATATCTTTTACTCTTCACTTCATGACGCAAAACCGTCTGTACAAAATCAGCTCTTGAATCTCTAGTTGGATTTATCAACTCCAGTTGAGCTAGACGATTTATTTCTCCCTTTGTCAATGTACTCAACTTCTTGAATGATCTTTTAAAATACTGAATACCATCGCTTCTCTTAATCATGAAAATACCTTTGTAGGTTTTCCAGCTTTTGATAATTCCTGTGTAATTCCCACTAACTTTATATGTCTTGCAAGTAACAGGAATAGGTTCACCATGAATAAAATTTATCACCGGTCGTTCAGAAGTTGATGTAGAAGCAGTATCAGAAGCCGGTGTAGTCTCTGGAACAGTTTGTGAAGTTCCAGCTGGCTCTGTTTCATCTTCTGAAGAATCAGTCTCGATTGTCGGAGCATCATCATAGAATTCATCAGAAGACATCTCCTCTTCCTAAATCTCAACATCATCATTGATCTCAAATTCAGGTTCAGATGTCTGACCTTCTTCATTGACCATTCGCCAAATAAAAGATAGATTAGCATTTGAATAATCTACAGCTAATGGTCTTGGTTGACCTGGAATGTCATCGACCGAGAAGTAATCCAAATGAAGAGATTCATTATCATCAGAAATGTTTACATTATCATTTACATTATCAGTCTGTGTTCCGGCTGAAGCCCTAGATGTTTCTATGGCACGCAGGCCTGACTCCCCCAGAACAGCAGCTAGGATTCTAATTCTAAAACCCTAGAATTCAAAGTAGGAACTAAAGCTGCCGTTTCTTCTAACGCTTTAATCTGCGTAGCTTGAACCTCTAATACCGATGCCTGAGACTGAATCAATTGAGCTTGATTGTCCATGGTCTGCTGCATCTCATCCATCCTTTTCAAAAGCTCCAGTATAACCGAAGGCAGAGGTTGAATTGGAACCTCAACACGGGGAATGTCGACCCGTGGCCTCGAAGACGAAGTAGAAGTACGATGAATAGACTGAGGTGGAACCCAATCTTCATCAGTGAGATCATCGCTGCGTGGTCATTTGCCATGATCAGGTCGCACTGATGTCATACCCTGACGAATACGACACTGAATACGTTTGAACCGACATGGTTCAAACCGTTGAATATTGCGCAACGCATGCTCCGAAGGTACAACCCTCGGAGAAGTCTCAGGAGTAGAACCTCCATCCGAATCTACAGCAAAAGGATCCTCAAGATTAGGCTGATCAGCCTGTCCTCCGGCTTATAAATTATCAATTTCCTGTAACAGGTCATCGACATGTATCTGAGCCTCATGGAGGTGTAATTCCTCTTCCTGAGGTTGCTGCCCAGGTGTAGCCAAAACATCGATAAAACCATCATTGGGCGGCGCAACATAAGCTTCATCAACTATGTGCCTAAACAACAGAAAATTGCTATTCGCGTTCGCACCTGCCGCACAAACCGTCCAGATTTGGACGTTCATGGGAGCGGGACGCAGGCGTTCTCGAGCATTTTGTGGAAGGCCGGGAATCTGATTGTCAAGGAAAAGTTGTATGAAGCATGGATATAGATTCCAACGCTTGTCCCCGGCATTAACGTTGTCGACCATCGCCCTAAAGATATACCCAGAAAAGTTGAAGGGCTTATTATAGACCAATGCTAGCATGGCAGAGGCCGTAGAATAACTGATACCGTCAAAACCAGCCTTACGAGGAGAAAGGCAGACGATAAGCACATGCATCAAATATCTCCAAACCTTAGGCAGATTCGCCTTTCGGTATTGATCATTTGGCACCCCTGGATAACCGATGTGTGTCATAGCCCCAACAATAAACTCATTTCCAAACATAGTGGGCATCTCAGGAGTATCACCACACTGGAAGAATTCCCAAATAACCTGTTCCGAGATGATGAGTTGACAATCACCCAGAGTGTAGATAATCCTGGTAAATGGCAACTCGGAGTTGATCACCGCATTTTCCCAAAATGGACCCACCTGATCCTTGTAAATGTTGGTGTTCACGGTGATAGCAGTATAGATACGAGACCGGCGTAGAAATGCCACCATTAGCCTGTACGGAGCAGCCGTCTCCTTCGAATCATCCAAAAATGCCACAATATTGTGACATGGTTCCCAAAGAACATCACCATCTGCCATTCCTGTATAAAGTATAACAATAAAACTTGAAAACAGTTAGCGTAAGCAGATTCAATCGAAACAAATAAATCAATTTAAAATTCTGTTATATGCGACACAAGGAATTGTGTCGTAGGGGCCCTGCGATATAACAGACTTGTGTCGCTTTTAGAACTAAAATTGATTTTCAAAGTTAAGCGACATAAGTAATTGTGTCGCTAACTAATGATGCGACGGAAAGAGTTGTGTCGCTTTTTGCAATTAAATCGAATTTATGCGACATAGACAATTTGTGTCGCAAAGATGAAGCGACATAAATTATGTGTCGCACACCAGAGTGCAAAAATTACATATATAGCTAGAAAAGAAAGCGAATTTGTACAATTTAGGGTTTAATTGAGAATAACATAGATAAATACATTGTTATGATTACAAAATATCACATTCTAAACCCTAAACCTTAAACCTAGATAGTATCCTTGGGTAGTATTAATACATAAAGGCCAAAATTCAAGACAAGGGCAGGCAAAGATCCAGGATAATGAGGGGATCCCACCAGACCATCAAAAATGAAAGTTAGTCGATCAAGCAAGAATGCTATCACGACACCTGAAAGGACAAAATCTTCCACGACTGAAAGGTGATCCTCGAAGTCGCGGAAGTGCAAGACATGATAGTCTTTAGGCAGAAGCAGTGAACACAGGATAGTGAAACACCATTGTCCTGAACGAAATCACCTGCCATGGCTATACCAAAATTGGACGGAAGTGAGGAATAGGCTAAACTGAGATAAGCGACATAAGTTATGTCGCAGTAGTATAAGCGACATAATAGTTGTGGCGCAAATATCAGCGACATAAATGATTGTGTCGCAAATGTCAGAGACATAAATTATTGTGTCGCAAATGGCAGCGACATAAATTGAATTCAAAAACCCTGCGACATAAAAGCTTATGTCGCAAGTTATGTCGCAATGACGAACAGCAAGCCCCAACCCAGAAACCCTAAACCCTAATTTGGGGTTTTCGAAACCGAGCCATACCCTAGGGTACACCATCAAACGAGGAGCAAGAAAACATAGACATTAACATCTAAAAGTGAATTGTTTGTGTCTAATTAACCCAAATCCCGAAAGCCCTAAAAACCCGTAACTAAATACATCGATTAAAGCTTAAATATACGGTAAAATAGGGTGAAATTAGTACCTATCGATCGAGTAGAAGTAGGTGAACAAGAAGAAAGTGATCGATTGCCAAGAAAAACACCAGACGATCGAAATCAGAAGAAAATTCAACCGCAGCTTTTGTGTCGCTAAAATAATTTTTATGTCGCAGGTTTTTTGGTTTTGTGTCGCAAAGTGTGAGAACAGGAAAACGACTGGAGTGGGGTATATATACCTCAGCCCAAACTAGCGACATAATTAAGCGACATAAAAGGCGACATAAGTTATGTCGCAAGACAATAGTTATGTCGCATAACCCATAAAACTTGATTTTTAATTTCAAGTTTCGTAACCCGATTCAAGAGTAACTAATGGACTTGTGAAAATAAATATACAAAAATTGAAAGTAACATTAACTAAAATAACTTAATTACTAAACCTAAAATGAAACTTAAATTAATTTTCTTTTTGGTGACGTAGTTATGTAGTCTGCTAAGGGATCATATTAGGATAACATGTAATTATTAGGAAATAGGAAGTGTTATCTCGATTATCAGTATATTTGTCCTCTTTAAATTTACTTAGCATATTTAGAACACCTTTTATAAATATTATTTCAAGATGATTACTGGTATTGTTTGACCACCTAAACATATTACATCTGCGTCTATGAGCGAACCTTTTATTGTTAGTATGAATAGTTATATGTGGTCCCCACCATATACATACCCCTATAATTTAGACAAGAACATATCTTCCAAGATAGATAGAATAGAGAAAAATCATTTTTAAGAATCAAGTCAGCGGTGACAGGTCTGTACAAACGTACAACAAAGCGACATAGCTTGATTCAGGTGTAAGCAAAACCAGACTTGGTCAAACCATTTTGGCGACTTTGTTAGGTATCTTATGATTTAAGACTTTTTCAAGTTCATTGACTTGTGTTTGCTTAACGTTTAAGTATATACAAATTGAGACCAGGTCTGTACTTACGTACAACAAAGGAAACAATTAGTATATACCCCCAAATGATTTCAAATTATAAACTAAAATGGAAGTATGCCAAGCTGTATTAAGGAATTAAGACACTTAGTCATACATCACAGGGTGTTGACCACATGATAATAGACATGTATTGGAATTATTTTTTAAGAGCTCAAAGAACGGTGTAGCATGCCTACCAGTACATCATATGATGAATCTAATGTTTATGAAAGTTATGGTAAGTATGCTAGATAAACCTACTGATACATCAAGGATAAACCTTAGAATTTCTATTTTGTGCATGCACCCTAATGTACTATCATTTCCCTAGTTGTTTACAAACACAACTAAACGTCTTTTTACAAATGTTGCAACCGTGCATTTCTTTAATACTAAAGAGTATAAAGAGTGGCTGTTGCGTTTTTTTTTTTAATAAAACAGTAGTTCAAGTCCAAAAAATTACTTCTTAAGTTGAAAGAAGCGTAAACTAATCATGTTGACTAGTTCATCAAATCGGGCACGAGAAAAAGCCTTGGTGAATAAGTCAGCATTCTGCTTAAGGGTATCAATGTGGACAAGGTCTATTAAGTGTTTCTCATAGCAATCCCGTATGAAGTGGAACCTAAGTTCTATGTGTTTAGTCCTAGAGTGTTGTACAGGATTGCGAGTAATAGAAATAGCAGCAGTATTATCAATATGTATAGGAGTCATAGTAAGAAGTAACCCGTAATCACGTAATTGATGTTGAATCCACTGAACTTGGGAACAACAACTAGCCGCAGCAACATACTCAGCCTCCGCAGTGGAAGTAGCCACTGTAGTCTGCTTTTTGCACTGCCACGAGACCAAACGCGATCCAAGAAACTGGCATCCACCAGTTGTTGACTTCTTATCAATGCTACAGCCGCCATGATCAGAATCCGAGTAAGCAGTGAGTGCAAACGATTTTTCATTGGAGTACCATAGACCAAGAGTTGGCCTATATCTGAGGTACCCAAAAATGCGCTTAACTGCTTTCATATGAGAAACCTTTGGCCTAGCGTGATATCTGGTGCAGATAGACACAGAAAATACGATGTCCGGCCTGGAAGCGGTCAGATACATGAGAGAACCAATCATTGAGCGATAGTCCTTTTCTTTACAATCCTCTTCATCAGTGGCCGTCCCGAGATTGTGATTAATTTCAATGGGGGTACCATAGGTCTTACAGTTAAGCAAGTCATACCTAGTTAACATATCAGTAACATATTTGGACTGATGAATGTAACTTCCTTTGGCAGACTGCTCAACTTGTACACCCAGAAAGAACGAAAGTTCCCTCATTGCACTCATCTCAAATTCAGACTTCATGAGATGTTTAAAGTCTTTACACATGGAATCTTTTGTAGAACCAAAAATGATGTCGTCGACATACACCTATACCAGTAACAAGTCGTCTCCATCTCTTTTTGTGAATAGAGTTCTATCAATACTACCTCTTTCGAATCCATTCTTAATAAGATGAGTGGCAAGCCTCTCATACCACAGTCGTGGCGCCTGATGCAAACCATATAATTCCTTATTGAGTTTACAGACATATTCCGGATGCAAAGGATCTTCAAAACCAGGAGGCTGCTTCACATAAACATAGGTATCAACCTTTCCATACAGAAAAGCGCTTTTCACATCAAGCTGATAAATAATAAATTCCTTGAAAGACGCGAAGGCCAAGAAGATACGAATCGACTCCAATCTTGCAACAGGAGCGAAAACCTCATCATAGTCCAAACCCTCTACTTGATGAAAGCCTTGAACTACTAGCCGCGCTTTGTTTCTTATAACTACCCCTCGATCATCTTTCTTGATTCGATAAACCCATCGAGTGCCGGTAGGATGTGCACCCTTAGGTAATGGAACCAATTCCCAAACATGCAGCTTTTTGAATTGCTGCAACTCCTCTTGCATTGCTTCAACCCAGTGTGGATCTTTCAAAGCATCTTCTGTCCGTTTAGGCTCCACCTGAGATAGAAAGCACGATTTGACCTCAACGGCAAGACATGCAAGAGACACAAACTCAGAAGAGTCAGAAGGGGATGCAGGATTTTCAACAACGATAACTTGACTTCATGTATGAATCCCCTTATCCAAAGGACCGATAATATTCTCTACCGGATGGTCCTTATTGATACGAGAACTTGGAATCTCTTCAGGCATAATGACAGAGTCCAAGTTTGTGAAATCGGCTTCCTGTGCTGAATCAAACTCCCCCGTATTCTCAAGCGGTTCATCTTCATCATCGGACAACTCAGGAACATCAGTATATGTTTCTTGATTTCTTGTTGATGATTCAAGAACATCGGCATTGGGTTGAGAAGGAGGTGGAGTAGCAGAGGCAGTCGGTGTCTTTGATGTTGATGGCTGTGAAGTATTGGAAGACAAATCAAGGCCATGGAGCAGTGTGACCACCTAATCAACCTCATCATCTTCAGTAGGAAGATTAAATGAGTCAAAAATTGCCTCATAATTAAACAGATGTGCTGGTCCTTTTCCTTCCGGATTTTCAGAATATCGAAAGCACGTGACTTCAAAGTGTTCTTCCATGCGCTTAGTTGCCAAATTGTACACACGTTTATTTGGAGAGTTATTTGAAAAACCGGAAAATAAACCTTCACTAGACTTTGCTCCAAATTTAGCAACTCTCTCTTTTATGTACATAATAGTGCAGGGACAGTCAAACGGTTCAAGAAACTGTAGCGAAGGTTTCCGATTATTAAGCAGCTCATAAGACGTTTTATTGTGCTTTTTAACCACAGAAACCCGATTAAGAATGTAACAAGCAGTATTCACTGCTTCAGCCCAGAAAGAGATAGGCAGCTTGGAGTCTGCCAACATTGTTCTGTGCGGCTTCAATGAGTGTCCTGTTTTTACGTTCAACAACTCTATTCTGTTGAGGAGTTCGTCCAGCATTGAATTGATGATCAATGCCTTTTCTTAGACAGTACAACTCAATTGTCGAATTCTTAAACTCAGTCCCATTATCCAATCGCAGTTTCTTGATTGACAAATTGCACAGGTTCTCAAGCTTATCAAACAAATAAGTGAGAATTTCAGGAACTTCATCCTTAGTAGATAAGAAATACACCCACGAAAAGCAAGAGTAATCATCAGTTACTACCAAGCAGTATTTAGAACCTCCCATACTCTTCTTACTTACTGGTCCAAAAAGATCCATATGCAATAGCTCCAATGGACTTGAAACAGAGTTCACCACTTTTGACTTATGGGATTTCTTGTGCCGTTTCCCTTTTTGACAGGAAACACAATGATCATTAATTCCAAAGGATTGCTTTGGAACTCCACGCACAAGATCATGCTTCACCAAATAATTCATCTTCCGGAAGTGCAAGTGACCCATACGTCTGTGCCAAAGTAGTGATTCTTTTTCAGGAGCTCTAGAAAGTAAACACGTATGTTGAGTTGTTTCAACAGTCTTTATATCCAGAATATACGTGTCTTTTTGCCGAGGTGCCCTCAGTAGCACCCATTCCTCAGGAATAACATATCCTGGTTTCAAAATACAGCACTCAGTTTTGGTAAATGTCGTAGTGTACTCTTTGTCGCACACTTGTGACACACTGAGCAGATTGTGGGTAAGATGTTCCACAAAGTTAACTTTCTCAAAACTCACTTGCCCATTAGTGAGTGTACCCAGTCCGGTTATAACTCCTCCTTTATCACCGGAAAATGCAACGTATCCCCCATTATAATCTTTAACTTCGGATAACAGAGATAATTCGCCTGTCATATGTCACGAGCAACCACTATCAATATACCATCTACTATTTTGAACTGCTTCAGATTGTTGCGACATCAGAAACAAAGAAATCAATTAGTAAGGGAGACCCAAGCCTTAACAGACTTGGGTAACCCAGTAGCATCATCCACAATGATTACATCAGTCAGAATTTTATTTTTTAGCAAATCGAAATCATTGTCTGATGTATCATTGTCAGATGAAGAGTCAGAACATGACTCATTGATCTTCCAAACCTTTTGAGGTTTGGATGGTTGCTTGTTAACAATATTGAGCTTATCATGTTTAATTTTGTTTGGCTCAATACTGTTATTCTCAGAAGTAGTTGGTGGAACTGCAGAACCTCTCATAGATTTTTTTGAAAATTTTTGAGAGTGTGAGGTTCGTGTATCTCCCCTTCGACCATACTTCTTAGCAAGCAATGGGCACTTACTAATCAAATGACCTTGTTTCTTGTAGTAGAAACAAGATCGTTGCTCAACACTGTCATGAGATTGAGGTATGAACCTTTGAGCTCGGCCAAAAGATGGATGTGCTGAGCATGTACACTGATGTGTACAAGCAGAAGTTGAACCTTGTGAATTATTTTTAGAAGATTTTTTAGTAGATTTGTAATTATCTGGTTGAAAAATCTTGTTTGTAGGTTCAGCCTTGGCTTTACCTTTCATTTTATAAATCTCATCATAACCTTCACTGGTGAAGATATGATTGTCATTGGTTACATTCTTCTTTTTCAAATAACCGTATTCTTCATCGGTTATATCCTCAATCTCAATTTCCTCCTTCAAACTGGCTGGAGGAATAGACTAATCACTAAGTTTCTCAGACTTGGAAACTTCAATAGGCTTAATAGGCTCAGCCTTAGTTTCCGGTTTCTTAACAGATTCATTAGTCATGGGCTTAAAAGGCTCAACCCTGACATCAAGCTTCTTAATGGAGTCAACCTTTTGAGCCTTCAATTTTTCAGGCTCACTAGTCGATGCCTTAACTGGCTCAGGCATATTAGTTACAGGTTTTTGAGACTCATCTTTAACATTTTCAGCCGTATCTTCCTGATCAGACGTGGGATGATACTCTGTTGGTGGTGGGACCTGATGAAAACCAAGTCCTACTCTCCCAAGCTCAGGCCTACTTATCCTTACCCTAACAGGCCTAACAGGTTTTATATCTACTTTAGGAACAGTAGGCACAAAATCTTTGATGATTTCCTGTTCAGGCATAGGTAGATAATCTTTTGAAGGTGGGACATGGTGATAACCAAGTCCTGCCTTACTTTTAGTATATGTCCTTTGTTTCTGAAGAATTTCATCAAATATGAGAGAGGACGTTGAAAAGTTTGATAGTTTACGATTTAAAGTAAGAACTTCAGCCTGGGAGTCAACAAGTTCCTTTTTAACGAAAGTTAGCATATCAACATAACTTCCGATTTCATCTTGCTTTTCAAAAATTTTGGCTTTCAATTCTTTCTTTTCTTCAAAAACAGCTTTTAATTTCATTTCCGAAGCCTTATAACTTTCTTTTAACATTTCATTATTTTTTGTTAATTGCGCGATAGTAGCATTAAGGCATTCGTTGTCCTCTCTACACCTATTAAACTGGTTAGTAAGTTTAATGCATGAAACACAAGATAAAGGTTCATCATCTACCTCATGAACCTCGGCCATGAGAGCTGTATTTTCTTCTTCATCATCAGCTGCATCTGGCCAGCTGTTGTCCCATGGAGTCTCAGTCAGCATCAAAGCAGCTGACACCATAGCTTTCTCTTCAGCTTTAGTTGGAGAAGGTTTGGTAAGACCCGAAGGTGGAGTTTTATGCTTCTCACACTCACGAGCAAAGTGTCCATAATTCTGACACTTATAACACTTCACCTTGCCTTTATTAAAACCCAAGCCTTTTTCACCTGGATCATTCACAGAAGTTCTCCCGGATTTCTTCAAGAAGTTCTTTACCCTTCTTGTCAACATCGCCATGTTCCATTTGAGGTCTAACCTTTCCAATTCCTCTTGATCAATTTGACCAAAGTCTTCATCAGTAAAGTCACCAGTAGAGGCTAGAAATGCCGAAAAAGTGGAAGAATACTCTTCTCTAGATGACAATCCTGAACTTTGAAAATAGGTATCACCTGATGGAATATTTGTAGTTGCATTTCCACTAGCTTTGCTAGCGATAAATGCGGTACCCGTAGACTTACTTGATGATACTGGAACATCTACACCATACAGCTTTGGATTTTGGAGATGGGAAGTGGCCTTGGTCTCCTTTCTTTGCATCTCAAGAAGCTCTGCCTCAATGTGACCTATAAGATCTTCGAGCTACATATCCATGATATCCTCATCTCTTTCCATTAAAAGGACATGAGTATGCCACTTCTTGGGAAGTGAATCAAGTAGTTTCTTATTCACATCTGTCCTTTCCAGAGTCATACCTCCTTCCAATAATTCAGTGACCAATTGAGAATATCTGCTGCACAGATCTTCCAATGATTCATCTTGCAGCATATCGAAGACTTCGTACCGTTTCTTGATCAAATCAATTTTCTTCTTCTTATACTATTCACTACCACCACACTTCTTTTCAAAAGCTTTCCACAGATCATAAGCAATCTTATGTTGCCTCAATTGTCTCATGATAGGTTGAGGCAATGCCATTGTGATTGCAGAATGAGTTTTTCTTTCCATGTCAAATGCCTTACGTTCCTCAAGAGTCATTGATTTAATTGACTTTTCAGGAACTGGGCCATTATAGACTCCGGTTCTAAGAGGACGTTCATATCTTTCCTCTAAATATATCATCATTTCCGGATCATTGAGGCCAACATATGATTCAAAGCGTTGACGCCAATCAGCATAACTCATTCCAGGCATATACATAGGAGGCTTATTTCCTGAACCAACCTCATTATTCTGCTTCAACATAGCTCCAACTGATTGAATAGAATGTGTTGAAGATGATGATATTTTGAAGTACCTGCAAAACAATCAAAGACACAAAGAACAAACTGTTATGCGACACAAGTATGTGTCGAAGAAAGATTAAGCGACACAAAGATTATGTCGCAGAAAAAACTAAGTTCCAAAGTGTCTAGCGACACAAAGGTTGTGTCGCAAAATGATATCGACGGAAGAAAACCGTGTCTTATGTCGCAAGCTTGAGTCGCAAGCTTGTGTCGCCTAAGTGAAGGCTTATGTCGCAAACTTACGTTGCCTACTTAAAGGCTTATGTCGCTAAATTACGTCGCCTATTTAAAGGCTTATGTCGCAAACCAGAAAAAGCTTGAGTCGCAAGCTTATGTCGCCTAATTAAAGGCGTATGTCGCAGTAACCCTAGTCGCGACACAAAAGTTATGTCGCAAGCTTGTGTCGCAGAAACGGCAGAGCAGCGGCCAAAAACCCTAAAAACGAAAATTTTCGTTAACCTAACAAAAATTCACGAATGGAGGACGAATAATAAACCCAAAATCTTCCAGAAGACTTAAAAAACCAAATTTAAAGCACCTTTCGTTGAAGATTTTAACCAAAAAAACAAGTTGTTTTAACCGAGAAACGTATCAAAATGGATTCAATAACGCCAAATCCTTAGATTTTGGCTCTGATACCACTTGTAAGACCCCTGTAATCGGACCTAACTGAACCCTAATATCCAATCAACGTGCGGAATCCAAAGATTGAATATATAAACGTTTAACGAATCAAACAACACAAACAGAAAGTATATTAATACTCAACCAAATACCGATCAGATTATATTCAATAGCACGAGTACAATATGCTCTCAGAATACCTAAATTCGTCAACCCTAACAACTGAGCCGAACTCGACTATTTATACTCAAAACCTAATCTGATCTATGCGACACAAGCTGTGTCGCCAAGCTGACTCATGCGACACAAGTTGTGTCGCTAAGTTGACTTATGCGACACAAAACCCTTGTGTCGCCAAAACACAAAATGTAATTAATACACACGTTATAACTAACGTAATTACATATCAAACGCATTACAGACTTAGACCAACTGACAGACACACTAAGATGCACCAACACAATCGCATGTGATTAAAGAGTAATAAAATACGAATTTTCAAATCATTAACTATAATTATATAATTAAGTAAAAATCAAGTTCAAATCATACTTGAATTATGATATATCAGTAAATTTCTCGAAAAATATCAATTTTTAGATATAAATCTTATGTTGTTATATACAAAATCATATGTGATTATTTAACAAATCACTTGTGATTAAATGCACAAATAATCACATGTGATTTTTAATGAAAACTAATGCAATTTTTTTTATTCATAACTATTAAAGTGGATGAATATTAAGTTGTAATCACGTGTTAAATAACATATACCATAAATAAATAATCGTGAACAAATTTAATTTTTTTTATCATAACTCACATGTGATTATATTGTAGAATCCGGTAAAAATGAGAAGAAACAAATTCGTCGAAAGTATAGCTTATGACATCTCTAATCGAAGAGAAAAAGACGATGGTTCCGAATATATAATTTTTATAATTTTTACCATTCTTTTTTGAACTTTCCTTTATATTAATAAAACTATATCTATCGACGTGTATATTTAAAAATGGACCATTAATTAAGAGTAAATAAAAATGCCACATAAGAAAAAAAACCCCACCTAAACTATGTTTAACGATTATTCATGTAACATGATACGAAATAGCCTACCTCAATATTCCATCTATCCCAAAATAATTGTTCCTTTTGACTTATTGAAATATTTCATTTTCAACTTTGACCTTAAATATCTTTATTTGTGTTATCAAATACATGATGCAAAATATATTAATGAATTGGATTTTAAATTGTATTTTCAATGATATAATTTTCATCAACTATTATATAACACAAATGAATATAGTTAAGGTCAAAGTTGAAAATGAAAGACTCCGAAATGTAAAAAAGGGACAATTATTTTGGGACGATGGGAGTAGAATTTTTGCTAGTTAACAGTTAGTAATAAAAGGTAAACATTTCTTACCATGGAACAAACATGTATAGTACGTTACGTACAAAATATAATAACCCAAAAATGAAAGTTCAATTCACAACTTAAAAATAATATGAAGCAAAAAATATTTTCACCGTTTTTTTATGTTCACCCCTCTCTCTCTCTCTCTCTCTATCTCTCTCTCTCTCTCTCACACACACACACACACACACATATATATATATATATATATATATATATATATATATGTTATGTCAGTTATATAAATTGAGTGGGGTTCAAATGAGTACAAGTTTTTTTTTGTGAAAATGAGGGAATACATATGAGCCATTGGATCTTGCAAATCAAGGGTCCAGATTAATACATCATTTTTGTTAAAAAAAATTAAGTTTATATCAGATTTTGGGCGGAGGGGTAGTATGGTAATTTTACCATTTAATTATTTCCATCCGTTTTTTGTACGGATTATTTCATATCAATCTCGCTCTCTCTATTGCTCAAACCAACCGAAACCCTAGCAAATAAACTTCACAAATCGTTGATTTCGTGCTTCATTCATCAATTGATACCGTTAATAATAGTTTTCTTGCATCACAATTATTCGAATCATCATTCTGGTCGTGAAATTTTACCAATTTCGTTTTGCGAAACCCTAAATCTCAAAACCTCATTGAAACGCAAATTATCACCGATTAATCTTTGATTCCTTCATTCTAATGGATATTCGTGAAGAAATCGTACCTGCAACGTCTTCAAAATTGCCTCGTCGTAAGTATATTTTAATTATTACATTTATTTTAGTATCAGTAGTCATGTAATTGATTTTTCTTATACTGTTTTCATGCTGGATTAGGTTTTGATAATACCAAAATATTGAAATTAGTTGTACTATGTTTAATTGCTTACTCTTTATGATAAAATTTAAATGTAGTTCACACCTAATGTCAATTTTGTAGTTGTATGTGTGTATGTATCTGCGTAGTTGTCACGTAAAGTAAGACTATGATGAAAAAGTTGCCTAACTATGTTATTCTCGTTCATGTTATAATTTATTTTAGGGTAATTATATCAGGAAAATTGGTGATTAAAATCTGTACATTGTTATGTATGAAGATATATGACTTCGATTTCAGATGATTAGAATGTCTATTAGTGATTATATTGTGTAGGTATGGGCTGGTGTCAACAGGACATGATGTTTTGTGGTATGTTTGATGGTCATGGTACTTGGGGACTTTTTGTTGCCAAGAGATTTTGCAACTCGTTTCCATCATCGTTGATATGCAATTGGCAAGAAATGCTAGCTGAAGGCTCAATTAACCATGATCACGATTCGCAATCTGATACAAAGCTTGATCGATTCAACCTATAGCAGAATTCATTCATTAAGATAGTGCTGATATTGATCAAGATCTAGATCAATATGTTCTCAGAAAACCTGGTGAGTACCTCTTAGAATATTCTTTATAGGTGGCAAGTTCTATCGGTTTGAATTTTAATAAGTCTGTTCGGGGTTGTATTTCTATCTTAAATGGGTCAAGCCAAAAAAATTAGTTGAATTGAAAACGGGGTGAAAAGGCTTAAAGTTACCCAAACCATATATGTACATAAAATGAGAATATAAACAAAAAGGTATTTGCAAGTCAACTAAATCATAACCAAACCATTTCGAAACACGGTAATAAATGACCCATTACAACGGAACTTGTTTTGACACTTTTTACTCATTATCCGCTTCACGCCCTGTCCAAAAGCCACCTCTTGTATTTTTTCCACATATTTTGGTGGATGTATCAGAATTAACTCATGGTGCGTGCAGAGGAGGCTGAAAGGATAATTGAGTGCAATGGGCACGTTTTCTACTTAGAGGATGACCCTGGTTTACACCGTATATGGCTGCCAAATGAGGATTCACTTGGTCTTGCTATGTCACGTGCATTTGGTTATTGTTGTTAAAAAAAATCGGACTTAATTCTGTTCTTGAAAATAAAAGATAACCAGTAAAGGCCAATTTATGATCCTTGTTTCTGATTGGTTCTTGTTTCTGATGGGGTACATTCTTGAATCCCTAAAAACTTGAAAGTTGTAGATTTACTATCACATGTGATATCAGATACTATCACATATGATAATTTACTTTATTTGTTTATATTTCAGTATCATATGTAGTACTGGATACTATCACATGTGGTACTAATCATTATCACATGTATTATTTGATACTATCATTGTGTTACTAGTTACTATAACACATATGGTACTAACAACTAACACATGTGGTACCAGCCACTAACACATGTATTAGCAACTAGTAACACATGTGGTACTAACCAGTAATACATGTGGTACTAACTGAATCATATGTATTACTAGTTACTATAACATATTTGAGTGTGGACTTGATTAGGTGGGTAGTTTGCGGGATATGCAACTTATCCATTTGCAGATCAAGTATGTTGCAAAATGCTACTGCGCGAGGAAATCTTTCACAAAGACCGTGTGCATACCCTTGTTATTCTGTTTATGCATGTCCACTCGAGAGAATTGATAGAAAAAGCGAGTTAAATATGCAATTATAAACCTCAAAAAGGAAACCAAAGATTTAGAAAATGCAGCATGAGACCTTGTTGAAGAAATGCCTCCGAGCAATTGTAAAAAACTAAAATTTGACGATGTTATGGATTATAAATGTTAAGATAGTTTGGTGTATGCTTTTGAATTGGATGGTTTTTTTATAATGTACTTATATTTTGGTTGATGTTTTTATTTTTGAAAATGTTCTTGTGCGTAACTTCCTTTTATACCTTGCAACCAGATGTTAAAATGTTCAGTTTATACCTTTTTAATTTTAAAATGTTCATGTCGATAGTATTAAGTATCACACATGATATTAATTATATTACATATATACTTAAAGCGGTATCACATGTGGTAGCAACTCAAATCTTGATCTTAACACATAGTTGTAGAAAATTTATTACATGTGGTAGCAATTATTTTCTTGTTTTTTAAACAAATACAATATTTTTAAACAAAAGAGTACAAATAAGTATCATATGTCACAGTAACGTATATATTTGATAGTAATAGTATCACATGTGGTACTAACCAGTAACACATGTATCAATAACCTGTAACACATGTATTAGCAACCAGTAATACATTTTGTACTAACTGAATCATATGAATTTCACAGAGTATCGATCTTCATGTAATACATCTATCACATATGATACCGCACAAGTTTTATTGTGATTCAATTTCACAGATTTTATCGCCGTCATATTCCATTTTCTTTGTTTCAAATCGAATGAAATTGATTGATAAGGCGAAATCAGTAGAATCAAATTAGCACAAGCCTACAACTGTAAAATAAAAATATACAAGTATCAAATAATTATATTTAACAGTTGTTTTAAATCACATGTGATACAATAACATAACACATGTGTTACCATGATATAACACACTTGATAGTAATGTATCACATGTGATACTATTCAATAACACATGTGGTACTAACAAGTAACACATGTGGTACTGTTTAGATCATATGAATATACTGAGTACCGATCTTCATGTAATACTATTATCACATATGATAACACATGAGTTTTATTGTGATTCAATTTCACATAGTTTCATGATCGCCGTCGTAGCATTTTTTTTGTTACAAATCAAATGAAATTGATTGATAAGTAGAAATTAGTAGAATCAAATTAGTACAAGCTTACAACTATAACATAAAAATATACAAGTATAAGATAATTGTATTTAACGCTTGTTGTAAATCACCTATTCAATAACACATGTGGTACTGTTTAGATCATATGAATTTACTGAGTACCGATCTTCATGTAATACTATTATTACATATGATAACACATGAGTTTTATTGTGATTCAATTTCACATAGTTTCATGATCGCCGTCATAGCATTTTTTTGTTACAAATCAAATGAAATTGATTGATAAGTAGAAATTAGTAGAATCAAATTAGTACAAGCTTACAACTATAACATAAAAATATACAAGTATAAGATAATTGTATTTAACGCTTGTTGTAAATCACCTATTCAATAACACATGTGGTACCAACAAGTAACACATGTGGTACTGTTTAGATCATATGAATTTACTGAGTACCGATCTTCATGTAATACTATTATCACATATGATAACACATGAGTTTTATTGTGATTCAATTTCACATAGTTTCATGATCGCCGTCGTAGCATTTTTTTTGTTACAAATCAAATGAAATTGATTGATAAGTAGAAATTAGTAGAATCAAATTAGTACAAGCTTACAACTATAACATAAAAATATACAAGTATAAGATAATTGTATTTAACGCTTGTTGTAAATCACATGTGATACAATAACATAACACATTTGTTAGCAATCAGTATCATATGTGGTACTAGCAAGTGACACATGTGTTAGAAATCAGTAACACGTTTGGTACTAACCAGTAACACATGTGTTAGCAATTAGTAACACATGTGTTAGCAACCAGTAACACATTTGGTACTAACCAATAACACATGTGTTAGCAATCAGTAACACAGGTGTTAGCAATCAGTAACACAGGTGTTAGCAATCAGTAACACATGTGTTAGCAACTAGTAACACATTTGGTATTAACTAATAACACATGTGTTAGCAATCACTAACACATGTGTTAGCAATCAGTAACACATGTGTTAGCAACCAGTAACACATTTGGTACAAACCAAGCAACCAGTAGCACACGTAGTACTAACTGAATCATATGAATTCATTGAGACATATGATACCGCGTGAGTTTTGTTCATATTCAACTTCACATAGTTTCATGATCGTCATCATATTTTTTTTATGTTAGTAGAAATTGTAGAATTAAATTAGTACAAATCTACAACTGTAACCCAAAAATATAAAAGTAAAATATGATTTTATTCAACAATTTTTGTAAACCACATATGATATATTAACATAACACATCTATTACAGTGACATATCAATATGTTACCCACTACTTCCTCGTCATCCCCCTCCGATAATATGCCGAGGTCAAACGAAGAACCCCCCGAGCCCACGCTGCCACCCCCCGCGGATCCAGGCCCGCCCGCCTGTAGAAAAGGCGCTACGGCTTGCAGGAGCTCGTTCATAAAAAGAACTCCTAAAAAAACAAAAATTTATGTAAAATATAAATAACAAAGAGTTCTCCTAGACCATAACCCATGCCTTGAAAAACACAAGTGATACATTAGCTTAAACATATATAACACATAGGTGGAATCAAAATGTGCACTGTGTTAAAATGACATAACACACATTTTACAAATGCTTTAACACATGTGATACATAGTTGTAATCAAATGTGCAATAAATGTAACTTATGATTGTCTAGTTTGAGCTCCTTTCAGGTATTAGAATTTTATCAAGGACCATTTTGCCGACATCCTTTTTCTAGGCTCTCATGCCTTATTAAACACATAGTGTTTTTCGAATTCGATTTTATCTCCATCGCCCCTTCATTCTGTATGTTAACATTCCTTGAATAGGTTTATCCTCTTCGCTTTTTGTATGTTAGCCAATATCAAATGTGTTAGTTAGCCAATGTCACATGACACACATAATGATTAACAATATTATATATGATGATATATTTGTATCCTGAATCACAAGATTACATTTGATACTAGTTTTAGTTACCTGTATTAATTTCTAATATCATAGATTATAAGCATAAAATTATCAATGTTATTACATGTGATAATGATTATCACATGGGTTACAACCATTTTTTTCCAAATTATTACCTGTATCTTTTACTGCAATTTGATGCTGCACATCAGCTTGATCCAACTTACTTTTGCTTCAATTTGATGAGATTCTATGTACCACAACTCATCATCATCTCCATTTTCTCCTTTTTCATTCAAATTATATGAAAATTAGCAGATGAATCAACAAAAATTATATGAATCAGCAAAAATCAGTATAACCAATTGCAAACGTAAAAACTCGAATCACGTGAAATCAAAACGCAAATCACATGACTCATAAAAACGTGAAACATCATATTAATCGGGAAATACAGTCAATGAAAATCGCATGTAAAAAAAATGATTAAATCACATGAAATAAGCAGAAATCGATCATCCGTGGTTTCAATTTATGTATATGTTTCGAATTAATGGAAGTCGTACCTTTAATTCGGTGGATGTTAGAGCCAATTGAGAATCTCAGAAACCCTAGTTCCATGAAAATATCATACGTATGAATTTCCTGTATGTATATATTTTTTATTTTTGTTATTTAATTAAAAATGTTAAGTGACCATATTACCCCTCCACCTTTAATGAAAATAAAGCATTTTTATTGGTTCCTCAATTCTCACACAAAATACCATTCTTATTTGAACCTCACCCTATATAAATTATAAAACAACATTTATTCTAAAATTATCTTTTTTGAAACCAAAATAAACACTAAATTTAATAATTAATTTTAGTGTAATTATCCATTTCATTTGATTATTATATATATACTTTATTAACCTCATCATAAGTGTTCATGTTATTATTTTAGTTTATCCCAAATAGATGTTCACCTTTATGTTTTAACTAATCGAATAAAATTTTAGTATGTAATTTACTAGATGTAAAATGTAATTAATGAAAGAATTTTATAACTTTGTGCAAAGTAGGCGGCGTGTATTAGAGAAGTTGTTAGCAAAGTAGTCTTTTACTATCCCTTTATAGATTTCTGGTCAAAGTCATTGTGTAGTACTCTGTATATAGACTCCAAACAAGTAAACAACCATTTACCAGAAGAAAAAAGTCACAAACGAAAGCCATGGTGATGGTGGTCGGAAAACAAAACTCCGATGAAACGATGGAAATAATCAAACCAAGAACAGACACCAGAGTCTACAAAAGAATAGTTCTTCCTAATGCTCTTCAAGTCCTTTTAATCAGTGATCCTGATACTGATAAGGTTTTATTCAATAATAATCAATTCTTTGTTGGGTTTGTTTTTATGTTGATTATGATGATTTTTGTTTTATATGTTAGTGTGCAGCATCCATGGCTGTTGGGGTTGGTTCATATAGTGATCCTGAAGGTCTTGAAGGCCTTGCTCATTTTCTTGGTATGACTTAGTTTTTCCACTTGATAATGTTTAAATCGGTTCAAGTATAAATGAGACATGGATGGTGTGTATTTGTTATTGGTGTGATGATTGTGTGAGGATTTGTATTTTTCAGGAAAGAAATTAATGTTTAAATGTGAAAAAGCTTCAAACTTTACATTTTTATGAATGTGTGATGAAAGTTCTCACTTTCACCTTTTCGGGTTCGGGTTATTTTTGGGAGATATGTAAACTTAATGGTTTGTATTCTGTTTTGTAGCCGAAATGAATGCGTCAATAGTAAATACTATTGACATGGAGACGATCACAAGATGTTTAGGATTGTTTTGGTGTGGTAGAAAGCATTTGATTGTAGGGATAATGTTCATAGCTTGGGGCATTGTATGATGATGAATGGTTGATTATACAGAAACCAATATGTGGAAATTGAAAACTGTACATAAGAAATAACAAAATAATGGAACATTGATGTTAGCTTATTTCTAATACTTTTTGGACTATAACAGATTCTATCTTGAAGGCTGCCCAGTAATACTTTAACTAGATTTCATGCTAATTCAATTTGTTTTCTGTGCAAATAACTTGCTTTATAGGCATTTAAATCCTTTATGATGCAGATCACATAAACAGAATATGCAAGTATACATTATCCAAAACATCTACATAAAGGGAGAAAAACAGTTATTCTAACTATCTTGTTCACCAGTCTATTTGTTCAGACTTCAGAGTCCTAAATATGTTTTGTTAATTTAACTAATTAAGAGACAACCGTATCTCCGCACTGACTTGAATAGCTAGGGAAGTCTTTACAGTCTAAGATGTAATATAATGGGACCTCTGAGAACGTTTTTTTTATGTACATAGTAGCAATTGCTATCTGTTTAAATATTTGTTATCTATAATCTTTGTAGATTCATCTATATACTCTAGTTTAGAGTCTCTCAAGACTTATAAGTCCTAGCTCGTTTAAAGATAATAGAAACCTCATTCTATTCTTTTTATTATATATATTTTCAGAACACATGCTGTTCTATGCAAGTGAGAAGTACCCTTTGGAGGATAGTTATTCTACATACATATCCGTGGTACTTGATATTGTACTTTTTGGTAGTTAAGTTATTTCACAAGAAATCTACACTTAAATATTTTTTTTATTTTGCAAACTTAAAGCACGGAGGCCATACCAATGCTTATACATCCTCAGAGCACACCAACTATTACTTTGATGTTAATGCTGACTGCTTTGACGAGGCTTTGGATAGGTACATTACATTCTTGACTATTAATCAATATTTTGTTGTATTTCCGACTTTATTCTTGTATATTGTAGTAATCTACCGCCCGGTGTATAAACATGCCTTTCTTGTTAAGATTTGCACAGTTCTTTATCAAGCCACTGATGTCATCTGATGCAACTACACGGGAAATTAAAGCTGTCGACTCTGGTCAGCATCAATTTAATTAGTTGGGTATTCAACTACTGTATATATTTAATTGATGATGTTTTACACACCCTCCTTCCACTCTTTTTATACAGAAAATCAGAAGAATTTACTCTCTGATGCACGGAGAATATATCAGGTAATGCCGATTCCAAATATTAATGCTACATCTGACTTCCTGGATATTTAATTAGTATATGTAATAATCAATTTTCTAACTTCGATATCTGTATTGTTATCTAATTTTAATAGTGTATGTTAAGCCTTCATTGAATCGTCATTTTGCTGTTATTTGTGCCATTATAATTTTGAATATCTTTCACGTCGTATTGGTTTCTTTCAACCGAATCTTTGAAGGCTTTGGTTAATGTTTTCTTTGTTACTTCTTTCTCCAATATATGTTCCTTCATTTTACATCTTACTCTTTAATATCCTCCACAGTGAAGGCATTATTTGAATATATTTTTTTTAATATATGTGAGGAGAAACTAAAAGTTCCGACTTCTTTCTTTGGCATAACCGTACTTTACAGCTGCAAAAACATCTTAGCGCAGAAGGTCATCCTTACCACAAGTTCAGTACAGGTTAGCGTTTCATGTTCCTTTTCGTGCAGATGATTTTGGCCTTATTTCTTATCTTGGGTTGGATTAGATTTATTTTTTTAAATGCTAGGTTTTCAAGGTCCACAGTGATCTACATTGTATAAAGAAAAGTTCCCTACAGTTAAGTAGTCGCATCCAATTGCATTACACTTGTACACAGTACTACAAATGTTGATAATACTTCTTAAACAATAAACTTACATCTCATGGCACAAATGTGTTGTTAGGTTTGTGAGATTGACATTCCTATCATATTTTACGTTATATGAATGTGGTTGCTAAAATGTTCTCTTCAATTTTAGATAGATAGATAAGAGGTTGTACCTTTCCTTGAATCATAGAAATTTGTTGTGTGTCACAAAATTTGCTTCTGAACTTACTACGTAACATTTGTTTTTATATCTTGTCCCCTGAAATTCTCAATAGGAAACTGGGATACACTTGAGGTGAAGCCGAAAGCAAGAGGAATAGATACAAGGGATGAACTTCTCAAGTTCTACAAAGAGAATTACTCAGCTAACCTCATGAATCTAGTTGTGTATGCAAAAGGTATGCGTGTTTCAATTTCTAATTGTTGAATAGCTGACGTCATTAACCGTTGTGTTTAATATCAATATCTTCAGAAAGCGTTGATAAAATTGAAGGTAGTGTACTGACCATATTCCAAGAAATAAGGAATTTTGACCGCAATCAGCCTACTTTCCCTGGTCAACCCTGCACCTCAGAGCATCTTCAGGTATTTACAGAAGTGATACAGTATTTATTTTTTCTAGTTTGTAATCTACTTGTGTAATTAACGGTGAAAGTATATCTATGTCTGTGCTTGCAAAGAAGTGTCAATTTCTGTCATAAAATATTTGAACTCTTATAGACTTGTTTGATGCTAAAAGAAGACACAAATTGTAAAGACGTATTTATAGTATTCTGTTCTTATCTTCTTCCATTATTTTTCCTCAGGTTATTGTCAAAACTGTCCCTGTAAAGCATGGCCACAAGCTGAGAATTACATGGCCGATTACACCTGGCATTCATCATTACCCGGAAGGACCAACCAGATATGTCGGTCACTTGATTGAACATGAAGGAGAAGGATCCCTCTTTTATATCTTGAAGAAGTTGGGTGAGTTTTAGCATTTTCATTACCTTTTTGGACGTCCCTTTCCATTTTCTCCGTGTCGATAGTTTTTCGTAAGTTTCAAGGTGCTATTGACTTATCAACGATTTGCGTCAGTCCATTGAGTCTATAATGCATTATGTCAACTCACTGAAGTCTTTGTTTTTCCATTGTCTTTGAGATCTTACTCTATAATGTGAGTTACATGACAATGAAAGACTTCAGATGAAGCAAATGATATGACTAAATGTTGAGATTTACAACAATCAAAGTAACTACTACCTCGATTCCAAAACTTTCACTTTCCATTTTGGCTAGGCTTGTGACAAGATATCCCTTTTAAGTGTGATTACACTCCTAATTTACGATATTTTGTTTGTTACTCGTATTAACCATTACATGATTACGGTGAAGCTGATATTTACAACAAGGTTTGTCTTATTATGGGGAATATAGGTACTTGATTGTTTACACTTGTTAAACTGTGTCCCTAGTGGTGTTTTGCATTTTTTAATTTATATTTTGCTACAGAGGTGAAAGGTTTTACTGCACTTAAGTGAAAGTTTTACTGACATGGAATTGGCTACAGGCTGGGCAACAAGTTTATATGCTGGTGAATCAGACGAGACTAAGGAGTTCTCATTCTTTGAAGTGGGTATTGATCTAACTGATGCAGGTCATGGTCAGTGTTTCTATTACCCAAGATGTATGCATGTTCATTTTTCCCATCATAGAAAAGAGGCTAATCGTGTGTCTTCTTCTCCAACAGCTTGTCTGTTGAGAAATTGTTTATGATTGTTTTTTGCTCTTATTACTCCCTGACATCAGTTGCAATATATGTTTCATGAAACGCATGGTGGAATGATCTATTTTTCCTAAACACCAGCAAATGTTGAACATACCATTGGGCTTCTTTTCAAATACATTTTTCTCTTGCAGCAATCTGGTATTTGCGAGTGGATCTTTGATGAGGTACACATGCAGACAAATTTTAATTTTCCGTGAATTGTATTCTTTTTGCATGCAGCTTAAGATTAGATAATTTTCATTGCTACTGTCTGTATAGTTCAGAATTGACATAAATATATTAGGTTGCTTGTTTGTTGATTGACCTGTAATGCCAAAAAGTTGTGACCGTATTTCTACTTCCATATTTAATTGTCAGAGTAGTGATGCTTGCAAACGAAATTCACATCAAGTTCTGGTCATGATGGCCATATGTATTTGAGATAGAAATTTTATTCTTATTGTACGTATGAAATCACTATGAGTAGCCCTGTGAAACCATGTAAGTTAAAAGAACTCCATCATATCAAACATAAAATGTTCCTCTTCATGAAGTTGCATGACATACAACAGTATGCTGTGTGCACGATTGTCACTTGTAATTGCCTTTTCCCTATATGTAGGATATATTTGCCTCACACCTATAAAATTGTAGAGGCAGTGTGCTCTAATGTTCTTACTATAGTGTATGTATTTAAATTTCTATGGGCTGTCACATTACGTTACACTTTTCTTCAGTTAATAGCTGACTCCTCATATATTGATTCATGTATTTGTTCATTTATGTAATAATGTATTATTGTTTGGGTCATCATATTATGTTGTATATATGCTTGTTTAAAATCTCTGACAATACTATTATTAATGTGATTCATAAAGGTTTCAGCAATCTGCGAGATGAATTTCCATTATCAGGATAGGATTGATCCAATTGATTACGTAGTGAATATTTCATCAAATATGCAGGTACTTTGTATCATCGTATTATCATACTTATTCCCACGAATCTGTTAATTTTCAAGTGTGATAGTTGCTCTTAGCAATTGTTTGGGTTTGTCTAGATTTTGGCTATTTTCATAACATACAGTACAATTTTGGTATTTTAGCCAAAGCCATGCAAACTCATGCAACTTCTTTAAAAATGCATGAGAAGACTCGATCATTGTTATTTTTGTGGTTGATAAAATGTATTGGTAGTGGTCCAAGTCTTCAAGTGTCTGATCTCAAATGCTTTTCTATTTTGTGTTTTCCCCTTATATATCATATATTATACTTCCATTTTTTCCTACTTACTCGAGTAATCATTTTGAACAAAATGGCAGTTGTATCCTCCAAAAGATTGGCTAGTTGGGTCATCTTTACCTTTAAACTTCTCCCCAGGCGTTATTTGGTCTACTCTAAATGAGCTCACTCCAAACAATGTCAGGTAACTTATCATTGAATTTAATAATATGATATATATGCAGCAATAAAATGATATCTATGACTTTTGTTCTGTTCTCTCATGTAACTTGTATCAAAATTAAATTGATATATTTGCATGTGTATCCAATTTGCTCAGTGATGTCTTTCCTCTCCAGAATTTTTTGGGTATCAACAAATTTTGAGGGACATACTGACCTGACGGAACCATGGTATGGAACTGCATTTTCTGTTGAGAAAATCACTGGTTCCATCATTCAGGTTTGGACCTATATATTTTTTTATATTTATGATATTACTTGACATTTTTTCACATGGACCATTTAATAATCTAAATATATGTGTGTAAATTACAGGAATGGATGAACAGAGCTCCTGAAGAAGACTTACATTTGCCGAGTCGTAACGTGTTTATACCTACTGATTTGTCAATTAAGAATGTCCAAGAGAAGGTGTGATTAGTGTTTTTATCTGATTCAAATCTTATCTTCATATATTATAGCTCATGGTCTTTGAATACTTAAACAGGTGACTATTCCGATTATGTTGAGGAAATCAGAATTTTCAAGGTTGTGGTACAAGCCTGATACTACATTTTTCACTCCCAAAGCTTTTGTTAAGCTAGATTTTTACTGTCCATTAAATGGCAACTCCCCTGAAGCAAACATTCTTACTGACATTTCAACACGCTTAATGATGGATTACTTAAATGAATATGGTTAGTCAAAAAGCTTCCTTAAATCAAGACTTAGGACATGGTTTTTTTTAATTGCTTGGTTCATTATACTTGATACATCAGGATTCTGGCATCCGTTTTATTAATGTTGTTTAGTATCTATGTTTCTTAAAAAAATAATTATTTGTATGCATTTGTGGTACTGAATATTACGAGTAGTATAATTACAATCTAACTCCTCTTATCTGTACATTCAGCTTACGATGCTCAGGTTGCTGGTCTTTATTATGACATTTCTCATTCAGATCATGGTTTTCAGGTACATAAGTTCTCAGATTGTGTTGGTATGTGACCTCAAACTAAATGTGCTGTTTAGAAGGATGTAAATTATATCCGGTATTCAGCATCTATGCTATATAATTTGTCACTTTCTGTAAACAAATTGTCTTCTCCGTATTTTATACTTACTTTATAATTTTACCTCTCTACTTGTTAACCTACTATTCAGGTGATTTTGACTGGATATAGTAACAAATTGAAGATTTTACTTACAACAGTAATCGAGAAAATTGCAACTTTTGAAGTAAAACCTGATAGGTTCAATGTGATCAAGGTAAAAGTGACTTACATATGGTGGTAATATTCACTGTTCTCATGTCACATGTTTATACTTGAGTGTTTTTGTTTTTGTAGGAATTGGTCATGAAGGAATATGGAAATTTCAAGTTTCAACAACCATATCAGCAGGCTATGTATTATTGTTCTTTACTTGTAAACGATAAGTCATGGGCTTGGAATGATGAGGTCAAAGTTCTAACTGCTCTTGAACCTGAACATCTGTCAAGATATTATCCTCAAATTTTGTCAAGGGTCTTCGTAGAGGGCTATGCAGCAGGTTAGTATTTCTGCTGCATTTATTGTTTGTTTCTTTTGTTTTTTACAGTTCATAACTTTAGCATTCTTTTTTATCTTCATGTTCAGGGAATATTGAACCAAATGAAGCCGAATTATTGATTCAGCATGTTGAAAGTGTACTTTTTAAGGCTACCAAGCCTTTGTCTCAAGCTCTGCTTCCATCTCAGCATCTGGCAAATAGGATTGTCAATCTTGAAAAGGGAATTAAATATTGCTATACAAAAGAGGGTCTAAATCCAAGTGATGAAAATTCAGCTCTAATTCATTACATTCAGGTGAGTTTTAATGAACAAGGATAAAATTAAGAATTGAGCAACTAAAAGATCCAAGGGTATGTTTGTATTTTAACGTCTTTTATGCTCAATGTTTTTAAAACTGAAAACCGGATCGGACCGGATAGGCCTCCGGTTCCGGTCGGACCGGTCCGGCCGAACCGGCCCAAAACCGGACAACAAGCGTGTTTTTTGTTGGCTAGTTGTGCATTTATGAGGTGTTCTCACCGTTCTTATTTTTGAAGTGTTCTCATTTGATCCAAACTCTCTCTCTCTATATATATATATATATGTTGAACCGCCTGGTTTTGACCGAACCGCCTGTTTCTTTGATTGGTCAAACGTTGGTCAAAACCGGTTTTGAGCGGCTCGGAAGGCTTCCGGTCGGACCGGCCGGTTCAACCCGATTTTCAAAACATTGTTTAATAAACAATGTTTATACTTGATTTCATAAGTAGACTAAAGGGATTTAATGCCTAGATTTAACTTACCTTATGCTTGGCATATGAGTATTCCCAGGTGCTCTAATATTGCTATCATATATTTGAAACAGGGGGAAAAAAACCCCTCAGTAATTAAGATTATAAAATAATCAATTTCAAGATACTCTTGAGAGTTGGATAAACTAACTAAAATGCCCAACTGATATATGATAAGGGATGGTCAACAGATCATATCAATGGGCTCAAGTTGATCAAATCTCGTTACTTTTTAGGCTAACATGAACTATCTCAGTTTTTTCTTACAAATAGGATTATGTACATAAATGTTAGAATATTTACCTTTTGATTTACCACAATGATGGAAAGGTTGAATACAGAAAAATTTCCAACAAAGTAATGAACAGAAAAGATGTCAATGTCGACTTCATTGGTTGCATCTTACATCAAATTTTAACTATTATATATGCACCGAGCTTTTACGAGGTGAATTGTGTTATTATGTTGATACGATTTTCTCTATTATGATATGTAATGGTGTCAAGATAGCCTAGTGGTTGATGTCCTGATATCCTAACAAGAGGTCTTAGCCGCCTCATGTTCAAACCTCACTAGTAGCATATCTTGGGGTGGCTAGGGAAAGGGTCGGAATGGTCACGGGATAACCTGGTTAGGCCGCGTACATCTGAGTAAAATATGCTCGCCCTCCCCGGGTAACCTGAACAGGGAAAACCTCCTCCGTTTACATTGTTACTGTGGTGTATTTCTTGTAGGAAGCTCCATACGTTTTACTCTATAAATACGAAATTTGTAATTTAGGGGATCACAGTATATCATATGAACCTTTTGGTACGTTGTAATTGGAGTAATTCTCATTAGTGTGTATGTAAATATATATGCAGGTGCATCAGGATGAATATAAGTTGAATATCAAACTTCAACTTGTTGCCCTTATTACTAAGCAACCAGCCTTCCACCAACTTAGATCAGTTGAGCAACTTGGTTACATCACTGCGCTTAGACAGAGGTATATGAAGCACTACACTACTTCAAAAAACCTATTATATTTTATTTATGAACTGAATCTCATCTAGTTGTATTCAATAAATAGCAATATTTATGAATTGAATAATGTAGGAACGACTCTGGTATCCGTGGAGTACAGTTTATCATACAATCTACAGTAAAGGTGGGGGGAACTTTGTTCTATTCTATGTGTAAGATGTATAATGTATGACTTAACTAATGTAATTTCTTGAATATGATAGGGCCCTAAACATATCGATTCAAGGGTTCAGGCATTTCTCAAGATGTTTGAGAGTAAACTATATGAGATGCCAGAAGATGAATTCAAGGTTAGAAGATTTTTTGTTTTGCCTTAATGCATCCCCATCATATTCTAAATTGTAGAGATGATGAGTATTGGTTCGTTGGCTAATGACGGGTCAAATAATTTTTTCTAGCTAAAATGAAATATGTCGGACGTGTTAACCGAAATTTTAATGTTGACCAGATGGTATAGCTTTTCCAACATCGCTTGATTCAAACATTTAGATTGTGCTATTTTGTATATGGTATAGCTTCTGTATCATACCTAATGCAATTATTATCCATCCAAAAATTAAAATGCTTACAAAGAAAGTGTTTGCAAATCAGCCTCACCTGACCTTTTCGAACTATATTGAAGTTTACTCATTTGAAGTCCATCCTAATTTTACCCTTGTGCCAGTTCACTGATATTGCTACCTCTAGTATAGTGTAATGCCCGCATAAGCTTTCCATAGCACTGAACAAGTTCTTATACATTATTTCATATACGAAGTCAAATGCATAACCTAATAACTACTCGTTTATTACCATTAAAAGTAATATTTGTTTAAACTTGTTTCCGAAAAATTTACATTTCTTTTTTAAGAATATCTGTTTTATATTCAGCTGTTTATAACTCATGCAAACTCTACCGTCTAGCCTCACAGATGAAACATGTTAACTTAGCTTTACGTTTAGCATACCCAGTGACATACGAAGACATTGGTTGACTCCATTACCATAATCATTTAGTATCTTGATACAAAAAGATGAATACTGTTATTGATCTGTAAATTCATATCCGATGGTGCAGAGCAATGTTAATGCACTGATTGAGATGAAGCTTGAGAAGCACAAGAACTTGAGAGAAGAATCTGGATACTTTTGGCGAGAAATTCAGGATGGAACCCTCAAATTTGATCGTAAAGATTATGAGGTATGAAACTCTTTTCATTTTTAGAAAACTTTCCCAGATCTCCAAGTTTGTCTGAATATACTGACAAATTGTATTATTTGGTTTCGTGCTGCATTTTTTGTTTATTTTAAAAGTTCTTTCAATTCATAACACTTATCAGTCAAATTTCAGTCAAAACTGAATCACGTGTGAAAGTGATGATCTTGATTGGTTGTGATGAAACAGGTTGCTGAGTTGAGGCAGTTGACAAAGGCGGAACTGATCCAGTTTTATGACGAGCATATAAAAGCAGGTGCACCACAAAAGAAGGCATTAAGTGTGCAAGTATACGCGACCACTCATTCGACAGAGGACACACCAGATAACAGTGAAAGCAATGTTGTTAATATTGAAGACGTTTTCAGCTTCCGGAGATCGAGACCTCTGTACCGCTCGTTTAAAGGTGGAATCGGTCATGTGAAGCTGTGAGTTATTAGTTGTCAGACAAATCAAATACAATTAAAGTACTGATTGAAAATGTGGTTTAAGGATTGAGTTTGCCTCTAACAGTTATATGTCTCTTGATTTATTTGGTCTTTGACTTAATTATAAATAGTAAAGTACTTGTGTGACCATGTATTTGATGGTGAACAAAAAAACTGTAGGTGGTAAAAGTGGCAAAAGAATAAGTGTCTTGGTAAAAAGATAAAAAAAATTAATGCAAAAAAAATGTTATTGTTATACATTGTACTAATATCATTTTGTTTGTGAAACTTTTGGGGAAAAAGTATTAATATTTGTATCTTGCCAGTAAAGTTTAAAGTATTACAGTAATATTTGCAACTTGCTTTAGTATGTGACGCAATTCAACAAAGAAATCCAATATGACTTATAATTAATAAAATTAAAAAAGAAAATTTTATCCCACTATAATGCACGAGTAAAAAATACCCGTTGGGATCATATTATTCTTGCTTATCATATAATTTTAGAAAAAAGGATATGCAAATATCACTTCATTATTTTAGAAGTAAATTATCATAAAGTTTATCCACGTTTTATTGCATACTAATATTCCTCATATTGTAAAACAAAAAAATGCTTTAAAACGATGGGGATATATGGTTACAAGTATTTTAAAATATAAAATTTATATTATAAAAAATAAAAAGGAAAGTAAGAGGGAAAATGTGTTATGCATGGAAGGTGGTGGGAAGAAATGAACAAGTGGTGGTGAATGGGACAAATGGAGGTTTAAGTTCATGTATGTATCACTACCAACTTTTGACTCGGTTCGCTACTTTTTTAATATATTAAAATTGTTATAATATTCGTTTTTACACGTGTTTCAAAACTAGGTTGGAGTTAGCTGACACAACTTCTTCACAATTAGCACAAAGTTTGGAGTTTAAACATCACGTGAAAACAAGGGGTGTGGCTTCCGTTGATCATGTTTCGGTATATCTATAATCGGCATGAGTTTTTTCACCCATTTTGCAGTCTTAGTTAAAATCTAGTATGTGTAGCGTATTGTATTTCTAGTTTTTGTTCTTTGACCTCTAGTTTCTTACTAGATGATCTTTTCTTAGCTAACAAAATTTCTGTCATTAAAAAAAAAAGATAAGAGTTTAAACCATGACATTTCCATATTCATAACTGCCAAGTGAGTGAGACATGTCCCTCAAATTATGAATTGATAGTCAACTGTGAGTCCATTTGAATTATCGGTTGTAAACTTTATAAGACTGCTTTCAACTTGTGTCGTCGGCTCTTGTCGGCTCCCAATCGACGAACCGACAGGGATGGCACCGATCCGTCGGTTGCCATCGTCGGTTTCCTCCTTCGGTTAACCGAAGTGCACCATCGTTTTTTGTAGGCCCCATTTATTATTTGTTACTGTTGGAATTTATTTATATTTTAAAAATGCCGTTAGCATGGAGCGTCCCATGTTTTTAATTTTTTTTTAACTCTCCACTTTTACCTATAAATACACTCTACATTACACTCATTTTCACACAACAATTTACATAACAAATTCTCTCGATTCCACCAACTCTCTCACACAACAATCCTCACCATTTCTTTACAATTCAAAAATCACACTTTACCTCAAAACCTCTCTAAAAAAAATGTCCAAAAACAACAAATCAACAAATAAAAATAAAAAAAGAGATCAACAAAATATTGCCAAAGATATGTGGTGAAATTTGTTGAATAACCCGTTACCAAACCCGACTTCACCAAACACTCAAGCATCATAATCTTCGTCTCAACCTACCGGGTTTGCCAACTTACCACCTATTGCAAATCCGTTCAACCTTGATCCACACGACCCGAGGAATAATTATGTATTCCAAGAGTGGTACCAAAACACACAATAGTCACCACCACAATCACAATTCCCCCACCACACACAATGGTCACAACCGCACCCACAGTTATACCAAAACGCACAATGGTCACCACAACACCCACAGTTTTCTCCAAGCTCATCCAACCCCAGTCACCAACAAATGAATTTCACCGTACCACAAACTTTGAAAGAAAGCTCCGATGAGGCAAACCCGGAACCGGAACCCGAACCCGAACCCCCAAACGACAAGAAAAAGAGTAAAAAGGTTCAAAATGGTAAACGGGTTCAAATACGTTGGACGGACGAGGAGGCTAGGACTTTAGCGAAGTGGTAGATACATTGTTTCAAAAACGGTGTACAAGAATAAAATCAATCAAACGAGTCTTTTTGGGCTAAAGTGATTCAAGGTCACAATTTTTTGTGTCTCAACAAAACGTAACCTTAATCAACATTCTGGCAAATGGAACAAGATTTCTCATGACTCAAAAACATTTCAAGCTCTCTACAAACACTACAAAGAAATTTGCCAATAAAGCGGTCCCGACGAAAACGACATTATGATTGCTACCCGAAAAGCATTTCGACAACAAGTTGGGCGTGCGTTCATTTACGAGTCATCTTGGAATGTTCTTAAACATTTTCCAAAATTCTTTAGCGAGCCGGGAGTAATGGCCAACGAAGATTCTTTCCAACCATTTGTCACAGATCTGGACGCGGATGAAGAACTGACTGAAACGGCTCTTGATGCGAACATGAAACGGTTGTTCCAACACGACTACATCTGCCGTCCTCCGGGCCGAAAGGCGGCAAAAAGTACGGCCTCAAGCTCCGCCGGTTCATCTTCACGAAGTGTTCAATCTGAAAAACTTGATACACTTGATACACTTGAAGCAGTCAGGCAAACCGCTCTCGCGCAACAAGAAGCAATCAAAATGATTAAGGAAAATGCGATGAAAAAAGCCGCCTACAAAGCTTTGAGTTTTTTGTGTAAAAAACTTCCGAAAAAGCGTCTAAAAAAGAAATTAAAGTGCTAAAAAGCGCGAGGAAAGAAGTCGTGACACTCTACCAAGACAAATATGACAACAACGAATCAGACAAAGACGAGCAAGAAAACGCGAACGAAACTGACGAGTCGAGCTCCGATTAGATTACTTTATAATTCTAGTATTTTTTAAATTATCGTACTTTTTAATTTTTAGGATTTCTCGTAATTTTTATTTTTTTATGAAATGTAGTTTTTTATTTTTAAGTTTATTGTTATTTTAATTTTTTGGAATTGTTGTATTTTTTATTTTCAATGAAATGTATTTTATTTAATTATTGTGTTTTATTTAATAATTGTATTTCAATTTATTAAAAAATTAGTCAGTGGGTCCCAGAAAAATGAAGTGATGGATCAGGGATGGAAGGGGTCTGTCAGTTTCAGTCAGTTTTCTGAAAAAGCTGACGTGGCTCTGCCAGTTTCAGTCAGTTAGTTTTGGGGTTGGGAGGAGTCTAACCATTACCTTTTCATAATTTAACTTTTTTTTAAAACAATAATAAGAGACATCAGTGAACTAGATAGTGTAACATCCTTCCTACTGGTCTGGTAATTTCTAAATTTTAAATTGATTATTTAAATGTGATAGAAATTATTTGATATCAATTGTTTGATTGTGAAACTTAAGTAAATAGGTCAAATGACTTATTGTGAATAATGAATTAGTACTGGTTTTAAATTGTTATAGTTGACGATAAAATAAAGTAATTGTTCTCGCAAATAGTTTTTAGGTTCCAGATAATAGAGTTAGAAGGGACTAATTTAAGTGGATACGAAGTCGGTTGAAAAAAGAGGCCGACTTATATATGAACTTTCCCTATTTGGAAAGTTATTCACCTCCTTCCTTTCTATTATGAAACCTAGAAACCTAGAACTAAAATCTTCATATTAAACTTGAAATCAAAAAGTGAAGATTTGGTCTTTGACTGAAATTAACTTCATCATCCTCTTTATCTCATCACCATCAAATTGTAAGTTGATTTTTTCAATTGTTCATAAATTGAATTATTCAATTTGATTCATAGATGATATTAAAGTTGATGTTTGGTGTTACTCTTAGTGTTGTTACCCGATTGTTATATCATAGATGTAATAACTGAGTTTTTGTGAGTTTGTTGTTAAAATTCGGGTTATGAGGTTTGTTGGGTGAAAGTGATGATACAGGGGCGGTTACTCGGTGGGTAGGGCCCGTACCCGACGGGTAGTATACCAAATAAGGGAACCCGGCGGGTAAACCTGGAACCCGACTACTTCTCTAGGGTTTAAAACAAGATTTTGTTCTGTTACCATGAAACCTTAATTCACCCGGTTGGTTCGGGTTGGACCCGGCTGCTGGAGCCTAGTACCCGGCGGGTAGTGAATGTAACACCCCGCAATTTTGACTTAATTATAAACATTAATTGCATGCACTTTTAGGCTAATTCCCTAACTTAGAGTGAATTCACAACACATTTTAGAGATAAGTCTAGCAAAGCCCAACTAGATAATACGCGCAGTATTACTTATTCATAGTTAGTTGTAATTATGTACAGAGCAATTTAAACAACGCGACAAAAATATACGACTATTGGTAAATAAAATTAATTAATAATATGAAATTATTAGTTAACATTAACGTCTATTAAATATTATTTTAATAATATTTAACAAGTATTTCGTAAACTGAAACAAACTCGAGACATTTCTGTAACAAACCAAGTTATAATTTTACAACTGAGTTAAATTACTTTTGTAAAAATATCTCAACTAAAATATATCCTAAAATGTATTTAAAATTTACCAATTTAAAATAAACTAATATTTAACGATGGGTAAACGAACACGGGTTAAATACCACAAGTTTGGGACAAAACCCCTCCCTTTTTGGCACCAAAATCGGCCAACACACCCACCCCACCCCACCTCCTTCTCACTTCCTTCATTTTCAACCAAACACCCACACCATTTCTCTTTCAATTCTCTCTCTAAAACACCACACAAATCACACAAAAACTACATCAAAAACGCATCAAATCACCTCGCTCATTTAGAGAAAAATGATCACGGAGTCGAGTTCTACCTTCCTATCTTCTCGGATTTCTCATGCGATAAATTTGCAAGATCCCGATAATCCCGCAAACTCTTAAATCTTGCAATTATCTTTGATATCTCATGTTTATAATACTTAATATACCATGTTTTAGTGTTATTATCAACTGATTATGTCCAAATTGAAGCTTAAATCTCATTTTTACAAACTGATCTACGAACAGTTCTAAGTGACGCATCAGGCCCAAAAACAGTGTAGCGTCACTTAAGTGTCGCATAAAACCCTCTTTTTGCGTCACTCCGCCAAGTGCGCTACAAACCCTCTTTTTCCGACACTTACACCGACACTTCTACCCGACACTTGTGACACCTGCCAAGCTAGGACTAGTAATTAGTTCCTACTTAACTGTTAATACATGTAATTAGTGTGGTACTAGGCTAATTAATGTATCAAAATATATATTGTCGAATATATACTAATATGCGATTTGGTTTAAATCGTACGAATTTCAAATCGAATGTAATTCGATTCAAATCATACGGACATTGGTGAACATTTATATCAAGTAATGTAATATTAATTAAGGACACTTTTATGTCACAAATATTATTTTGATAATATTTCAATTACATTTTGTGTCATATAACAAACGTCTACGCGACTTACACATTTAACACACAAACAAACGAAACCATTTAAATTATTAAGTAATTGGTAAAATACTTCAACAAAAACATTAAATAAACATTTGTATTTTAAAACATATAATTAAACGTATAAGACAGTTATTTAACGTTTAAACGAACGAGGAAACGAACACCGCACGGAGCGCGATTGCACGGAAGTAAAGTGGAGACCCACACCCGGTGGGCCCCCACCGAAAATCAGCCAAGGTGAGGGTCACCACCTCCCTCACCCTCACTTTTCCATTCTCACTCTCTCTCCTTCTCTTCTTTCTTTTCTTTTCCTCTCAACTTTCACCAAAACCACCATCACCTTAAATCTAAGAAAATCACCATCAAACTTGCTCCAATCGACTCACTCATTTGGAAGAAAAGAAACACCGCGTCACGATCTACACTCCTATCTTTCCGGAATTTCGATTCATCACTTCGTAAGTTTCCGGCGAACTCTCGAAATTCATCATTTTCACTTATTTTTACATGTTGATAGTTTGTTCAAGCTAAAAATGTCCAAAAATGGGTTGGGTAAAAGTTTCGGACCAAACGGAAGTCGTCTGGCCGTTTTTCCGGCCACCGGGGCCTGACCAGACGACGACGCCGCTTTTGGACCAAAAACAGTGCTGCGACGTCGCAGCCAACGTCGCAAAAACATTTCAACGTCGCATAATGCGACGTAAGCCCCAATGTCGCACTAAATCACGAACGTCGCACATAGCGACGTAGACTCCAACGTCGCAGTACAATCACATAGCGACATCAACTCCTACGTCGCAAAGATCAACAACGTCGCATATAGCGACATCAGACTCAACGTCGCAATAAATTACGAAGTCGCACTTAGCGACGCCAAGACCAATGTCGCAGTCATAACCTGTGACATAACAACCTACGTCGCACACAATGTCGCAGATGACAGAACTAAGGAAACCTATGATTTTCACTAAGTGTCAAAACCCAAATTTTACCGCCTAATATTACTCCGAAATGAAATTTCGGAGCGTTTTCACTAATACAATATAGTAGAAATAAAAATTTTCCAAGCTGACCTGGCAGCTCGACCCCAGCCAGGGGCTCTGCCCCTTGGACCCCGTCAGGGGCTGCCGCCCCTTGGACCCCACTACCAGGGGCGCTGCCCCCGGACCCCCGTCATCCAGGAACTTATAAATACTTTTCACACTAAGTGTCAAACACTTACAGATAATGAAATCTGATACAACGATACATATAATAATAACACTTTTGGCTTATTATTACAAACCGTCACCAACGGGCCATACTTGTTTTTCAAAACTACAAACGAAATACTAAACAAACACTTGGACATTTCCTAGTTGGGTGGACAACTAGCATGGGTGATCTTTTGAGATACCTACTTAATTGATTACTTGCTTACTCACAACCTTGTGCGTTTTGGACGCCAGAGGGTTGCAGGGTTCGGAGAACCACGTACGGAGTTACATCCACTTTACTTACTTGATTACACCTTCATACTTACTAGACTCAGGTGAGTCTTACAGTCCCACTTTTACTGTTTTATACATATGGGGTGAGATACATTGCTTACTTTTCTTGAACACAAGTACGAACAACTCATTTTACTATACGGGATTGCATGAGTTACTTACTTTTACTGAAGTCTCTCCATCATATATCGTTAGTTATGGACTTAAGCGCGAACACTAGTTAATGGATCCATTAGGGAAATGACCCTCCCCGCCCGGGGTAGTAGCGCTACCACGAACTGTACCGTATAAACGGGCGACTATTATTCGTTACTTATGTTTGCTCATTTACGAGCATGTCACGGGAGCAACTTATTACTTACGGGTTAAGCTTCGATTATGAGCCTCATGGCAACGGTATAACTTACTTACTTTACATTTGCTGGATTGCAAATACCTGATTTACGCCTGCGGGCATTACTGATGAAAGCTTGTGTTCAAATACTTATATTATTTACAAACCTGTGAGATTCACCAACATTCGTGTTGACTTTTTTAGCTTTGTATCTCAGGCACACAGACGGAGTAGGATTCCCTCAGGATACTAACTAGAGTCGCATGATTTCTACACTGCATTTAACGGAGATTCTTAGCATTATCTTTTGTATTTATTATGATTATGTAATAGAATCTCTCGCTATACGCGCGGACTCTAGGGAACTTCATTTTGTAACCAGAAACTCTATGTTTCCAAACATTTTATATATGGAAATGTAACTATTTTACAAACGTTGCATATAGATGTCGTTTGCTTTACTTTTGTGCTGTGATATTTGATTAGTAGCACCCTAAAGCTTGCTTCCGCTGAACAGTTATTTTGGGGGTGTTACAACACTTCCGTACGTCACTAGCTTAAGTGACGCCTATACTCGAATACTGATTTAGACCCGACACTTGTACCCGTCACTTGTTTAAGTGACGCCCTATATGCGTCACTTCCTTGAGTGACGCTAATAATGCAGAACTTACCATTTTATGCGACACTTCCTAAGTGTCGCTATCCCCAAGGCAAATGACGCCCTTAAGTGACGCATAAAACAGAAAACTTACAAATCTTTTTCCCACTAAGTGTCGAACTTAACCGGAAATGAATATTTACATACGATACGATACACGAACTTTATAAACATTACAAACACACTTATAATGTTGAAATGTCGATTTCAAACTATCACCAATGAGTCGTATACACTTTCAAAACTTCAAACATAAACATCGAACAAACAATTGGACATAACTTGCTTGTACGAACACTAGCATGGATGGTTAAACTTAGACCTTCACGTACTCATTAAATCTCATACGTTTAGGGCATTAGGAGATTTCGACTAGACTTCTTGGGCTTTAGGCTTTGCTAGCACTCGAACATACTCAACTCAACAGGTGAGTTCACAGCCTCTACTTTTACTGCTTTACTACTTCTGAACAGTGGTGAAAAACATAGTCAACTGCTTTACTGATTGCCATAACTACTTTTGCTTACATGATTGTTTATCATACTTGTTTACTCGCACGATTTGAGTACTTTGAACTGTTGAACCCTTACAACAAAACTGGTATCTATGAAACAACATTTTCATACTATAAACGTGATAAAACTTGATTGGTAAACCGGAGAATGACCGGTACTTTTTATGTAAACGCTGTAGAACGACCAGCAACGTATTTTAGTGCCAGAGAACGACTGGCCAAGTGGATGGGAGAACGACCCGTGCGTCTTTCGAACGGAGAACGACCGGTCTGTGTTTCGCTGGAGAACGACCAACAGTATTTATTGCCAGAGAACGACTGGTTGAATTTGACGGGAGAACGACCCGTGCGTATTTAGACCGGAGAACGACCGGTACTGTTTTGGAAACGATGGAGAACGACCAGCAACGTATTGCAAACTGTATTTTGGGTAACATCTCACGTAAACGGTATTTTGTGTAACATCCCACGCAAACTGTATTTTGGGCAACATCCCAACCGAACTATATTTGGATAACATTCCACAAAACGTTTACTTAACTATTATGGCAATAACTATTTGTGAACGTATTGATTTTAACAATTGTGCTTACAAACTTGATTCAACTATTGCAAACATAAAACCTGTGAATTCACTCAACCTCGTTGTTGACTTTTACTATGTTTTTCAGGGAATTAGCTGCATGTAAGACATCATACACACATGGAACGTAGGGACCCCCGAAGGAATAGGATGCTAACTTTTGACAACTGGATTTCTTTTATATAACTAAGCTGATTAGTCATATTTACGAAATCCACTTTTGTAACTTAATTACTTTTCAACTTATTCGATTCGATGAATCATAAACCTTGTAACTATTACTTTTGGCATCTTAATTTATTATGTTCTGTTGTAATCATAAGCTCTGATACGTATGCATGTACTGTGTATTGTGGCACTCCCCATACTTAACTAAATGCTTTCACTAAACTCAATCAACGAATTTTGAGGGTGTTACAGGGTAGTTCTTGAATTTTGTGACTTTTGTTTTAACTTTAACAAATGTATTAATTGTTATGCATTATCAATCTTGAACTGAATTATTGAATGATATAAGAATATAAGTTATGTATTATGGAAAATATGACTAATTTGTATTTGATTGTTATTCTCAGATCAGCAGAGGACTCAGCGATAGACAGTTGAGTAAGTAAACTGAGAGAATCAGGTAAGTAGATTTGAAACTCACAGTTTGATTTGGTTGTGACAGTTTGATTGCAATTAGTAATTATATATTACTATTGATAGACTGTTTAGTTGAGATAATACGCCAGTATGATTTGATTGTGTGATTATTTGGGTCATTGGGCTAGTATGTATAATTCAGAGGTCAACTTGATGGAAGGTTGAACTTATTTGCTATTGTTGATCAACATAGGGTTGTGTACATGTGTTGTTTATGGAAGCCTGTGTTGATGAAGATTAGCAATAAGTTAACGGTTAACCACTATTTTGGCCTACAGTTGGTTTAAGCGTTCTGAGAGGGCCACCCGGCACAGGGTCCTTAGGAACCACCGTTTCTCTTGAGATTATTTGTTTACATTATTGATTGTGAACAGACTTATTATGTTAAGTCGAATTGTAGTTTATTATTCACTCACTTAGCTTCGTGCTAATCCCAATCACTTTACTTCCTGCAGGTTATGTTTGATAGATGGGCGGGCAGGAAGTTATTTTTGAAGAAATGTTTGACATGCGTTTAACTCCTAGTGCTTTTTTGGATAATGTAACGATATAACGCCTAGTGCTTTGAATACTTAATGGTAAATAGTTCGGAACTGTTAGGTAATATGTTTGTTAATGTTAATGTTTAAAGTTGGAAAAAGTTAATGTACATTTTCAGTAATGTATAGTAATGAGGAAATTTTTTAAATCTACGCTTCCGACAGGTAAAATCATATGACAAATGGTTTTCAGACAGAGGGGTGTTATAGATAGTCACCACAATTTGGTAAAGATGGATGAACAAACGATCGTTCAACAATTGATTTTGTTGAAATTGACATGACCATGATTATTTTGTCAAGATGAATTATTATTTGTTACTCCGTAACATATAATAATCAGGGCCATCTTCGAGGGTGGGCGAGGTGGGTGACCACCCAGGGCCTCTTAAGTTTAGGGCCTCAAAATGTGTATGTTTGTGCATATGTATGTGTGTGTATACGTATATTTAATTGATTGTCAATTGCAAAAAGAAAAATACGTTCTAATTGGGTTAAAGTTGATTAAGTCGCAATAAAAAGAATATTAAAAACATCTTATAGCTTGATATAGGACTTCATTTCGATGATTATTCATGATTTTACCCAGAGACTCTAAAAACTAAAAACTAAAAGACGGCCATGTTACTAATATATATTGCCATTTAACTTTTTGCAAAATTGTGTAGGTTTTATATTAGGGTTAATAGACACTAAAGTTATCAAAGTTTCACAAAATATTCAATTTAGGGAATGAACAAATTTTGTTTACTTAAATCGACCTTAGCTATATGTAATGTGTGTAGAGATAACTAAACTTTATAAAATGTGTTTTAGGATAACTAAAGTTTAAAAAATTATTCAAAAAGATGAATTAAAAAGTTGTTAATCGATTCCATTTCTCAATAGATGACAAGTTTTAAATGTTAACTTACTTTTTTGTTACAAAAAATAAATTGTTTCCTAAATTGAATCTTTTGTGAAAGTTTGATACCCTATATATGTTTTTATCCTTTATATTATAGTTAATCTAACTAACGGTATGTGCTATTTATAATTTATATATCAAGCATGAAATTTTATATGATAACTTTATCTTCTGTTCAATACATACAAGAAAAAATCTCGGGTATCAAATGATATGATCTACATCTTGATTTTAAGATATTAAGATTTTATGATCCTCGTAAACGAAAACGGTCACGATCTTGCATAAGATCGTAAAATCAAAGGATCTAATTAGGATCGTGATCTTATGTCGATGTTGATCATAGAATCTTACGATCTCGATTTGATCCGATCTTACGCAACATGAATTAATTAGTTAACAAAATATAAATACATTAATTTTGTCTGGTAAAAGGCTAATGTACTTATCATTTAGTCTATTAACATATGTAAAATTAAACAATATATCAACTACAGTAGTTTGTCAATACACATCTTTTATTTTTAGCTGACACACAAGTACACAACGCATATAAGAGCATCTCCAATGAAGACTTATTTCAAAGCTTTTTTATGCAAATAAGCTTTTACAAAAGTTTTTCTTCATTGGGTGAAAAGCTTTTTTGTGCAAAAGCTTGAGAAATCTCAAGTCTTTCATGAAAAGTTTTTTTTAATAGTTGTGTGTGTTGTTTTTGAAAAGAAAAGCTTTGAAAAGCTTTTTACACTAGAGACAAAGTTTTTTATAAAAGGCTTTTTATAAACCAGTGATGTGGCTAACAAAAAAGCTTTTGATCACTTTTCTTCGTTATGGATGCTCTCAAGATGATTTAAAACAACTTGCAGAACTTGTATGAAAAAAACAAAAACCGAAAAAGAACAATTTGTGGATGAAAGAAGTACTATGAATGTTTATATCTATGAATAAATAAATTGAATTGTTACAAAATTCGCTAATCTACATAGCTGAAGCAAAAACAATCTCTCTAGTATTAAAACTCATAGTCGCCTGAAACCGTCTATTTTTGCCGGACTCTTCAATTGCCGGTGGCGCGTGAGATCCACAGCTGCCGTCAACGACGTTGGAAGGAGGATGATAATACATACGAGCAGTTTGAGGACAATGAGAATGAAACCTAGCCACCATTCGTACTCCTAAATCCAATATTTCTACGTATTTCCCCATGACGATGATGATGTATAAAAATTCAGTCCAATTGGCACTTATAGAAACACAATCGGAATTTAATGAAACGCCGGCGAATATGATAATTGATCGCCGGAAAGATGAATTGTGAGAGAATTGTGTTGTGATTTTTGATTTGGTTTAATTAGGGTTTTATATATGAAAAAAGTTGGAGTGTGGATGCATCCACTGTTTGACTTGGACCCTTTCGGTTCTCTTTCCGCTTCCTTTGACTTTTTCAATTTAAAAATAGAAATTTAGAATTTTCACTCGTATATTAAGCCCTTCTAGTTTTTATTTTGTTATCTTTGTCTTCAATCTAGACAAAAAGGAATCTTTTTAATTTTTATAAGAACATACTTGTAGAATTATGTGTAGGCTAAATGAAAGGTCTCCAAATGGTATAGTCGATTTTTCATCGTTTTCGACTATAGGTGGCAATTTAAGATTCATAGGTCTTGTTGGGTAACTAAAATAAGGTCAAGTGTATCATTATTATCTATTGGGTCATAATGAATAATAATGATAGACTTAAATATTTTTTTAATTACCCAACTAGACCCATCTATAAAAATTAGAAAAACCCAACTAGACCCATGGGCCCGACAAAATCGACTGCTTTCGACCGACAAAATAGACATCGATGGCCCCGTGCCGACGGTTCAGTCCGTCAGTTTTTCCTGTCTAAAAATCGATGTTCGTCGATTTAATTTGTTTGCGTAGGCCAACTTAATTTTAATTGTTTTTTTGTGTGTGTTTGTTTAGTGTTTAGAAATAAAGGTAAAATCGGCAAGTCTGGGATCCAAAAATTAAAGTGATGAGTCACGAATGACAAAGATCCGTCAGTTTCAATTAGTTTTGAAGTTGATGTGACACTGATGTGGCCTAGTCGGTTTTAGTCAGACTATCACGATTGGGAATGCTCCGAGACAAGAAAAGTTGTTTAGATCCCGATTTTGATATACTCAGTACATAGTCGCTCTAGGATGTTGATCAACAGAAATGTTGAATCATGAATCATTCTAATAGGATAAATAGTAACTTGTATGATGTTATTTAATACTTTAGATCATTGTTACTTGTCATCATAACTCAAAAGATGCTAATGTTATTGTTATTTCATTCATACAAGAAACTGATCATAACTCACTAAGTTTTTTTTTCAACATTGGTCTCTCACCTTCTTTGGTATATTACTTGATCCTATATAATTATAAATTATACGGAGTAATAGCTAATGCTTAATGTTATGAATTGATTACTTCAAAATCTCGTGCCGTATCATATTGTACCTAGACCATGCAATTATTACGGATTCCAAAAATTGATGCGACATGGTAAGTTTACACGTTACACAGATAAATAAAGCTCGTTAACATAAGACTTTATACTAAATTCTATATCTACTAACCACCATATAGAAAGTGGGATAACTAAATCCCCATTTTTTTTCTTTCTTAGAAGGGAAAATCTAAAAAGAGCATACATACAAATTGGAAATAGAAGAACTATAGGGATAGAATTTGTAAATAGTATCATTTGTAAAGGGCATGAATGAAATTAACCAGTATCATAATTATGCGGGTACTTGGGTAAGAAAAGTTGTAAATAACGCGTCAGGATTCCAGTCTGGAGTCAGTTACCATCGGGAAATGGCTTGTCCCCTCTTTATATTATTTTATTTTATTTTATTTGTTACATGGAATGTTTCCTTTCCCTTTTAGCAAGGTCGAACGATTAGCGACTCAATTTAGCCGTGCACCAGCTACCCAACTTGATTGTGTGTTGCGTGCCCTCATAAATGATTTATTTTACTTTGAGCATGTTTCTCAAACTAGTTGGAGGTAGAATTAGGGTTGGAGTTTTTATTTGTTAGTAAATGTTTGACAAAGTAGTTTGACTAGAACTTATTAATGTAAAATGATACAAATGTACATAATATTATACAACTTTAAAATTTTGATAATTAAAAGAAGAGTAATATTGTAATTTCATAATTAAGAGATGGAGATTCTTTGAAAAAATTAGTTTGAGGAGCTTCCAAATGAAAGACCATCCATTTTTCAAAGAAACCCTATTATATTTTTTAACGTCAAACAAGGATTGTGAAATTATAAAGAATTGAGATACTTAAAATTAAAATCTCAAGCTCCTAAAATTCCTAATAATTCCTTAAAAAAATAATCCAGTTTGTTAAACACACCCTTGTTTGGCAACCTCATATTAAGATATTGAGATTTTTAATTTTAAGAAGTTTAATCCTTTATAAAATTACAATCATTATTTGGTACGAAAATAAGAGTAGAGATTCTTCAAAAATGAAACTCTATAAAAAGAATTTATTTAAAGTAGTTGCTTATATTACCATTCTTTTAATAGTAAAAACTTATAGCTATAAAATGTCATATCTATTTATGACATTTTATATTCATTAGCTCCTGTCACAACTAATTTGCCAAACACTTCTAAAAATAAAATCTCTAGATCCATCCCTAAGATAATAACTCCATCTCCAGCTTTAACAACACACAATTAAAGTGCAGCCAACGCATCAAAAGTTTAAGCAATGTTATTTATTACTTTCTCCGTTTCAAAATAATTGTCATGTCTTAACGTTTTAAAGTATTTCTTTTTTGACTGTGATCTTAAATATTTACGTTTGTGCTATATAATACTACAAAATATATGAATAAATTGAGTTTTAAATATATTTTCATTAGTATAATTTTCATCAAGTTATATAGAATACAAATAAAAAAATTGAAGGTTAATTAAAGTTGGAAAATAAAGACCTTAAAAGGATTAAATATGACAATTATTTTGAGACGGATAACGTATATGTAAGGACACGACTTTTTAAGTTATTCACTTATTTGAATAGCCATTATTATCCAGCTGAAAACAAAATTTGGTAGGGGGCAAAAACGTACGAAACACAATAATTTCATATATATATAAATGATCAAATTTAATACTGTATAAAGTAAACAATCAATCATTTTAATTAAGTCCACTGTCATCACCTACCATACAACCAATTCAAGAATTCATTGTTCTAATTTTAAGTTATGCTAATATTTATTTATTTTAAAAGGTCAAAACAAAATAGTATTGCATCTAAAAGTCAATGTTATACAAATAACGGCAAATTGGCAAGGGAACATTAGAACCTGTCTTGGTTGGTGACTAACGACATTTTCATGCAAGTATACAATGAAGATTAATATACTTAAAAACTATTTCTTACATTATCATTGTTGTGGTTAACACTTGAAAACACATAACTCAGATATTGTTACGTTATAAAAGAAAGACAGAAAATGCACATACGTTATGAAGGTATTAAGTGTACGTAAAATATCACAAACATGATTGATCAACACATCACATAAAATTCATGTTGTTGATAATACATATACGATATCCCATCATATATCCGGAGGCGAATCCATTTGTTTGTTAGGTGGGTCAAATGATCACCATTAGAAAAGAAAATTACCTATAAAGCCCAAATAAATTTCAATTTGACCCTCCTTAAACTTATGATTGGACCCCCTTAACTTCAAACTTCTTTGAAAAGGATAGTCCACCCATTAACCAAATTAGCCCAATTGCAATAATCATGTCAATAGAAAGATGCGGTAGATAGAATTTTGGTGATCATGGTATTTCAAGTGATTGTACATATAAGCATACAACTTATTACAACTTGTACCTTCGGAAAGTTTCCTAATTTAAAAAGAATATTAGATACTTCCTATGAACTTTTATGTTCTTATATACTTACTAATTTGTTATATATTTGTTGTAGTCTTCGATTGATTATCCTAAATTAGTTGTAGATATTTTTAATTTAAACTGCCGGGCTATCTTAGTTTCACAATTTGATTTGGTTTATGCTAGGATGTTAAGTTTCTTCAAGTGAAAAAGTCTGAGTTGTTAATTGTGACAACTATATAATTATTGTTTCTTTGGTCTCCAATATTAAAGTTATAACAAAGCAAGGAGAAAAGTCTTGAAATCTTGTCAAGATGAAAGACATTAATTTTAACACTATAAGACTATTGATAAAATTCTATTGCATGCTTCGGATTAATGACCCGATCCGACTCGAATCCCCACGTACTATTTATTTTTTCGCTTTAGCAAAGCTCAAGTTTTCATGAGTGACCCATGTGAGCTAGATTAGGTCGTAAATTCGTCACTGCATATATCCGTATAGCATAAACTTGCTATTTGCCATCTTCTACTTGTTAGACATATCTTTAAATAGATGTTCACATCGTGTCAATTAATCATTTTTTTATAAATATATATATATTGTTAGGGACGGAGCTAGGAATTCAAGTTAAGGTGAGCTCGATCCATCTATTATATTCTGTCTAATGTTATTGTCAAATTGAATATTCACTACAACAAATATATCATTTATCCACACTTTTTTTCACACTTTTTAAAAATGTGGAATTGTGTGAAATTATTCACACTTATAAGTGTGGAAAAATTTATTACATCAATAAGTGTGAAAATCATCACAATCTTCACACGTATAAGTGTGAGAAAAAAAAGTTTACACTTAAAAGTGTGGAGAAATTATAACTTTTTAACACTTAAAAGTGTGAAAACTTTTTGTAACACTCAATTCATCCACATTTTCTCTTGTGTGGGAAAATCATGTGTTGCAAAAATTTTTTTCACACTTTTAAGAGTTGAAAAGTTGTAAGCTCTCCACACTTTTAAGTGCGAGCTTCTTTTTCTTACATATATAAGTGTGACAAATCTTATAAGTTTTACACACTTTCTAAAAGTGTGAAGAAAAAAGTGTGGAAAAATGACATTTTTTTGTAGTGATTATACCGAAGGATACAGTAAAATTGCGATATGTAAAATGATGTACGGTAATAATCAAATTCTCTTGAAGATAAAAATCGGTAGAAATATCAAACTAACACGTTGGTTTTGTGTGGATCAATATTAAGAAATAATCGAATAGTTATGAGCATATAAGAATGTCATATAATTAGATGACAGACCAGAAGTTCAATCTTCCATCAACTTTTAAGGTAGAAAAAACTATTTATCAAAGAGAAATAAACCATTTATTTTAAAATATTATCAGATGAACATAACAGCTTAATCTATATATACTATCTCAGATGCTTCATTTTAATATGCTGAAATAAATAATTTTTAGCATACTACATGATCCCTTTTAAGTTAAGTACTTTGAATGGTTTGTGAAAGGATAACTAAATCAACGAATCCAATATTTATCGGGGAGGAGGTTACAAGGAATTGAAATGTATTGGGATTAACATAAAATGAAGAATTAGGCCAATAAAAAAAGTTTTTAAACATTTATCATCGTCAAATGAATTGAAGGAGCTGGTTAACATAAAATGAAAAATTAGGTCAATATTTAACTTAACATAGAATACGAAAAGGTACACATAAAATGAATAATTAGGCCAATATTTAACTAAACATAGAATACGAAAATGAAGAACTAGGCCAATATTAATTTACCTAAACATAGAATATTTAAGTAACTTTCGAAGACGACACATTCAGATTTTACAAAATATAGAATATTTCTCCATTATTATAAAAATAAGTACACAAAAAGGTAGTATACTTTTCACCCATTTTTATTTAAGGTAATCAATTTTAATTTTGTTAATTTAAGGTCGAACTTTAAATTTGTAATTAAGTTAGATACGCGAATTTCACAAATGATAGAGTTATTACCGAATTTCTTCTTTATAAGTAACATATTTACTTAATCGATTAATATTCCTCGATCAATAATGAAAAATATTGAGTGAGGAGAGAGAATTTAACAAAAACCCATCATCACTTTAAATTTTAATATCCCTTTTTTAAAAAAAAAAAATTGATCGAGGAGTATTAATCGATCTAGTAGATATGTTACTTAAAAAGAAAAAATTCGGGGATAACTCGTCATTTGTGGAATTCGTGTCCCTAACTTGCTAACAAACTGAAAGTTCGATACCTTAAATTTTTAAAAATATATAATTTAGTACCTTAAATAGAAATAGGTGAAATGTATTAAACCTTTATTTGTACTTTTCCCTTATTATAATTACAACACACTCAATGCTGATGCAAAAGGGGGCATTGCCCCTTCAAAAATGAAAAACGAGTAATTTTGTTTGAGGAATGTGAATATGGTGTTGTCAACTGTATAACTTTATATGACAAACACTCAATACTACATCGTTTTGACCCAAATTAAAAATATTGACCCTCCTAAGCCCACGTCCTCATCATCCTCCAACATCATCCTGTACCATATCCTCCTAATTTTAACATCAATAAATTTTAATCTTCAATTGCTTTTGCTACTATATGTATATTGCAGTATTGCACCATCACGATCGATCTTTCTCACTTTATCTAACAAGCATGAGAAGAACGTGAGTGTAGGAGGATGTATTATTAGGGGTTTTTTTTTCAATTTTAATTTTGGGCCAAAAACAATGTAGTAGTATTGAATGTTTGTAATACAAGATTATAAGGTTGACAACACCATATTCGCATTCCTTATTTTGTTTACTCCTCAACCAATATATTACATTTCGCCCTTGAACACATGAATAAAATTTAAACAAATTTACACGGTTTTTGTTAAGGCGTCATCTCTGATTTTCCTAATTCTATTTCATATTGATCAATTGTATAAACCAAAAACACAAAAAATGTAAAGCAGCTAATATTTATATTGAATAAAATACATATAAACAATACAGTTAATCTACATAACAGAAGAAACAACAATCTCTCTAGCATTAAAACTCATGGCCGTTTGAAACCCACCGGATTGTGATGGCGGGTGCAAGGTGTCAATGACATTAGAAGGAGGATGATAATACATACGAGCAGTTTGAGGACAATGAGAATGAAATATAGCCACAATTCTCACCCCTAAATTCAATATCTCCACGTATTTTCCCATTAAATCGATGTTCGCAGTCACCAGAGATCACCGGAAATTGATCGTATCCGAGACCGAGAACATCGAAAACATGAAACCAGAGAGATATATTTTGTGGCGTTTTATTTGACGCTTAGGGCATGTTTGGTTCACAGAATTCATGGGAATCTAATGGAATTGGAATCTGAATTCCTTTCCATATCCTGTTTGGTTGACATAATGGAATTCAGATTCCAATGCATTGCGTTTGTTTCACAGAATTGGAAAGAATTGGAATCCTTCGATTTCCATCAGTCAAAGGAATTCAGATTCCTTACCATATTGGATGGAAGACTTATTATTTCAATGGAATTCAGATTCTGATTGATTTTTTATTTATTTATTACTACTATTATTTAAATATTATTTTAATGTTATATTTAAATTTTTTTATAATTTTTTTATTAATACTACTTTTAATTAAATATTAAATTTAATTTCACATTTATATTCTAATTTAATATTATGTATAAAACAATATTATCACAATATTTTATTTATATGAATAATACCTTCTATCATTAATACTTGTTATCATTTCACAATTCTATATGCAATTAATTATATACCTAAATAAAGTTAATAGTTATTTTTTTTACTATTAGTACCGGTTATTTATTAAATATAAATATATAAACAAAATAACTATATATATATATATAAATTATTAATATTAGATTATTACATATTTTAATCGATTGTAATTAACTTTATGCCTATATCATTTATTTATATTATGAAAAATTGTTAATTCAAATTCCATTCTAATTCCTGTCAACCAAACGTGACAGATTTGAGCACATTCAGATTCCAATTATATCTGATTCTAATTCTTTCAAATTCCAATTCATTCAGATTCCAATTCCTATTCCAATTCCTTTGACAGATTCCATTTCTTTCAAAAACATTCTGCGAATCAAACGGGCCCTTAGAATAACGAAGGATGACAAGGATTTATAGGGGTGGTAATAAGGTGGTTGGTGGCATTGTTACAAAATAAAGTATCTACCGTCCCGGCCCTTGTGTTTTGACTCGAACTCTTTGACTAATATCTATTGTCACTTTGACCCATTCGTTTACCTTTTCTTCTTTTTAAATATAATTTATAACCCCTTTAAAAAGTTTACCTTTATTGTCTTAATGTTTAGAAAAAGAATATTGGAAATTACTTATTTACTCTTGTTTAATAATCTTTTTATATTTAGTAACTTTATAATTTCAACATTTCTATGGTTAGATTTTTTTAGGAAGTTGAATAAATGTTATTATTACACTATAAAACATTTTGGTATTTCATCTATTTTGAATTTAAAGATTGGGCGACATTACCTCTTACAATGCACTCAAGGTAACTATCGGATCACATCGAAAATCACATGGAAACCTTAAGATCGTTAAATCTTAATCGACAATAATCATTTTTTTCATGTATCATCGCCGCATTGCGCGAGCACTGTACTAGTTTTTTATTATGTGTATGCAGGGGCGGATCGAGCTAGGAGGAGGCACAATCGAGTTAGAATGGGGCAGGGCAGCTGCCCCCTCAACAATTTTGAAATTACATAAGAGAAATTTTTTTAGATATTTAGGACAATTTTATTCCCCTCCTAAAACTATAAAGAAGACCATAATAATTTTGTTTTTGTCTCACCAAATGTAGATTTTCTAAATCCGTCCATGTGCAGGTTGCATAGAACGTATAGGATATTACAATTTGATTGATATAAATACTACAATTACTTATTTATCTAACAAAATCTTTTAATAATGACCGAAAATCCAATATTATCATAATAAAAGTGTTTATGCTTAGATAATTATATTATATGTACAAATCTTAAATTTAATATAACATAGAGTTGTTGATGTTATCAAATATCTAATTAACCAATAAAATTGTTTGATTTGTGAAAGTTGGCTAGATTAAGGGCATCATGACATCATAAATAATGATTGAAATCAATTAAATCTATATAATTATATTAAAAAAATCATATTGGGATAAGCAGTAGGAAAAATAGCATATTACCTAAAATTAAATTAATATTTTAAACTAAATAATCAATTTTAATTCGTATAGGATACTTCTTACCTTCGAATTGTCACTTAATTAATTATAGTTTAATTTGATTTAAAACTATCTAATAAATGAATGATAATTATTATTTAAAAAATATAATTCAAATGTAATCTGATAAAATAATGAGCTTTATAAAATAACATGGTCTTTACTCTATATACTTGTTAGCATGGTAAACCAACATCTATTTGTAACGTAATTATATTATTATTTACCTTATATAAAATAACATAAAAAATATATATGGCTCTATATTTTAAAACTTTCATTTGTAAGTGAGCATGACTTCTCATGTTAAATTTAACATGAGAGGAAACATTTTTGTACATGATCGTTAATCAATACTTGATATAAATATAGAAAGGGATCGTAGGAGCAGGGCTTCATAAAGGAGCAGGGAAGGCAATGTTTCTACCAATGGGAGGCGTCCATATGCCTTTTGTGTTCCCCCTTTAGCAACTTACCAGGGACTATTCTTGTACATTTTACATACTTTTGGAGCTGACCGTAAAAACTTTAAAATATTACCATTTTTAAGCTAAATCTTCGATTAAAACTTCCTATCCACCTTATCCCTCTTTCTTTCCATCTCTGTCATTACATCATTCGCCGATGACGTCTCATCATCTGATCCGTTGATCCGTCAAGTTGTACCGGAGAAAGAAGTTGCAGCTGATCCGATACTTAACTATGAGCATCACTTTAATCTGTTACAACTAAGTTCGGTAGAACGTATACTAATCAAGACAAACATGATTACCGTTTAACTGTGTTTAAGTCCAACTTGTGTCGTGCTAAATGTCATGAGCTGCTTTGATCCGATGGCTCAGCATGGTGTTACGAAGTTTTCCGATTTAACTCCATCGGAGTTTAAGAAGAAGTACCTTGGATTGAAGAATCCCGATCTTAAGCTTTAGGCTGATGCTCATAAAGCTCCGATTCTTTCTACTACTGATTTACCGGAAGATTTTGATTGGCGCGAAAAAGGCGCCGTTACTCTCGTTAAAAATCAGGTAGTTAAGATTTTATATGTGTGTTCGTATTTGAGTTCGTTTTAGTGTAGGTAGGTATATATGATAGCTGTATGCAGAGGAATACTCAATACTTTTGCATGATTCATAACTATACACACATTCATATGATTTTATTTTGTTGAAATAGAAGATTTTTTCCAGATCTGATTTCATTGTAAGATGTGGTATAAAAGTGTTAAAATGCAGTAGTATATATTAAAATGCAGTAGTGTTTTTGGTATGTATAATGTAGTGAATGATCAAAAAGTTATTTTTTATTTTTCTTTTAATTTGAAGTGTAATGTCCTTAACATCGTTCATTCAATTTAAAATACAGTTGACAGTTTTAATATAGTTTTATTAAAAAAAATGAATGTTAACAACAAAGGTATGTTTGAGTTTTTTATTTTTTACAGATGCACACATGTTGATTTAAAATTCAGTTACAATTACAAATTTAATATGTCATTACAAATTTCAAAGAGTTAATATGTGGAATTGTTTGGACATTTAAGATCATACGAGAACGAGTTGAAAGAAGATGGAATTTGATAATTGAACAGTGTGGACTTGAGGATAATGAATGGTTAAAGGAGATGTATGAAATCAGATGAAGATAGATACTAACGTATTTGTTACATGAACCGTCCATTTATTCACAAACGTTTAAGATTATCTAGATCTAAAAAAGTGGTATCGAAAAAATCACTGCACTTTACGTTTTTATGTAGTGGAAAACTGATTTGAATGAGTAGATATGGAAAAACATTTAATGCTTTCTACATTTAAGTTACTGCATTTTATGTTTAAGGAGGTTGAAAACTGATATGAAAACTAGATCTTGAAACTTACATCGTTTTACGTTTAATTTACCGCATGTGACATCCGCCAAATTAAGACTTTAATTATAAGTTTAAGTTATTGCATTTTATGTTTAATGTGGTAAAATAATGATATCAACAATAGCTTTAAAAAAAATCATTGCATCCTACGTTAAACAACTGCATTTTACATTTTTAAGCTCATGTAAAACTAATATGAAAAATAGATAAACAAAATTACTGCATTCTACGTTTATGTTAGTGCATTTTATGTTTAAGTTGGTGAAAAACTGATCTAAAAAATTAGATACCGAAAACTTACCGCATTTTACTTTTAACTTACTGCATTTTACTTTTAGCTTTACCGTGTTTTATGTTTTAAGGTGGTGTAAACCTGATATGCAAAATAGATCTCGAATAAATCATTCAATTTTAAGTTTAAATAACTGCATTTTACATTTTTTTAACCTTATGTAAAACTCATATGAAAAAATGGATAAAAAATACTGCATTCTACGTTTATGTTACTACATTTTTATGTTTAAGGTGGTGAAAAACTGATCTGGAAAAATAGATATTGAAAACTTACTACATTTTACTTTTAACTTACTGCAATTTAAGTTTATTCAATTTTAATGTTTTTTTATGCAATGATCCATGTATGGTTTTCTAAGGTTATGAGAGTGAATGTATTTAATGAAAAGAAGTAATCGTATTTTAAAATTAACTGCATTTACTACATTTATCACATTTTACTACATTTACTGAATCTACTGCATTTTATTATATTTTACTGCATTTTATTTATTTTTATTTTTTTGAGATTTTAGTGCATTTTATTGCTTTTACAAAGAAAACTCGCATGTTTTGTGTTTTACTAATGTTGTTGGTGTCCATATAGTATATGTTTAAATGCAGTAAATTTACTTGAATGAAGTAGAACAACATGTAGTGTTGTTGAATCCATTGCATTTTACCACATTTTACTCTATTTACTGCAATTTACGTTTAAATTACTGCATTTTACATATTACATTTACTTAATCTACTGCATTTTACCACATTTTACTGCATTTTATTGCTTTTTCGGATTTTAGTGCATTTTAGTGCAGTTTATAAAGAAAAAACCGCATTTTATAGCTATATAAACTAACTGCAATTTAATAGTGTGTAATGCATTTTTTGTGTTTTACTAAAATGCAGTGAATACTGTTGGTGTCCATACATTATATGTTTAAATGCATTAAATTTACTTGAATACACTAGAAAAACATGTAGCGTTGTTGAATCCACTGCATTTTACCACATTTTACTACATTTACTGAATCTACTCCATTTTTGTATATTTTTACTACATTTTTTTTTAATTTAAATGTTTTATCCTCATTCCATGTTTTATGCTCTCAATTTCAAGTAAGGGCCATCAAAAGAGAAAATATTAAGGCATTGACAATTTGAGATTTTCTCTAAAAGCAGGCATAATAGAGAGAAAAAAAATTCATGCATGAGACAAAAATACGTAGAACACAAAGCGGAACCATTGATCTTCATCAAAATATGAATCAACAATCATTCTACTTTCTTTGTTACTTGTAACAAGACTTGTATACCTTTAGGCACCAACTTCACAACATGTTCCATCTAATTGTCAACAGAGCATCTCCGTAATGACAATAAATACATAGAAACCTACATACAATGTAGCATTCCTCATGCAGGGCCAAAAAAAAAGAAAGAAACCCTATTAGCTCTTTATCTAACTACCACTTGAATGGTTTTGACCATTGATTGTCAGGAGTCGGTGCTGGCATCTTCTCAGATTCATAGCTAGGGGCAATGGCAGCTCCTTCAGAATCTGGGATAGGTTTTATCTCGGGATAAGACATAATTTGATTATGTTTCTTATCTTTTTTGGCAGCTTCTTTCTTTCTTGGCCTTGTGAATATGTACGCTGCAAAACAACAGTTATTTAGGTTAACAGGACATACTCTTATAAGAATCAGAAAGATTTCATACTGTTCTTGAAAGCTTAATCACAATAGAGTATTACTTCATGTATATAACACAAAGCCTACCAAGTTTGATCAGCTAGATAAATATTGGTTAATTAAGCTAGATATTCCAAATGCCTATAAGCTACTAAATTGATACATATTAAAAAATCTCGAAAATTATACAACTGCAAGTTTCTCAGTCATAATATTCAATATCCTTTGACCATGATCAGCGAGGAGTTAATACTACGTACACTTCTTATAACATTATCAGAGGATTTGATTGGTTATCAGTTATCAGTTAACACCATAAACGACTTTAGGTACAGATTTATATAAATGCCCGATTCATCCATGAAATACTAATAATAATCAATCAAGCATGAAATACTAATAATAATCAATCAAGTAGTAATACTGATGCTTACCTCAAGATGAGCTTAAGGAAATCACTTACATGAATCATATGTAAAATGCGATGTCTCACAATCTCAAAATCAACACAAGACAACATCTGGATACAATACAAAATTCTCACATAACACAATAATTGCCTTTTATAAAATCAAAATGAATCTTAATAAACTTCCGATAATTATAAAAAATTAATCAAACATACTTAGCTACAGATCTGAAATAATTACAAATCTACATCTAATCAATTAATTACCATAATATCCACAACAAATCAATAAGTATCCATAATTAATTACCAAAATGAAGTAGATCGAGTGAATGAGAAACTAACCTCCTCGATTCATGAAGAGCAAATCGTTCTTCACACATCTCACTAGGCGGCGGAAGTACCGGTCCATCAGAAGATTCCATCAGTATCATCGTATTCCTGATTCCACATACTAATAAAATGAAATCATTTTTTACTAGGTGATAGATGGAAGGATTGATCGTCGGAGACGGTGATTTAATCGGTGTAGTGTGTGTTTTGTGTGCGTTTTAGTATGTGTCTTTGTGTGTGGTTTCGACGATGATTTTTAGTCGGTGAGCTTTTCGTGTTTGCAGTAGAGAGAAAAGAGTGTTTTGAGTAAAGAGAGAAGATGGGTAGGTGAGAGAACCTGACCGATGGAGAATGATGGTGTGACCAATTTTACAAAATTGATCCTTTGACCAAAGTTAATTGCACACGCGTCCTATCTATTGGTGTGATCTTGATCGTTCAAAGCAAATGGAGGGTGGAGATCACCTCTGCCTTTACTGCTCCTCTAATTTGCCCATCTCCCATGAACCGAACCCTATAAATATTGGTATTACTTTATTTTCAAACAAATCTTTATAACATAAAAAAAATCTATTAATCAATGTTTCACCCCGTTATCGAAATGCTAAAATCTTCTATATCATAATATCTTACTAACACAAACAATTCGTGTGTATATACGGGTTTCAGAGCTAGTATAATACACCTATAAAAACCAAATGCTCTATATCCAATATAACAATGTCAAGGTACGTGGTTGATGATAACATTGAATTATTGATGCATGGTTGAAACTCAATCATCATTATCAACGCAAAACAAAGATAAAGTATACAATTTGGTGCAAACAACCATGGTATTAAAGTTGGTCTTTTATACTTTTACATTACCGATGATAAGAGCGATTTCCCGGTCTCTTCTTTTACACTTTACCGATGCCACCTCTAGTTTTTAATCTTTTAGCGCACAAATATATAAGTACATAAGGGAAATTAAAAAAAAGTCACTTTTTTTTAATTTTACTTCGTTTTGCCCTCCGAAAAAAAAAAATGACGATATGCTCCTTGAAATCGCAAATTTGCGATTTGCAATCCTGCGTCTTGCTTTTGCAATCCGTTCACCGAGCGAGCCGTAGCCGGGATGTACGTGCCATCGCAAATTTGCGATTTGCCAATGCCTGAGATAGGTAAATCGTTCACGTCTCGTTCACGTCTCGGTTACGGGCCAATATCTCGGGCATTGACAAATTGCAAATTTGTGATGGTACCTACATCCCGGCTACGAGCTCGATCAGTGAATGGATCGCAAAAGCAAGACGCGGCATCGCTAATCGCAAATTTGCGATTTCTAGGGGCATATCGTAATTTTTTTTTCCGGAGGACAAAACGAAGTAAACTTGAAAAAAATTTGACATTTTTTTATAATTTCCCGGTATATAATCTTACATAATCTTACATTTACAGTTTAACGTATATAACGAACTACTCAGAATTACATTGTATATAATGAACTTTGTATTTCTTTATATTGTATGTGATTTATGTTACTTTTTATTGCGTTTCGACTATATAACTTTCCGTTAGCGTCCCTATGTTCACTAATATTGTTGCAATTGAATGAAGTCATGGTCGTACTTTGTGTAATAGGTGAAACTAGAAATCTCGATCTTGTCTTTCAAAATGATAAATTCCAATAACCATAGACATGTATTCGCCAATATCCCAAGATCCCATCATACACAAAAGCTAACATATAGCTTGTGTATAAAATATATATTTTCGAGCACTTAGGAAATAAACATAATGAAAGGGGCTTATCAATTATACATAAAACGTGGATGAATTCATCCATTTTCATATCATATTATGCAAATTGTCTAAATATTCGAAGGCATCCATTGTATTGTTCCAAAACAGAACTCGAAGGCATTCATTGTATTGTTCCAAAACAGAACGTGAATTCCCCATCTTGTAATTATTAATATTACTAACCAGAAACTTTTTAGAAGAAGCATCTTTTGCCATATACTTAGACTCTAAAACATTCCATAAACCTTTTGCAGATTCAACATTCTGATATATGTCAAAAAGTGAATCGGACATACCATTCAAGATATAACCACGACAGATGAAATCATCATTTTTCCACCTGCATCTCTTACGAGTCTGATCCAACGTTTTCTCTTCACTTGCCTCTGGACAGGGTGTACTCAGAACATAAACTACTTTCAAAGTTGTCAACAAGAACTTCATCTTTTTCTGCCATCGCCTGAAATCAATCCCATCAAACTTTTCAAGTTTTGCAAACTTGGAAGTCATGTCCTTCAAAGATTCTGCCATTGAATCAACAAAATATTGTATTTGATAGTTGAAAATTATGAACAGTGAATATGATCAGTGAGCGTGTATAATATTTGTGAATCGTGTTTGGAACTCACTTTCCGTATACAATATTTTGACCCTGTAATGAGCCCGGGTTACAAGAAATTCGAGTTGGGATGATTGAAGAGATGTTAACGATTTATGGCAATCAAAATCGAAACCCATGGGTTTATGTGTGTGTTCCTCTGTTTTCAAGTTATGTAGAATGAGAGATTATCCCAGAAAACGAAGTTTATGGACTGTCCTTAACCAAACCGGGTCAAAATTATTCAAGCGGATATTTTCTGGTCAATGTCAGGGTTCTGTCCCTTGAACCCACAAGGGGGCGCGACCCCATTGACCTCCGCAATTTGGTAGTGCTTGTATCTAGTAACTTAGCTGGGTATGTATTCCGCATCACCTGATCCGTGTCCATCAAACCGCCAATGCACTAAAATATACAACAAATCCCTTAAACGGATTCCTTTCATCCCTTGAATGTCTAATAATATAAGGTGTCAAGATATCCATTTGTTACATAGCTTTCATCTTCAAAACCGAAAATTATCAAACTTAATTAATTATCATGAATTATTATTGTCTACAGGTCGCATTGAAAACTTTATTATGCGTTTTAGAAACTTTCAATTTTTGTAGTGTCCAGTAACCTATTCATCTATTAGTATTTACAGTTATTGTAAGATTTATTGCTTAATTATGAGGCACTACTCCAAAAAAGTCTACATATAATATGAATGGAACATAGAAAAGGGAAGAATTAATTGTGGGCACCATGTACTACGCTTTAAATATTACAGTAAATTATACAGATTACAGAAGCATCTTGTTAGTTTTTAAAGTAGATTCCATAGATGGTCATGTGGTTGGTCATGTGGTTTATATCGATTTACAGAACTAGTAGATTTGAAATGAAAGAAAACCGTATATCCAGATATTCGCACCAAATCGGAACCTAACACTTAAACCTATGTTTAATCTGTAAGAATGGATGGTGGTGCTATCGGTTATGAGAAGAGATGACAGTGGTGGTTTCTCGCCGGAGATATGGTGGAGGTGGGTGGTGAAGCAAATTTAGGGAAAGGGATGATTTATTTATTTATTTGTATCTTAGATTATAGATTGAAAACCGTATATAGGAAAAAATGTATCTTAGATTATAGATTGAATTAAAACCCTCAAATCTTCTAGTTATCAAAAACAAAAATGATCATCGATCATGAGTTCATCGTCTGAATTTTTTTACAAAAAAATCATAGCATAACATAACATACTTTTTTAAGCAGAAACTTTAACAAAGAACAATTATGACTATCCACTTCCAATATCCATCTAAAGAGATGTAAATATACGGTGCTTTGATGTTAAAATTTATTTCATCAATTGTTCCATCTTTTGGAGCGGATTGAGTATATATTTTACACATGCCCCACCTTATTTGAAACAGGCAATAGCTAATATTATTGCTGAACCATAGCTAGCAGTTATTCAAATCTTCCATGTTATCAATGCAAAAATAGGTGGTTTCTGTACATAGTGGGCACATTACATTGACTCATCCTTAGCAATTACACCCATGTCCATTAACATATATACCTATCAAGTAGCCGCTGATATTAGATTGTGGGTGATCTGGAGCACTAAAATTTCCATTTTTTTAACCCATAACACAAATAAATAATATAACGAATTAAAAATTATTTTTAAAGAAAATTACACTTCATATCAATGGAACCGTAACAACTAACAATTGCTACATTTACCAATAAATAATATAACGAATTAAAAATTATTTTTAAAGAAAATTACACTTCATATTAATGGAACCGTAACAACTAACAATTGCTACATTTACCATCTAGATGACTCCGCCTCTTCTATCTAGTTGGCAACTTGTATCTACATGGTCAACTTCATCGTATTTTTACACGGTTAACTTCTATCAAGTAACCGGCTCTTTAATTTGTTCATATTATAGTAAGTTAGTAACCTGCTCTTTAATTTGTTCATATTCTATCTTATAGTAAGATAGTAAGTTTCCATTTTCTAGAATAAAATTTTTAGAAAACTATGGATCAGGGGAGATGGGGCATTTAGAAGAGCGGCAAAAGCAGGACTCATTTTGACCATCCATTTCATTTCAACAGTCAAGATCTCACCGGTCAACAAGGATATGCCTGCAAAAAAATATGGTCAAGGGACCAAATATGTAAAACAGTTGACACCATTAGTCATAGTCGGTTAGATCGGTCAGGCATTCTCAATTTACTCTCATCACTGTCCCCTCTCTCTCTACTGAAACAAGAACACACCATCTTTGACAAAAGAAAATCATAGATTAAAAATCACAAAAAAATATCACCGTCAAGATCTCACTAGTCAACGATTAAATCATCGTCAAGTAGGATCAGATCTACCATCGAACACCTTCACCGATCATCATCGTTGCATTTTTTTAGGTTGATATGTGATTCCGTTTTATATTTGTTTATATATACAATGAACATTGATTAATTTTAAGTTTGTTTCGTGTTGATCGATTTAGGGTTTAGGAAATGGCAGCTGCTCAATTAACATCAGTAACGTGTTTTGTTCCCGCGTTTGATAGATTAAAGGCTTCCACGACATTATCTAAAGCTTTATCTGTTGTTGTTTCTTCACCTTTTAGAAGAAGTTTGACTATCAAATCAACTCGTGGTTTAGTGGTTAAAGCTGCTACCACTATTGCTCCAAAGATTTATCTTGTTAGACAATTGCTTACATTTTCTGTACCTGTTATCATTTTGATATATTACCTTAAAAATGAGTTGTTAGGTTATCTTAAAGTTTGTTGTTAATGATAAAATTTGTTTTTGTGGTATGTTTTACAATGGCAGACTTGTTATCATAGCTTTTTAGATTGTGTTTGAATATCGGTTTATCAAGAGAATAAGAAGTAGATAGTTAGCCTATTTGATAATTATTTGATTAAGGAATAAGTTGATAGTTGATTTTGACATTTATTCTTAACAATATGCGACTTCTTAACATTGTTTTTAATATGCATTTTTAAACAAGAAAAGTATCCCACAATTGATCAAACATCGAAATTAACAAAGTAAGTACAGATGTACATGATGAAAAGCAAACATAACTATAACTACATTACTAGGTATCTAATACAATATGTGTCTATTCAATAACGTATAGGCTGATTTCTCGTGCAGGTGGTAGGGCGTTATGTGGAGGCAACACCTGTACTTCAACAAGCCGGAGGTGTTGGAGATGTGCACCAACAGAGTGCTATAACAATAGGAGCACTCGAAGCTACTGCAAGGACAGCCGGAAACAAGCCAGTGGAGCATAGTGTCACACCCCGCCAAACGGTAATTTCGATTAGTTATGTTTAGTTTGCGGAAGCTTTAATAATGTGGCGGGGCTGCGAACAGTAATTTCAACCAACCGTTACATACACACTCAGAGCATATGGTTATTGCACAACATAATGGTTAAGGATGCCAATTCAAACATTTGTTACAAAAGTAGTACGACTATGTAAGTCGTAACAGTAGTAGTGACGTTCAACACATTTTAGTTTTAAATCAAAAATACATAAGGTTAAAAATAAGATTTCATAAGTATGACCGCAATGTCTGCAGTTATACAAATGAAATCCCCAAAAGTGGTCCCTACAGTATGTGGCATCCTAATAGGTCCAGGGTTGTCCATCCTGAATGCATGCGATTTCTTACCCAGCTAATTTCCTGAAAAACATAGAGAAAGTCGTCAACAAATATGTTGAGTGAATTTACAGGTTTACATGTGTATGTGGTTTGTTAAACCAAGTCTGTATAAATGATTTGTTATTCATTTATAAAAATACAAGTTATGTAGGGTTGTTACCCTAAAGTATTGTTATACGTGGGATGTCGTCCCAAAACATATTACCGGTTGTTTACCAGTGTAAAACCAGTTACCGGTATGTTTTCCGGTGTCCAACAGTTGTAGGATTCGTTCTTCCTAAAAGTATGTGGGAATTTTACTTAGACTGTGATCCCCTGAAAGGTGAGCTAAACCTCGCAGGTTAAAGTAACGCGACCTAACCCTATAACCAAACCACAACCAGAACTTATGTTGTTTGCCTGAACGGACATTTAAGTATACGCTCCACCGTAGGAGGGTCGTCACGGCAATAGTACTATCCGTATACCCAGTGGCTAGAGTCACCTAGCTAATGGTTACAGTAGCATGTCATGAGGTCTTTCATGCACACATTCCAAGTCTAGGTCCGTACTAGGATCCTTTGTCTAATTCCCAATTAGTTGTGAAAATGTAATATCACAAATCAACATTTGGATAAAAGCAGTAAAGCATTTATAGCTTGATTTCATGTGTTGGCATGCAATTTCTATGTTTAACACCCCTGTGTTTAAAAGCAGAAAACATTTAAAAGTAGGGGCTGTAAACTCACTGTGGTTTGCTCGGTATGAATGCTAGCAGCTGACAGGTAATAGCCCAAAGGTTTGTTAACCTATATACCATAAATGTATTAACATAAGTACGTTTGATTTGTTTAATCAACTTATGTTAACAGTTTGTTTGTTTTGTAGAAATTGTTAATTTCTCAGTAATTTAAGTCGTTGCATTCGTTGGTGATGTTGTGTTGAAATATTGTTATTATTTCACACGTCGTATGCCTTATCAAGTGTGTATATATATATATATATATATCATACACGTTCCATTTTATGAATATTCGTTTCGTGAAACGATTCGGGTCACGTCTTATGTTTGGAATGTTTTGGAAGTTTATTGGGCTCGGTCCGATTTGTTTTGTTTTTGGTTCACTATCTTAACCCATTTACATAATCTCTTTGGCCCATTACAAGTCTTGTTCAATGGCCCGTTTATTTATTTTAATTCATTTGTCTTTACAATACTCAGCCCAACCCAAAGTCTTAGGCCCAAGAAACATTCTGTCCAGTTTGTAGCCCAGCCCAGCCGTTCGGCTTGGGCTAGCCGTTCGGCTTGGATAGCCGTTCGGCTTGGCCATCAGCCGTTCGGCTTGGCTTCCGGCCCAACCCACACTTTACTCGATCCAGTCCAATATAATAGGCCCGTTATTTATTTCGATCCAGTCCACAACACTCGGTCCATTTAGCATTTTAGTCCGGCCCAATAATCATTTTAGTCCGGCCCAAATACACAGCCCACCAGACTCGTACACAGCCGATCGGCTTTGAGCACTTAGCCGTTCGGCTTTGGTCTCTTAGCCGTTCGGCTTTGTGGCCTTAGCCGTTCGGCTTTGGCTCGAGTCCAGGCTCTGTTCGTTCTTCCCACTTCCAAACTCGAAATCAAAGTGTGTTTGTGCCCTTTTTCGAGTGATTTTCGTGTTTAGATGCTTAGTATCAACAATATATGTCATTATATCTCATTTTAACAAGTTTAACATATATGATTCATGGATTTATGGTTTGGTTTCATATAACCCATTTCAAGAAAAACAACATATAATCATCAAACTTTATGTGTTATATACATGGATTGTGATATATATATACGAGTTATACAACGAAATTTAGGTATGGAATTCGAAGGTTTTGAAGTTCCCTTACAATGGTGAAGTTGATGGTGACGATGATGATGCGAAGAAGATGATGAGGGCGTTGGTCTGGGCTTGTTGTTCTACTCCTCTTCTTGCTGCTCTCTGCTGCTTCTCTCTTGTGTGTGTGTGCTTAGCAAAGGAGAAGAAGAAGATGAAGGTAGATGATGATGTGTGTGTTAGTGTGTGTGTTGCTCAAATGATCAGGAAGGAGAAGAAATAGCAGTCAAGTATGGGAGATCACAGTCTGTGGTCTCCCAATTATTGGTGTTTGTTGTGTAGTTTAAGCCCGTTAATTTCGAGTACGGGTATAATTTTAGCAATATAAAAGTAAACATTTTATATTTTTATTTTGTAGATGCTCTCCTGGTTCGTTATTTAAACTCGGAATAATGATGTTTTCATTATTTTTAACTGTTGTTTAATTTCTGCGTTGGACTGCTAACATTTTAAATTGAGTGCCAAATTTCAGTCGAATTTCGGGCTCCTATTTTGAGGTAATGTTACAATTGTTTCCAAATGAATGAGAAAATTTGAATTTTTCTCATCTTGATCTCTGAATGCATTTTAAAATTGTTTCTGTTCGTTTTATAATACGTTTTATGTTAAACGTATTTTTAACCCGTTTTATCTATATGTTATAAATACAATAGTACTCGTAATTAATAATTGAATTATTAATTATGTTATATCACCAACTTTTGTTGTACTTATCAGTCGGGTTCGTTCCGACACATTCGTACGCAACTTTAAATACTTGCGTATTAGTAATACTTTTTGTTTAAAAGTACTAGGCTGCTAGACTTACATCACTTCAGAAGTTTTATTTTAAACTTAATCAGGAAATTAGCGTAAGAATGCACATGCTTAAATGTTAATTATTACCTAATTTGGAGAGTTGTCACATTCTCCCCCCGTTAGGGAAATCTCGTCCCGAGATTTAATTCGTGTCGTGAGTCGCGGTCACGTTTTCAAACAGTTGGGGATACTTCCTTCGCATCTCATCCTCTCGTTCCCAGGTGAACTCTGGGCCATGCTTTGAGTTCCAACGAACTTTAACTAGTTTGATTCGTTTGTGTCGAAGTTTCTGCGTTTTCGTGTCCATAACTTCGATAGGTTCCTCCACAAAGTTTAATTTTGAGTCAATGAAGACTTCGTCCGGAGGGATGATATGTGTTTCATCAGTAAGACACTTTTTCAAGTTAGATATATGAAAGGTGTCATGAATACTACTAAGCTCTTGTGGTAGTTTGAGTTTGTAGGCGACATGACCAATCCTTGCAAGGATTTCGAATGGCCCGATGTATCGTGGGTTCAGTTTACCTCGTTTACCAAATCGTACGACCCCTTTCCAGGGTGCAACTTTGAGTAGGACTTTGTCACCTACTTGAAATTCTAAAGGTTTCCGTCTGTTATCGGCATAACTCTTTTGTCGGTCGCGTGCTGTTTTCAATCGATTAAGCACTTGAGATATCTTGTCCGTAGTTTCTTGGACTATCTCAGGACCCGATAATTGTCTGTCACCCAACTCTGCCCAACAGAGTGGCGATCGGCACTTTCGTCCATACAATGCCTCAAATGGTGCCATTTGTATGCTGGTGTGGTAACTGTTATTATATGAAAATTCTGCTAGAGGTAGGTGTGTATCCCAATTACCTCCAAAGTCTATCACACATGCTCTCAATAGATCTTCGAGCGTTTGTATCGTTCGCTCGCTCTGGCCGTCAGTTTGTGGGTGGTAAGCAGTACTCATGTCGAGTCTAGTACCCAACGCATGTTGAAGTGTTTGCCAGAAGCGGGAGATGAATCGTGCATCTCTATCAGAGATGATAGACAATGGCACACCATGTCGAGAAATGACCTCTTTCAAATAGATTCTAGTCAGCTTCTCCATTTTGTCTGTTTCCTTGATAGCAAGGAAGTGGGCTGATTTCGTCAATCGATCGACAATCACCCATATGGTGTCAACTCCGGATGTTGTTTTCGGTAACTTCGTGATGAAGTCCATCGTGATGTATTCCCATTTCCATTTGGGCATTTCGGGTTGTTGCAAAAGCCCAGACGGCTTTTGATATTCAACTTTGACTTTTGCACAAGTCAAGCACTTACTAACGTATGTGGCAATGTCTCGTTTCATGCCAGGCCACCAGTAAAATCCTTTCAAGTCGTGATACATCTTATCTGCACCAGGATGTATCGAGTAGTTGGACTTATGTGCTTCGTCCAAAATCAATCGGCGTAATTCGTCTACGCATGGTACCCAAATTCGGTTCATGAAGTACAATACTCCATTGTCTTTGGTTTCAAGTTGTTTCTCCATTCCCTTCAAGGATTCTTCCTTAAGGCGTTCGGGAATGAAGGCTGATTGTTGAGCGTCACGAATTTGAGTAATGAGATTTGAGTGTATTGTCAAACCTAAAGCTCGAACTCTTCGAGGGTTGACTCGTTCCTTACGACTCAAGGCATCAGCTACAACGTTTGCTTTGCCCGGGTGATACTTAATCTCACAGTCGTAATCGTTCAGTAATTCAACCCAACGACGTTGTCTCATGTTGAGTTCTTTCTGGTCGAATATATGTTGGAGACTTTTGTGATCCGTGAAGATAGTGCACTTTGTACCGTATAGGTAGTGTCTCCAAATCTTAAGTGCAAAAACGACGGCTCCTAGCTCTAAGTCATGCGTCGTATAGTTCTTTTCGTGAACTTTCAATTGTCGAGATGCGTAAGCAATGACCTTGTCATTTTGCATCAATACGCAACCCAATCCCTGATGTGAAGCATCACAGTAGACAACAAAGTTTTCTACTCCCTCGGGTAGTGATAGGATTGGTGCGGTACTTAGTTTCTGTTTCAACAATTGGAAAGCAATCTCTTGCTTCTCGCCCCAATCAAATTTCTTATCCTTTTGAGTTAGAGCGGTAAGTGGTTGGGCTATTTTCGAGAAGTTCTCGATGAAGCGTCGGTAATAGCCGGCTAGCCCAAGAAATTGTCGTATTTCGGATGGTGTTTTCGGGGCTTCCCAGTTCTTAATTGCCTCGATTTTGGACGGGTCCACATGAATTCCCTTGTTATTGATCACATGACCAAGGAAATGAACCTCGCGTATCCAAAATTCACACTTAGAGAACTTGGCGTAAAGCTTCTCTTTCTCCAGTAATTCAAGAATCAATCTCAGATGTTGCTCGTGATCCTCCTTCGTTCGGGAGTATATCAATATGTCATCGATAAACACAATCACGAATTTATCAAGATAAGGTTTGCATACTCTATTCATGAGGTCCATGAACACTGCTGGTGCGTTTGTCAGTCCGAATGGCATGACTAGGAACTCGTAATGGCCGTACCGAGTCCTAAACGCAGTCTTAGGAATATCCTCATCCCGAACCTTCAGTTGATGGTAACCAGATCGCAAGTCGATCTTCGAATAATAACTTGACCCTTGTAGCTGGTCAAATAAGTCATCGATGCGAGGTAGTGGATATCGATTCTTTATAGTTACTTTGTTCAGTTCCCGATAATCAATACACATTCGCATTGATCCATCCTTTTTCTTAACGAACAAAACCGGAGCTCCCCAAGGTGAAAAACTCGGTCGGATGAATCCTAGGTCTAAGAGTTCCTGCAGTTGTGCAGACAGCTCTTGCATTTCTGATGGAGCAAGACGGTAAGGCGCACGTGCAATTGGCGCTGCTCCAGGCACTAGGTCGATATGAAATTCAACCTGTCGTGGGGGTGGTAATCCTGGTAACTCATCAGGAAACACTCCCGGGTAGTCACGTACGATAGGTACGTCGTCTATACATCGCTCCTCGGATTTCTTTTCTACAACGTGTGCTAAGAATGCTTGATATCCCTTTCGGAGATATTTACGGGCTTTCAAGCATGTAATCATTTTTGTGGCACTTTTTCGTTTCTCACCTTTGACCATAAGAGTTTCTCCTGTCGGTAGTGGTAAGCGTACTAACTTATCGTAACATACTATTTCAGCGTGATTCTTCGACAACCAATCCATGCCGACTACAACGTCGAAACTCCCCAACTTAACCGGTAGCAAGTCTATTTTGAAGAGATGACCTTCTAATTCCAAGGTGCATCCCGGTACTATTTCTCCTGACTCGATTAACTCACCATCGGCTAGTTCAATAGTATATTTGTTATCTAGCTTATGTGATTCGAGTTCTAATAGTGGTCTAAACTCATTAGACACAAAACTTAAATCAGCACCTGAATCGATTAACACAGAGGCATAATGGTTGTTTACAAGAAACGTACCAGTGACGGTGTTAGGGTCCTGGCGTGCCTCCTGTGCTCCGATCACAAATGCTCGTCCTTGAGCTGGCTGATTGTTGATGTTGTTGGCTCGGTTGTTGTTACCACGGTTGTTGGTGTTGTTGCGGTTTTGGTTGTTGAGTCGAGGGCAACGGTTCCGATAGTGCCTCATGTCGCCACATTCAAAACACCCTTGGTTCCGGCGTTCGGTGTTCTCCCTAGTGGTAGGGTTAGCCTTGCAGTTTTGGGTTTTGTGACCCCAAATTCTACAGTTGTTGCAATACCAACATTCACCGTCGTGATGTTTGCCACATTTGTCACATTTAGGTTTGTTGCCCAAGTATGGTTTGGATTCCATAGTGGTGGCAGCATAGGACTTTGGGTTCCCCGATCCCTTCTTATTCGTTTGACCCTGACGGTCACTTCCTCTGTCATTCCACTTACGCTTTGTACCTCCAGAACTACCAGTTTCAGTACTGCTCGGCTCAACCTTGCCCGGTGCAGTTTTCTTGATCAGTGTCCCCATCCTGACTGCCTCATCGGTCAGACTTTGCGCTAAAACAACAGCGCTCCTGAATGTGTCAGGTTTGGAGGATGTAACCAAACTCCTGATTTGCGGTGCCAGACCATAGACATAACGCTCGATGCGCTTGTACTCAGGTGTTACCATATGTGGCACTAGACGTGCTAGTTCCTGAAACTTGGTTGTATAACCAGTGATATCGGCACCAATCATAGTGATGTTCCACAGCTCAGTTTCGACTTTCTGCATCTCGCTACGGGGACAGAATTCCTCCAACATCATGTTTTTCAGTACTTCCCATGACATGGAGTAGGCAGCTGGTCGTCCCAATGATTGGACTTGACTGTTCCACCAAGTGAGAGCTTTGTCAGCAAGAGTGCAGGTGGCATATTTCACCATACAGTCTGGTGAACAGTCACTAATGTCCAACACCGACTCTGTCTTTTCTATCCAGTGGATAATCCCAATAGCACCCTCGGTGCCACGAAAAGTAACTGGCTTACAAGCCTGGAATGTCTTGTATGAACACCCTCGGCGAGTATTCGCAGGTGCCTCAGTATTAACAGGGGTAGAACCGCTGTTATTCATTCCATTCTCGCGATTTCGGCTAGCTTCGTACTCAGCAATACCTTCAGCTATTCGCCGTGCTATCATTTGCTCGGTAGTTTCATTATTGTTGGGTGGGGGAACAGTTTCAGGATTGGAAGAAGGTGTCGTTCGTCGACTGTTCTTAGTCACCCGTCGTTTTGGTGGCATGATTCCGTTCTGCGATGAAATAAATTGCAGGAGTCAATGCCAAGGTATTGAATGTGATGAACAAGATTTCACATTTTTAACAAAGAAACGATATGGAAAATTTGAAGAACAGGTTTTTGGTATCACATGTCACACGACTTTGAAACGCCCATATGTAGTTAGTACAATATAATCACGTTGGCCAGGCGTCATTATATAATGCTAAATACATATTTCCTTTCATCATCATTCAACACAATCGAGTTTAAAGAAAGTTCAAGATAGGAATCAATAGTCAAGGTGTGGTGTGTTTCATGGTTTCCAAGGAATGGTCAAATGTTATTGGTTGGCTACCGTTTCTAACACACGTATATACATGTAGATATACTACTAAAATCGTTGTTAAATGAAATGAATATGAAATACATCCAAACATAAGTTATATTATATCAAAAGGTGTAGCGCTGATACATCAGTTTTATACAAAACAAGATGGGATCCCAAATACGCCCCATCAGCAGTTAGCGCTATACAAAAGTCAATGGGTTTTCCTATACATATACCCATTCTAACAACTGTTTTTCCCCGTTTAGTACATGTCCAGTACATACATACATCTACCATCTGATACTAGTCTATACTACACGTGATGGATTTACTAACATATCCATCATCCAAAAAGTGGCCGGCCTGACGCCCAGTAGGCACAAACCGCCGTACACAAGCCTAGTGAAAATAAGGTAGAAACAATCCCACAGCTGTCCTCAGCACAGCTATCATCACACAAGCTCCAAGTATCATCCCTGTTGTCCTCGCACGCCTCTCTAGTACTCTGACACGAGCACGTGCAGTCTCGGCTATCTCCCTGGCAGCAACCACGTTGCTCAACAAAAAGTGGCAACGCTCATGAATGTCTGCCATGTCTCCATCCAGACGGGAGACATCGCTCTGTAGCTCGGTAAGGTGAGCACCCCTGCTACCAGAAATGCGAAACAATGTGCGAATCACAGCCACAATGGTAGGGAGAGTCAACTCTACGGGCTCTCCAGTAGTAGGCAGTGGTGCGGAGGATCGGGAGGACTCCCCGGTCTCAAAAGTAGCAGGAAAACCCTCTAACGACCTCCACCGCCCCAACATAGGAGTCATCCACTCCAAGTGAGCAAGCCTAGGTACCCTCTGTGGCGGCTCATCACAGTGCATCACCCTCTCCTCTGCCATCGGCGCCTTATCACGGGGCGCAAGTGGTCCTCTAGGGAAATCTCGGACACACATCCGCGGTGTCCTCCTAGGTACCGGTCCTCTAGAAGGTCCAGCAGTCGTATGGTGTGTCGCCATGAAGGTAGACCCTAACATACGAGTGGTAGGGTCAGTGGGGGCAGTAGTAGGTGGGACCACATGTGCAGTAGGTGGTGGGGTGATGTAGGCATCACCGGTGTCATCCGATAGAGCTCTCAGCTGAACTGGTGGACTCACGACTTCGGTGCTAGCGTCGCTATGGTAGGAATCCTCGGTCGGCTCCTCATCAGAAGCATACAAATAGATCGGACTGTGCCTCGACATGCTGAGACAAAGAAGTCGTAGGTGACGTGTCAGTCGTATGTTAGCTGTATGCAAAATGTGTATGCATGCAATGAATGTTTTAGCCAAGGCTATAGTCTAGGTCTCTAAGGTTTTAGGTCGCTTAAAGACTTCTAGTTCGCTATAACCAATGGCTCTGATACCAAGTCTGTCACACCCCGCCAAACGGTAATTTCGATTAGTTATGTTTAGTTTGCGGAAGCTTTAATAATGTGGCGGGGCTGCGAACAGTAATTTCAACCAACCGTTACATACACACTCAGAGCATATGGTTATTGCACAACATAATGGTTAAGGATGCCAATTCAAACATTTGTTACAAAAGTAGTACGACTATGTAAGTCGTAACAGTAGTAGTGACGTTCAACACATTTTAGTTTTAAATCAAAAATACATAAGGTTAAAAATAAGATTTCATAAGTATGACCGCAATGTCTGCAGTTATACAAATGAAATCCCCAAAAGTGGTCCCTACAGTATGTGGCATCCTAATAGGTCCAGGGTTGTCCATCCTGAATGCATGCGATTTCTTACCCAGCTAATTTCCTGAAAAACATAGAGAAAGTCGTCAACAAATATGTTGAGTGAATTTACAGGTTTACATGTGTATGTGGTTTGTTAAACCAAGTCTGTATAAATGATTTGTTATTCATTTATAAAAATACAAGTTATGTAGGGTTGTTACCCTAAAGTATTGTTATACGTGGGATGTCATCCCAAAACATGTTACCGGTTGTTTACCAGTGTAAAACCAGTTACCGGTATGTTTTCCGGTGTCCAACAGTTGTAGGATTCGTTCTTCCTAAAAGTATGTGGGAATTTTACTTAGACTGTGATCCCCTGAAAGGTGAGCTAAACCTCGCAGGTTAAAGTAACGCGACCTAACCCTATAACCAAACCACAACCAGAACTTATGTTGTTTGCCTGAACGGACATTTAAGTATACGCTCCACCGTAGGAGGGTCGTCACGGCAATAGTACTATCCGTATACCCAGTGGCTAGAGTCACCTAGCTAATGGTTACAGTAGCATGTCATGAGGTCTTTCATGCACACATTCCAAGTCTAGGTCCGTACTAGGATCCTTTGTCTAATTCCCAATTAGTTGTGAAAATGTAATATCACAAATCAACATTTGGATAAAAGCAGTAAAGCATTTATAGCTTGATTTCATGTGTTGGCATGCAATTTCTATGTTTAACACCCCTGTGTTTAAAAGCAGAAAACATTTAAAAGTAGGGGCTGTAAACTCACTGTGGTTTGCTCGGTATGAATGCTAGCAGCTGACAGGTAATAGCCCAAAGGTTTGTTAACCTATATACCATAAATGTATTAACATAAGTACGTTTGATTTGTTTAATCAACTTATGTTAACAGTTTGTTTGTTTTGTAGAAATTGTTAATTTCTCAGTAATTTAAGTCGTTGCATTCGTTGGTGATGTTGTGTTGAAATATTGTTATTATTTCACACGTCGTATGCCTTATCAAGTGTGTATATATATATATATATATCATACACGTTCCATTTTATGAATATTCGTTTCGTGAAACGATTCGGGTCACGTCTTATGTTTGGAATGTTTTGGAAGTTTATTGGGCTCGGTCCGATTTGTTTTGTTTTTGGTTCACTATCTTAACCCATTTACATAATCTCTTTGGCCCATTACAAGTCTTGTTCAATGGCCCGTTTATTTATTTTAATTCATTTGTCTTTACAATACTCAGCCCAACCCAAAGTCTTAGGCCCAAGAAACATTCTGTCCAGTTTGTAGCCCAGCCCAGCCGTTCGGCTTGGGCTAGCCGTTCGGCTTGGATAGCCGTTCGGCTTGGCCATCAGCCGTTCGGCTTGGCTTCCGGCCCAACCCACACTTTACTCGATCCAGTCCAATATAATAGGCCCGTTATTTATTTCGATCCAGTCCACAACACTCGGTCCATTTAGCATTTTAGTCCGGCCCAATAATCATTTTAGTCCGGCCCAAATACACAGCCCACCAGACTCGTACACAGCCGATCGGCTTTGAGCACTTAGCCGTTCGGCTTTGGTCTCTTAGCCGTTCGGCTTTGTGGCCTTAGCCGTTCGGCTTTGGCTCGAGTCCAGGCTCTGTTCGTTCTTCCCACTTCCAAACTCGAAATCAAAGTGTGTTTGTGCCCTTTTTCGAGTGATTTTCGTGTTTAGATGCTTAGTATCAACAATATATGTCATTATATCTCATTTTAACAAGTTTAACATATATGATTCATGGATTTATGGTTTGGTTTCATATAACCCATTTCAAGAAAAACAACATATAATCATCAAACTTTATGTGTTATATACATGGATTGTGATATATATATACGAGTTATACAACGAAATTTAGGTATGGAATTCGAAGGTTTTGAAGTTCCCTTACAATGGTGAAGTTGATGGTGACGATGATGATGCGAAGAAGATGATGAGGGCGTTGGTCTGGGCTTGTTGTTCTACTCCTCTTCTTGCTGCTCTCTGCTGCTTCTCTCTTGTGTGTGTGTGCTTAGCAAAGGAGAAGAAGAAGATGAAGGTAGATGATGATGTGTGTGTTAGTGTGTGTGTTGCTCAAATGATCAGGAAGGAGAAGAAATAGCAGTCAAGTATGGGAGATCACAGTCTGTGGTCTCCCAATTATTGGTGTTTGTTGTGTAGTTTAAGCCCGTTAATTTCGAGTACGGGTATAATTTTAGCAATATAAAAGTAAACATTTTATATTTTTATTTTGTAGATGCTCTCCTGGTTCGTTATTTAAACTCGGAATAATGATGTTTTCATTATTTTTAACTGTTGTTTAATTTCTGCGTTGGACTGCTAACATTTTAAATTGAGTGCCAAATTTCAGTCGAATTTCGGGCTCCTATTTTGAGGTAATGTTACAATTGTTTCCAAATGAATGAGAAAATTTGAATTTTTCTCATCTTGATCTCTGAATGCATTTTAAAATTGTTTCTGTTCGTTTTATAATACGTTTTATGTTAAACGTATTTTTAACCCGTTTTATCTATATGTTATAAATACAATAGTACTCGTAATTAATAATTGAATTATTAATTATGTTATATCACCAACTTTTGTTGTACTTATCATTCGGGTTCGTTCCGACACATTCGTACGCAACTTTAAATACTTGCGTATTAGTAATACTTTTTGTTTAAAAGTACTAGGCTGCTAGACTTACATCACTTCAGAAGTTTTATTTTAAACTTAATCAGGAAATTAGCGTAAGAATGCACATGCTTAAATGTTAATTATTACCTAATTTGGAGAGTTGTCACACATAGCAATGTTGTCGCGATACAAGCGCCAGAGGTCAGGGATACAGGCAGCAATGTATCGATTCCAGGAGGACTTGTTGCACAAGCTCAATCAGTTGCTACACTCAACACATCTACACGAGAACAAGATAAAGTCACTATAGAAGCAATGAGGTGGATTACTTATATGGAGTCCATATTTGATATTTGACATGAATTATGAAGTGCATGATAAGGCCAAATTAGCAGTCTACAGATCATATGCTCGATTTGGTGGGACACGGTTAAGGATAGGAGTGGGACCGAGACAAGAAGTTAATTCAAAGAAGTGTCCACAGAAGAGTTTTGTCCCAAATTATGGAGATGGCATTAGAGAAAGAGCACATGAATCTCAAACAAGGAAGAAATCAAGCGTTGGAAGACTATATATATTACTGCATTTTAACTAGATCCAGATCTATATCTAAACAGTAGATTTGAAAAGTATCTGCAAAATTCTAATGCATTTTATATTTCTTCCACCACATTCTACATTTCTTATACTGCATTTTATGCTATTGCAGTTGATGTAAATTATGCTACTGCTTTTTTACTGTAGTAGGTTCATTAAATGCAGTAAAATACGATTTTTCTTTGTAAAATGCACTAAAATCCAATTAAAAACAATAAAATTCAGCAATAAGGGATAAAATGCAGTAGATTCGATAAAATGCAGTAGAATGTGGTAAAATGCAGTGGATTCAACAGCACTACATATTGTTCTACTGCAGTCAAGTAAATTTACTGCATTTAAATATATAATATATGGACACCAACAATATTCTCTTCATTTTAAGTAAAAACACAAAAATCCAGTACTATTAAATTGCAGTCAATTATATTTCTATAAAAATGAGGTTTTTCTTTGTAAAATGCACTAAAATCCAATAAAAAGCAATAAAATGAAGTAACATGGGTTAAAATGTAGTAGATTCATTAAATGCTGTAAAATGTGGCTTTTCTTTGTAAAATGCACTAAAATTCAATTAAAAACAATAAAATTCAGTAATAGGGGATAAAATGCAGTAGATTCGGTAAAATGTAGTAGAATGTGGTAAAAATGCAGTGGATTCAACAGCACTACATATTGTTCTACTGAAGTCAAGTAAATTTACTGCATTTAAACATATAATGTATGAACACCAACAGCATTCTCTTCAATTTAAGTAAAAACACAAAAATCCAGTACTATTAAATTCTAGTCAATTTATATTTCTATAAAAATGAGGTTTTTCTTTGTAAAATGCACTAAAATCCAGTAAAAACAATAAAATGCGATAACATGGGTTAAAATGCAGTAGATTCATTAAATGAAGTAAAATACGGTTTTTCTTTGTAAAATGCACTAAAATCCAATTAAAAACAATAAAATTAAGCAATAAGGGATAAAATGCAGTAGATTCGATAAAATGCAGTAGAATGTGGTAAAAATGCAATGGACTCAACAACACTACATATTGTTCTACTGCAGTCAAGTAAATTTAATACTTTTTAGTTTTTGATATCTACTTTATTTAGATCAGTTTTTCACCACCTTAGACATAAAATGCAGTAACATAAATGTAGATTGCAGTGATTTTTTAATCTATTATTTCATATCAGTTTTACATGAGCTTAAAAAATGTAAAATGCAGTAATTTAAACGTAAAATGTAATAGTTTAAACACAACACTCAGAATCTATTATTCATATTAGTTTTTCACCACATTAAACTTAAAATGCAGTAACTTAAACTATAATTCGGTAACTTAAACGTAAAAAGAAGTAAGTTTTCAAGATCTACTTTTCATATCAGTTTTCAAACTCCTTAAACATAAAATGCAGTAACATACACATAAAATGAAGTAAATGTTTTCCCATATCTACTCATTCAAATCAGTTTTCCACTACATTAAAACGTAAGTGCAGTAATATAAACATAAAATGCAGTGATTTATCCGAGATCTAGTGTGCATAACAGGTTTACACCACCTTAAAACTTAAAATGCAGTAAGTTAAACGTAAAATGCAGTAAGTTTTCATATTACCCCAAAACTTTGGTACAATAAAGCTCGTATAACCCAAAACTCTTTGGTACAATAAAGCTCGTATAACCCAAAACTCGTCCATCTCTTACTCTAGGCCCTTTAGGACTCTGTTTCATTGGGGATGCTTCACTCATTTATGGGGATGTTGCAAGATATCCACAACTGCCATTAGATGGGAGTGCGTGAATTATGTCCAAAGCATACGTGCCCATACTTGCTTCTCGCATACACAAATTAACTACAAATAAATATTAATGATGAATAGAAAGAGGAGAGAAACCAACAATATCCAAATTGACATTTTGAAGCAACATCTAGATTAACTGCTATTAACGTCTCTGATACAAACAAGATGCTAATTATGGCAATTTTTAGAACAACAATAGCATTCAAAACATCTTCAATTAAACTGGTAACCTGGGTTCGGAGCTAAATATAGACACATTCGATACCAAAAACACAATTTTGTCATTTTCTTGATCCATAAACCATCTCCTTTACATTCTTCTGCTGCTCAAGTCTCTCGTTGTTTCTTTAAAAACTTTATACAGCATAACATGAAAGGAGTGGCACGGTTTAATTGTTGATTCACCACCCACTTTTTCATCCCTAAAATCACCACACATTATCTGCAAGAGAAAGAAGGCATAGAACAATAGTAAGAAATTGATTTGAAGATTGATTAAACTATGTCATATTTTACAATCAAAGTCAGATACACAAAATTTAAGAAAATGATTTTGGTGTCTATTGAAGAGGATATAAAGTACAATGAGAGATGTTACTATTGGACCACAAGGGGATCTAACCTCGGGAAAGTATAAGCAGTCAAAATAACACAACAATTATATCTTTGTAGACATCAAGAACTTATTTTTCTTCTCAGCTGGCTTAAGGATCTAAAATGAACACATCAAATTCTCATCAAGAATTAAGATTTTCAAATTTCCAAGTAAGTATAAGTATTAGAGGATAGGTGCTAAACCCAGCCCATTCATCCAATGAATCTTTCCACTACCATTACGATGAGAATGGTCCGAAATGATAGAACAAACTAATATAAAAACCACACTGCAATACGTTTCCAGAAAGTTGGGTTCATATAAAGAACAAAGATAAAAAGGGCTGTTTATAAATCCAAATATTCCCAAAAAGATAAGTTCTTGTAACCAAGTAATCAATCCATCACTCAAAGATTGTTCGTCTTTCACTATACATAATATAGTAATCCAGATATTTTTTATCGTCAACTGAAGCAAATAAGAGCATAAATTAAAACAGTGAACCAGAATAAAGGCAAGAGTTAGATGTGCTTGTAGTGATAGCAGAGGTGACGAGTAGATACGGTGATTATGAAAGAAGTATCGACGAGAAGTATCATACAGTAGCTTCTTAGAAAACGGCATCATTAATTCACAACTATACCACTTGAAAATTGCTACAAATCAAAGTTGGGTCAGTTTCACAGTATGGGATAAAGCACAGTGATTTACCAGATCCGGAACTGAAGGAAATAGTGCCTTTGAGATCACCAACGAAGTACAGTTGGATGGACTTCGTGCAAAGTATAATTACATCTTAATCATCAAATTAATATGATATATTTAAAATGTGGGAGATCAGATAACTGATAAGGGCATTCTTCAATAGTGAATAAACTACTCTTGGTTATATGTCTATCAGTTATGAAAACATCTCTAGGAGCTCATACAAGTTCTAATTCTCCCAATCGATACAGAAGATGCAAAAGTTGTATTAATTATCAATATGATAGCAACGTAGCATATAGAAGCATAAAAAATATCAATTTGCAAGGTATCATACAGTAGGATACATACTTTTATATAATTTAACATTAGGAAACAAATTGAATTTCCTATGGAACAACATTGTTGAGATTGATGAGGTTTCAAAGCTCTTAAATTTTTCAATATGATATCATAATCTAAAACGGGAAAAACCTTAATTCGAGAAATCTCATAGTGAAGAAGCATTGTCGAGTCTGCGACAGAGAATTATACTACAGAGGAGGAGCAGACAGCGGTTGAGAAAAGCGGTGGCGGAGCAGACGGTGGCGGGGGAACAACCGGAGGAGGATCGCCCAAATCGCAGATAGGGTTTTCATAGATGTTTATTAGGTGAGGAGCAAGGAATGTGCAAGGCACGTGATTCTACAATTCGTACTATTTTACTCCGTTTTGCGGTCAGCTACAAAAGTATGTAAAGTATACAAGAATAGTCCCTGGTTGGTTGCTGTAGGGGGACAACAATAGATACGTGGACGCCTCCCATTGGCAGAATCACTGCCTTCCCTGCTCCTTTATGCAGCCCTGCTCCTACGATCCGTTTCTTATAAATCATAGTTTTCACATTTCTAGTTATAAAGAGGGTTTAATGGTGCAGATCGGGTATGAACTTATCACTTTTTACCGAGTTACGGTATGAACCCAATTTATTACACAGGTCGGTAACAAACTTTCAAATTATGTTTTGAGTTAGGGAACGAACTTTTTGTTCACCTAACTCGAAAAGTTCGTTACCTAACTCGAAACATAATTTGAAAGTTCGTTACATAACTCGAAACATAATTTGAAAGTTCATTACCGACCTCGAAACATAATTTGAAAGTTCGTTACCGACCTCGAAACAGAATTTGAAATGAAAAAAAAGTTTGTTACCTAACTCGAAACATAATTTGAAAGTTTGTTACCGACCTGTGTAATAAATTGGGTTCATACACTAACTCGGCAAAAAGAAAAAAGTTTGTTCCCCAACTCGAAACAAAATTTGAAAGTTTGTTACCGACCTATGTGATAAATTGGGTTCATATCCTAACTCGGAAAAAAGTAATAAGTTCCTACCCGATCTGTGCCATTAACCCTATAAAGAGAAAGCAAAGATTTTTCTTTACTTAAATATTTTTTCACCAAAAACCAACTTGAGCACGTCTTTTAGTTTTCAGCTTAAAAAAAAAACATCCAAAGTTTTCCGTAAGAAAATGCACACCGAAATAATTCACGGAGATTATCTTAAATATGATTTTATTTTTCCGACTCTCCATGCTAACAAGGCTATTTTGCACCATGCTCGGGCCAAAGAGTTTCAATCTTAGTTGGTGCAAGTGGGTGCTCGGAAAAGTCAACCTCTTTGCTTGGCGTGCAGAAATGGACCGTCTACCAACAAAGGCTGCATTGATTAGAAGGTGAATTCAGGTTACATCACCCCTTTGTTCTTTATGCAACCAATTTGAAGAATCAATTGAACACCTTCTAATCTCATGTGAATATGCTAATTTGTTGTGGTGTTTTATAAGTTCATGGTGCAAAATACCTCCTATTTTTGTCTTTTCTGTTCGGGATATCTTGTGTTATGCAGATAAGGAGCTTGGGGAAAATAACATGGTGATACATGCAATTATATTGACTGCTTGTTGGTGTATTTAAAAAGCAAGAAATGAAGCCTGTTTTAATGGGACTATTCCTTCACGGTACCGACTTAAAGAGGAAATTCCAAGCTCAAGTTTTTTATGGATCAAGAATAGAGCCAAGTTGCATCATTTGACATGGGATCAGTGGACAAAATTCAAAGTGCCAATGCATGAAGTGAAGTTGGCTGTCAGGAAGTGAACGTTTTTGTTGGTCATTAGGATTGCAATCGGTGGTGTATAATTGTGGGTAATACTTATGAGTAATGGTTGTTTTATTGATTCTGTAATTGTAATTATAGGCTCTAGATCCATATGGGGTTCTATAAAAAACGATATAAGGTGAAAACCGGTGCTCGACCGTTATATTCGGGGATTTTTTCCTGGACTTGTTTAGGTTTTTTTCATCCTTTTTAGTTCCCTCCTAGTTCGGATCTAGAGTTAGGGTGTATTATTTATAAGGGAGATTATGATGGTGTATGTACCCTTTGTACAATTGCGACTTCTAGTATCTTGTTAATAGGCGACTTTTATAATATACTGCCTTTAAAAAAAACGTGCGAAAATTACATTATACAGTTTCAAATTAGGGAATATAGAACTGAATCTAGTTATTTTGAAAACATATGGATCTCGTTAACCAGTTTTTCAATATTCAAAAACGATGACCCAGTAGGAGCTGTTGCGATTTCCGCCTTTTTCCTCCACTCGATAGCCTTGTTTCTCATCTTCTCCCCCTTTACCCCCTCCATCAACTCCTTTACAAGTTTCTCCACTTCACCCCTCTTTACATTTCTCTCAATCTCCATAGCAACTTCCCATTCTGTACACATTAGTCTACAATTCGTCTTTTGGTCGGCCGAAAATGGCCAACAAATCATTGGAACCCCTGCAGACAAGCTCTCAATCACTGAACCCCAACCACCATGAGTCAAGAACCCCCCAACTGAAGAATGGTTCAACACCTCTTCTTGTGAACACCAGCTTGCAATAAAGCCTTTACTTTTAATTGCGTCCGCAAGTTCTAAAGGCAGAACTACAGAACCGCCATCGACTAAATCGCTCCTAATTATCCAAAGAAAATTATGGTTGCTATTAACAAGTCCCCAACCAAATTCAATTAAAGTTTCTAAAGACATTACTGCTAAACTTCCAAAGTTGACATAAACCACAGAGTTGGGTTCTTTAGACTCGAGCCACTTGACGCACGTGGGTTCTTCCTTCCTTAAACTATAGTTTATGAATTTCGAGTTCTTGTTTTCTTTTTGATCGGTAACCTGATTTAGAAGTAACTCCATGGGCCCAACTGTGTAGATTCTAGGAAACTTGGATCTAAGCTCCTTGATGAGACTACTTTCTAATTCGTCGAAAGTATGTATTATCATATGCTGAACTTTATCAGCCTCATGTGCCATTTGAACTAAGAAATCTAATGACTTAATCGTAGTAGGTTTTACACCCAAGACGTGTTCCGGTAAATCCCTTAAACGGATTCCTTTCATCCCCGGAATGTCCACTAAGGTGTCAAGATATCCATTTGTTACATAGCTTTCATCTGCAAAACAAAAAATTATCCAACTTATCAAGAATCGTTATTGTCTAATCTCCAAAGGAATTAATAGACTTTCTTATGTATGTTAGAAAATTTCAATATTTAGTGGTGTCTTTTTATATCCAGTAACCTATTCATCTAGCAGTAATTTTACTTTTTTGGATTTATTGCTTATTTAATTTACGATACACTGCACCATAAAACTCTACATATCATATGATTGGAACATAGAAAAGAGAAGAATTAACTGCGGGCACCATGCACTGTGCTTTGAAATTTGAATATTACAGTAAAATATACAGGAAGCATGCAAATTTGATACACTTTATTTTTTTAGTTTTTATATAATCTACCACTGAAAATTCACTTTATTTTTTATGGATCGAGTTCTTTAAGGCCGTAGCGTGCAAATTTGACTATTAAATAGTTTCAATTTGGGTTAATTACCTAAAAACACAACATACTTTCAATTTTGTCATATTTTTCCCACTGTAATTTTTAATGTCTCAATTTTCTCATCGAACTTTCATTTTTTGTCCCATTTTTTCCATTGTACTTTTAATGTCCCAATTTTCTCATAGAACTTTAAAGTTTTGTCTCTATTTCCCCAATCTGTAACAAATCTATCATTTTTTACGTCATTTTAAAAAAAGTTTTATTTAAAGTTTTATATAATTAATCATTAAAAAGGTTATATTTCAAGTTTAAGTGATAAGTTTTGTAAATATAAATGTTTTTGAATTATTAAATGATAAAAAAACTTTAAATACAACTTAAAAAATGATATATTTGTTACAGGTTGTGAAAATAAGGACAAAAAAAATTCAATGGATAAATTGGAACATTAAAAAGTACAATGGGAAAAAAAGACAAAAAACGAAAGTTAATTGGAACATTAAAAAGTACAATGAGAAAAAGGGACAAAATTAAAAGTACATTGTGTTTTTAGGTTATTAACCCTTTTAACTTTAAGGTTTGACATGGTAAAAATTTTTTTTTGCCATATTAGAAAAAATTGAGACGTAAAATGAAAATGTAATTCCTTTCAAATAATTTGGGACAACTCCAAAATAAAACGTGAACTAAATAAAGTGGGATGAAGGAAATTATATAATCCGTGATACAATATCGAAGTTCATATTTTATAACAATCACATGATATAGTCATTTAATTTGTAAAACAAAACAATTTTCAAATGCTAAAAGAAAAAGTGGGATCTAGTTGCGGATTTGATTAAGTTCGTCGGAGTGACGGAGTAGATTCAGAATTTCATAAATATATATTCCATTCTTCGACATGGTTTAAAGAAAATTAATGTGACATAACGTGATAATGCGATAGACTTTCTATACATATGCTCTATATATGCATTTGTGTGTACTTAGCCTATATAAGAGATAGTTTAACTCGATGAGGCGAAAGATCCGACTTGTATTAGTTTTTTAGTTAGCTACAACATATATCAAATCTTTTGGTAGTTAAATTAGTTACTAAGTTAAAGAGATCTAACCTTTAAGTGGAACAATTCCTTTTTCCATCAGAACTTTTGCTTGGTAAAACCCCATGAAACCACAGGCAGCAAGTGTCCAATAAATGATTATGGGGACCCCAAGCCTCTCAGCAGCAAGCGGCGTTTTAGCAAAACTCACTAGTCCATCGGAAACCATACAAGTGGCCGGAGTTTCAAGTCTACCAACAAGATCAAGCAAGGAAGGCAATAAATTGGTTGCCAGGTAACTTGTGATTTGAGATATGGTTTGCGTTTGTTCAACGTTGTCATGACCATCCGGAATCGTTTTGAAATGAAAACCAGGAAAGTTGTTTAGATCGTGAGATCCACTCGACTCAAGAAGGCGTTTATGGTTGGACTGAGTGTTGACAAAGGTTATATGAATGCCCTTGTGATGCAACACCCTTGCTAGTTTAAGCATACACTTGATGTGGCTTTGTAATGGATATGGTACGAACACGGCGTGAGGCTTCTTTCCGTGGTTTTCGATGGTTGTTTCCATCGATCGATCATGTATGTTGGGATACAAAACTTGTGTAGTTAGTTGTATACTATATATATAGAAAGAACCAGTTGTGGCTAATTAATTGTTTACCGAAAGTAGTAGTACTTGCATATGTTTAAATATATAGTACATGCAACTAACAGATCAAAGTATTTGTTTATGTTAATCAATATCAATATTAAATATATCAAAAGTAATTAAATTTATCTATGATTAACATAGAACTCTAGGTTGGCTTCAACTAAAACGTTTACTTTTTAATGTCACTATGCCAGTTGCTAGTCTACGATATTGTGGTTATTAAATAAACAAAGGCGCAGCTATTTAGGTAAATAGGTAAACGGATTTATTTTTTCAGAAAAGTCAAAATTATTATCCTATAATATCAATTCACAACCCGTTATGCATAGTTAATGTTTTATCTTTTGTGGTCTAGATTTATAGATAAAAAATATAGACTATAAAAAAATTCAAATTGAGTAAGACGGTTAGTGGTTGTCAACATTCAATTAAAACAAATTTTGTGGATATAATTCAAGTTCAATTCTTGACTCTTACATTATATTCCTACATTTTTTACTTACTAATTATAACTCGTGAATTCGCGGGCTATCACATAATTTTTAAACAAAATTTTTATTACATTTTTATTTTACTACACAATTTTTAATTAACATATTTATGTGACTGATATTGTATAACTATTTTTAATTGGAAAGAAAGACGTATATGTCTTAAGTTTATAAAATATGATTAAATTAAAATAATCAAAATATTGTTTATTTTTTAATAATAGTATCCTACATATTGTAGATCTCAATGATAGCAAAATAATTTTTAGGATCTCAAATTTTTATCTTTTATTTCATTAATGAAAGGTGTCTTAAGTTTTTCTTACACTATGATGATGTTTTTATTATAAACCCTTTTTTACGTTAATGCACGATACCGAATCAGATTTCCTTTATAACGTGAAAAAGTAAAAACTTGAAAACTTAATACTTTCAAGCTTATAAAATTATTCTTACACATATTTTTTAATCAAACTTATATATAGGAAAATAATTTATAAGAGTTGATCAACACCACTTGGTACCATAAGTATGTGATAAAGAGACACATATAATAGTAAATTGTTGATAAGTAATATAAGATGATGTTGCACAGTAAATGAGTTTTTAGTTTAAAAAATATCATAAAAATGTTCCGTCACGACAATATTATGATTTTCTTCACGGACCATACACTCATATTTAAAATAAACTAATGTTTCATTTTTTTCTTAACAAAAGTTAAAATGCAACTCTTTTATTGTGCAAAGGCATTTTACGTTTTTATTATCGAGTTATTTGGTATATTAGATTATTTTTTCTTTCTACTAAGTTGCAATTATAATTTGGATTGTTGTGATAATAAGGTAGCCGTATATAATAGCAAAGTTCATATATAAATAAAAGAAGATAGAAAAAGACCTTTTTCATGGGGTTAAATCCAAAGACTACACTGCAATATCACATTATTATATTGAATCCAAGCAAACAAAAAATCTGAAGTTAATATAGCTAAAAAAAAGAAAGGAAAAAAAATATCTATCAGAAATTTATCGACTCTAAGTGTAATGTTTTTTTAAGGAAAAAACATAAACTAAATAATAATTGAAAAAAGGTAATTTGGAGGGTATCCCTGACTCATGCACCATATTTTAGTGATACGCCTGTCCCACCCCGCGATGCGAAAATCAATGCCATACAAATAACATATCCACATATAACCCACATATGCCAAAGCACGGATTCAAGCCCGTCACCTATAGGTCACATATGTGGGGTCTGAGATTTATAAATGTCACACCCCCCCAATTCGTTGATTTTGATTAGCGGAAGCATTTAGTTAAGTATGGGGGTAATGACACCAACATAGTACATACATACGTATAAGAGCATATGATTACAACAGAATATATGTATTAAGATGTCAATAGTAATAGTTACCAAGTTTTACAATTCATCGAATTGTACAAACGTAAAAGTAGTTATGTTTACAAAAGTAGATTTCGTAAATATGACTAAAAAAACTTTAGTTATATAAAAGAAATCCATATGTTTCAAAAGTTGGCATCCTAAAGCTTCAAGGGTCGCCTATGTTCCATGTGTGCAGGTGGTCCTTACGTGTGCTGCTAATTCCCTGAAAAACATAGTAAAAGTCAACAACGAGGTTGAGTGAATTCACATGTTTTAAATTTGCAAGTACAGTTCGTTAAACCAAGTACGTTCGTAAACAGTTGTTGCCATAATAGTTAAATAAACGCTTTGTGGAATGTTATCCAAATATAGTTCGGTTGGGATGTTGCCCAAAATACAGTTTACGTGGGATGTTACCCAAAATACAGTTTAAAATACGTTGTTGGTCGTTCTCCAGCGTTTCCAAAACAGTACTGGTCGTTCTCCGGTCTAAAGACGCACGTGTCGTTCTCCCGTCCAACTCGGCCAGTCGTTCTCTGGCACAAAACACTGCTGGTCGTTCTCCAGCGAAACACAGTACCGGTCGTTTTCCGGTTTACCAAACAAAGTTTAACAAGTTTATAGTATGAAACTGTTATTTCATAAATACCAGTTTTGTGTAAGAGTTCAACAGTTTAAAGTACTCTAATCGTTCGAGTAAAACAAGTATACAATCATGTAAGTAAAAGCAGATATGACAATCAATAAAGCAGCTGACTATGTTTCTCACCCCAAGTTGAAAGCGGTAAAACAGTTAAAAGTTGGGCTGTGAACTCACCTGTTGAGCTAAGTAAAGCTGCGAGCGCTAGCAAAGCCTAAAGGTCAAGTGAAATCTCTAAAGCCCTAAAGTAATAGATTTTATAAGTATAATTATGTGAACAACAACAACAAAATCGGACACACAACAACAACAAAACGTATCATCAACCTCATCTTCAAGATCCAAGCTCAAGATCCACCATTTTCATCTCCCACCTAACTTTCGATTTCACTCAAATTTGGTAAGATTTCGCCACTTTTCCTTGTTATTTCGTGATTATTATGAGTGATATACCATGTATTAGTGTTTCCACAACAGATTATACCCTAAAATCGACCCAAAACTCATTTTCCCCAAATTTTCATCGAATAGTTCGTTGTGTCGCTTTTGGTCCAAAAACAGTGGTGCGACACAAGCTTTTGTGTCGCATTACCTTTCCTACGTCTCACATAGCGACACAAGCCATTATGTCGCAGACTACTCAATGTCGCACATAGCGACACAACACCTTATGTCGCATAAAATTACGAATGTCGCACATGGCGACACTTTGCAGATTCGACATTCTGATATATTTCAAAGAGTGAATCAGACATACCATTCAAGATGTGATCACGACTGATGAAATCATCATTTTTCCACTTGCATCTCTTACGAGTCTGATCCAACATTTCCTCTTCACTTGCCTCAGGACAAGGTGTACTCTGAACATAAACCACTTTCAAAGTTGTCAACAAGAACTTCATCTTTTTCTGCCATCGCCTGACATCAATCCCATCAAACTTTTCAAGTTTTGAAAACTTGGAAGTCATGTCCTTCATAGATTCTACCATTGAATCAACGAAATATTGCATTTGATAGTTGGAAATTATGAACTGGCATGATTCATTTGCACTGTTGAAAAATCACTTGCGCAAAGAAATTGTGTGTGTGTAAATCATTTACACGGATATGTATATAAAGTAAAACAATGATAATAATAATGATATATAATGATGATGATAATAATAGTAAGCAAGCAAAGTTGTTGATCATGAAAGAAATTATTGTTTTTGGAGGTGTTACCATAGAATAGAGTAAACTAATAGTTCCAAAACAAAAACAAGGCAATCATGAATGAGTCAGGTTGAAGTTCTTAGTGTTGGAATATTGTCGAATATCATAATAATTGGTAAGTACATCATTAAAAGTGGAGTCCTTTTTGGGTCGCCCTCAATGAACAGTAAGAGAAATATATAGAGAAATAATATTAATTGGAATTAATATTATATTTAGTTTATTAATTGGAAATTAATTAGAAACTAAAAGAAATTATGAAAGCATGATCCAACCGCCGGATGGAAGTTTCATCCGGCGGATGGATTGAGAAAAGGGTTCACGTGGTGGAACGGATGGAAGGGTTTTATGGAAACATCATCCATCCGCCGGATGGAAGATCCATCCTCCGGATGGATGGATGTCCCACATCGGCCAGATGACAAGCCCTTAGGCCTCCCTCTCCCCTATAAATAGAGACCTACCCCTTAGCTTTCTAGTTGCACCTACCTTTGAATTGAATAGTTTTCAATTCTTCTTCTCTCTTTCTTATTCCTGCTCCTTGTAAGAGTTTTGCGACCAAGAGTAGTGACCTTAGGAGACTTGGGAATTCTCTTAGTTTTTTTGGGTGTGAGCCATTAGAGGTGTTCTAGTTTGGGCACTCACCTCCAAGCAAGAAGGTTCTGCTTGTTCGTCTACGCGTGAGAATTTGTTTTCTCAAAGGTTAGTATTTTCCTTATTTATCTTAAGTTATTTTATTGCTTTTATTTATTCAAGTTAAGATCCCTTATGGTTTAGTTTCTTAATTGCCTTAGATTAATGTTGTTATTATTCCGCTGCGCATATTAATCTAGTTAGGGAATAGAAAACCCAACACTTAGCAACCTTGAGATCGAAGGTCCTTTCATGTTGCTTCAACTTGGGAATAGTTAGATGCAGGTAGCCACCAAACGGCATTTCATCATTGATGCCACGAGTGGTGTAGATCTTATCAGTTGAGTCGATATCTGGTAAATCAATATAGTAGATATAGGGGGCTTATCAAACTTGGGATGCAGTTCGGCTAGGATTAAGACGATGTTGTTTTCAATGGATATCTTCACATTCTCATACGGAACACCAGCAATGGTTACGTAAAAGTGGATGGCTTCATCAGTTTCACGTGATGAATCTGGTGCGATTAACGTAAAGTTAGGTTCTTGATCATTAAAATTCCTGTTCTACGGTTGTACCACCTGCTCATCTTCCTTGTTCTTTTTATAAATCGATTAAGTATTCCATCACCTTTTGCAAAATTCGTTCAACTGTAAATTACTACAAACTGTACAATTGATTAAAAAAATCGTTACTCTTTAACACTTACCATAGAAAGATGATTTAGCAGCAGCAAAAGCATGGTATTGGTTATCGTGGACAGCGTTGGTATTAATCAAATGATAATTAGAAGCAGCAGCAGCAATTGGACGGAATTGGGAGATCACGGGCCTAGTGTTGGTGAGGAACATCATCTTCTTGGAACCTACGATTCTGGAAAAAACCATCTCTCCGATCGATCAATCAGTCGAGATCAAATTAAGGGTTCATTAAGGGTTTCTTTGTTCTCTTTTTATCTATTTGTTTTATTATAAATTATTTATATATATATTGTAACTTTTATATATATATATATATATATATATATATATATATATATATATATATACTAGTGTTAAAGCCCGTATGATGCACGACAGTATGATATTTTTTTATTTATTGGGTAACACGTATACAGTTATTAAAGTTTATGCATGCTTACAAAGTAGTAACCTTCAAATGCGCTTGGGATGAAATTCTCAATTGGCGAGTACATACATACGCATTGGGTTAATCATGTGAAGCAAATAAGTGATATAAAATGTTTGATATCAACTTTGGGCTTGAATTGTTGTTATATGAATTGTACAAAAGTATTACAACCCGACATAATTGGGGTTAATCATGTGAAGCAAATAAGTGATATAAAATGTGTGATATCAATTTTGGGCTTGAATTAGTTGTTATATGAATTGTACAAAAGCATTACAACCCGACATACACAAAAATCAAATAACGGGGAGCATTAATACCACAGTCTCAATACCGTACTCATACCGTACCGGTCCCGTACCCGTACCGGTACCATACCACTTCAAATGGTACGGTATTCGGTACTTATAAAACTTATTTTTTTAGATGCGGTACTTTCGGTACGGTACCGGTATTTTCCCAGTTTAGTACCCGGTACCATTATATAACATTATATCTTTTTACCACTATATAATTATACAATAATATTGTCTATTAAAAAATAAAAATGACTGCTGATAACACATGCTATATATACTGCGACTTATGAGTTTTTAACATTCACAGGACCAAAATTCTAATCATCGTCAATTATTAGGATCACAATAAACTACAATCGTCATCATAATATGCACCCACCATCGGCATCATCATCATCAACAACAACAACAATAAAGAATATTAAAGTACCTATATACTTTATACGCAAACATATAAAATTATATGGTTACAATTTACGACACTTTAAGTAATGAGAATCATCATTTAGGATCATGTTTGTTTTATTTGTTTCATATCATAATTGTCAACTTTATTTATTTATGTTATAATATAATCAATGTTGTTATTGATAATTTGGTGCTTGATGAAATAATGTGACAATATGGACTATTGGGTACTTTATTTCGAAAACATAAACATGGAGATTTTTTTGACATTTTTTGGTTTAAGTTACCATATTTGGTCGAGTTTGGTATTGAGGTGATTCTATGTTTTTGTGTTGTACCACTTTTACAACCGAATCTTGTTCACTCTTGTTATTTTATATTTCCGGTACCAAACAGGTATAGTACCATTTTTTACCGTCTCAATACCCGTACCGTATCGGTACCAATATCATTTCAATTGGTACTGTATTTGGTACTCACATTATGGCCAAAGTGAAAAGCGGAATCAACCGATTTGGTACGGTACGGTACCGGTTCTGTACCATGCTCATCCCTAATTATGACAATTATGCATAAACAATAAGAAGTAATATGATGAACTTACCACAAAGTAGTAACCTTCAAATGCGTCCCGGATTAATTCTCAATTGGCCAGTACATACGTACATATAAGAAACCGAATTAAATATAACCAAGAGCATCTAAACCTAGCCGTAATATGCACTCGTAATATTGGGTCAACCTTTATATTTGATTTGTAACATACGATTTGAAAATTTGAAGATAGCGAAAAGTAGGGTAGTACTTTTATTAATTATGGTTAAGTTTTTAATGTATTTTATATGCACATGCGTTTTCCATAATTATAATTAAAAGTTTGAAATTTAAAATGGTCATTAATTTAGTCAACATGTACATGTTTAAGGAAATTGAAGGTCACGTAGGCATGATGCCATGGAAGGTTTAATTGTGAAAAAAATTAAGGTAATGACACATATGAATTTTAAGTACTTGGCAACATTTGATTGGTACCACGTGAGCATAATTAGACCTTCTGATTTCCACTTTTGTTAATTAATAAGATAATATATATATATATATATAAAAGATGGAAATAATATATTATAATATAAATTTAAGATGGAAATAATATTTACAATATCAATTTTAAGATGGAAATACACATGACTTGTATAACAAATATCCGAATAATCAATATACCGTTTCATAAATAATACTCATCGTTTGCTACGCAACGCGATTATAAAGAAATATAAATAATTTATGTTGTTGGCTTAATCTAACACTTTGATACAATGTCTAAGTTACTTCTTCATATAACTTGCCTAGTACCGGCGCAATGCGGAAGCTACAATATTATTAATTGTAAGGTTACAATTAAGTTTAAATGTTGGCAATTGAGGTATTCATTATTCGCCCCGACAACATCTAAGTTTCTGCAATCAACATATTCATTACCCGTTCAGGTAAAAGTTAAGTTTAAAGGATTTATTGTTTCGTTATGCACTCAAATTAATTTTGTCTTGTTACTATTGTACGCTTCCAGCTTTTGTACCATCTATTGTTTAGGGTTAACCTTCTAAAACCTCTACCATATGTTTTTTGCATGTTTTTGGTTACATAAATTGACACATTTTCAGAAGTTCAAAATATACAATAAAAGTTAAACGCATACAATAGAAAGTTTCAGAAAGTATACATCATACGATAGATGGATTAAAAGATAGGTGCATATTATAGTAATACGTCCAAAGTATATCGCATGACAAAACAATTATCGCCATATCGTAATTGGACCAATATTCCAAGTTGGGGGAAAATCATTAAATTTATAGTAGTTATATATGTAAGAAACCAAAGAATAATAATAATAAAAAATATTACTATACTAAAGAACTTAATCTTTTAACTCTAATATAAGTTTGCTACCTTGCTTTTACAAATCATGTGGGTAATATAAACATGTAAAATACTTTGTAGTTTCATGGCTTCCCCAACCTTTCAAGGTTTATCCCACAGTGAACGTAGAGATTTCAACTACAATCACACACTATTATTTCAATCAAGTCGGTCCAAACATAAATATAGATATCCTAAATTTTCAGATCTGAAAACTAAATAAGAATTAATGTACATCGAGTATACAAATGACATGTAAATTAACACACACACATACACTCGCTTTCAAAATGTTAATCATAAATGAAATCAGTGGTAGTCCAATTAAATGATTTGTCGGTAGTAGAAAGAACGGATGATGCGGTGGTGGGATCATTTGACGGAGGTATGAGTAATCATAATCCCGTATGTATTGGTCTCGATGGTCTGTGAGAAAAGAGGATGATATGCGTGAGGAATAGAAATGTACCCTAACAATTGAAAAAGGGTAAGAGACTAACGGGACAGCTTTGTCAACTTTTGATCAGTTGACTTTCATTGTGGGCATCACTAATCAGAAGGGTATTTTAGGGGTTTTCGATGTTCCTTTACTAAGTTTTAAAGCAAAGGAGAGAAATGCATAATAAAGGTTTTAGATTATTAAAATATCACAGTTAAACGCATGTAATCTAATCTAAATCTAATCTAAATCCGAAATACATATATTACACTTTGGGTCAAACATTTACAAAGAAATCGTGGCAACTTTAATTATCATAAACCCTAACTCTGTAGTATATAAGAAACATAATTATGACATCATCAATTTAACTCAAATTTAATTAATCAATTAAGTGTTAAATATCAAATTAAAATTAAGACGTTTATTTTAATTAAATAATCATATACACGTGTTCTCTAGTTAACTAATATAAGTACTAAGTAGGCAGCAATTTTGTGTGGATTTTGTTTAGAATCAATTTAATTTTAATTGATGGCTTCAACTCTGAAAACAGATTCTTCTACTTCATCAACTCTTTCAGAATTTCATCACACTCCTTCTTACTGGTATTATTTTCTTCCCGATATCATTTTTTTTCCATTTAATTTATTATAGATTCATCTTCTGTACTGTTTTGCAATTGATGAACCTCATGATCCAGATTGCAAATATTTAAGATTAAATGATCAGTAGTTATATGTGCCCTAGTTAGCATGATTGAGTGTCAAGTAGTAGTAATAATTAACATCTTTTTTACAGTATTAATAATCATGATTCATCGATAATTGCTAAATTTGAGGCTTTTTAGTCTAAGATTAAGACTACAGTATTTAATTTTATGGATATATATAAACTTTGAATGTATGTGTCATCTGTTTTGAAAGGGTTCATGTGAATATTGAATTTGGAAGTTACTCGGTTTGAAGTTAGATTATTAAATAGGAAATCGATAATGTACTTGTACCCAATATCGATTTAAGGAAAAAAAACCGATTTAAGGTTTTCTCATTTTTATTTTATGTCTTTTTGTTTTGACTTGTTGAGTTAGTTAGCCGGTCAGCCACCACGCCCGACCATGGTTTTTTGATGACTTAGGTATAAGTTCAACCCCTTTTCTATTCGATTTTCCCTGTTATAAAAGTGGAATAATTTATAGTTTGAGTTTGACTTGATGCCCGTTGATTATATACAAGATTTATGGTTTTCTATTTGAATTTTGTTGTAGTGAAGAAAATGTATATTTGCTCTGCAAGAAACTATGTGAGGACGGAATAGCTGATGTATCCGAACTCTTTGTTGTCTTCATCTCCAATGAGAATAAGCATGTATGTTTACTCTTTGGCTTGATATTGACTCACAAGAAATGTTATACTCTGTACAAGGTTATGATATTATGACATCACCATTGCTGAGTGTTTAATTTAATTAGATGATGAGTGAGAAGAAGACCCTTCTCTTAATTCATCGTGCTTTACATTTTACAAGTGAAATCAAGGATTTGTTTAAATCCTTGCACTTTTAAAGCTAATGAAGCTAAATGCCGTCTTATCGATCCAAATGTTATTTGTGAATGGTAATATGCATTATTGAGTAAGGTCATGCTAGTTAAAATGGACTTGCCATATCCATCCTTTCATTCAGTGGCTGGGTATTTCTAAATTTTGACCATTAAATCTGATATTGGTACATCTTTTCCATATTTAATTAGTTAGTTAAAATGGACTTGCCATATCCATCCTTTCATTCAGTGGCTGGGTATTTCTAAATTTTGACCATTAAATCTGATATTGGTACATCTTTTCCATATTTAATTAGTTAGACACAAAACATCGCTTTCTTAATGAAGCTTATGACTTGTGTACACATACTGCAAAGAGAATCCCATTTCTAAATTCTAATTCTGGTTAGCATCAGATATGCTATACAATGCAGATGATAGGGGAAACAGATAGTTACATCATGCGTTTGTACTAAAATCTTTCATGCAACTGTCTTACAAGGTCCATGATGGTTTCACATGTAGTTGCAAGTAGTTATATTAAGAAAGTGAAAACGACTAGACTTTGCACGAAAGAACCCTCATAACTTGCGCCTTTTTTAAAAAACATCTTCACATCATAACATATGTAGAATTCTGTAAGAACAAACTACATTGTATGGTAGACGATTATTATTCATAGATTTCACTTTTATTGGACGTTATCCCTTGAAGGGCTTCTGAACATTGCATATGGTGACTCCTAGGGTGGTTCAGTAAATGTTGAAACCTATGGTGAGCAGCTAGATGCTGTATGGAAATACCCTGATTACATGAATATGTGCCATTACCACACCTTCTTTAAGTCGTCAAAAGTCTATTTCTTCCAGTTTTGCATTTTGACAAAAATGCATATTTCTCTATATACATGATGGTTTTGCACAAGGTCTCCTTTAAAATGTATGTCCAATGTAAGAGAACTTAAGTACAGACTAATTCCATTAACTGTAATAATGCAGATACCATTGTGGCATCAGAAAGCTAGCCATAGAGCTGACGGAATAATTCTGTGGGATTATCATGTTATATGCATTCAGGTAATGTGATCGCCACGAGTATGCTTCATATATTACTATCTTAGTAAAGTGAGTAAATTTGATTCATAGAGAGAAAATAGAAGTCGTATATCATATCTTGCTGAAGTTTAAACACTATGTACTGTTTCAATAGAAAAGAAAAGGAGAATCTGTTGACCGAGTATGGGATTTAGATACAAGTCTTCCTTTTCCGTCAACCCTACCATCCTATGTGTCAGAAAGTATCAGACCATCTTTCGAGCTATTTTCTGAATTTCAGAGGTAAACAAATTCGCTACTAAATTGGTTTGTTAATTGTAAATAATGATCAACTGATCCGTGATCTCAGGGTGTTCCGTATAGTGCATGCTCCAGTATTTCTCCGTTATTTTGCCTCTGATAGGAGACATATGAAGGATTCTGAAGGAAATTGGATATCTCCTCCACCACAGTATGAATTCATAGTAGCTGAAGGTAAATGTAAAAGCATGTAGTTCAGAAGTTAATATTAATAACATCAAACTCACCATTGTGTCTTGAGGTGGCCATAATACGCAAGGTGAGGGTAGTTATTCGTGAGATTCCAAAGAAACCAGGCCAGTTTGTGTTGACCAGAAACAGTATTTGTCCAAATTTTGCATATATGTGTATGTTAATTATGTTCTAAAAGAATATGCTGTTACAGTATAACCCATTTGACCTGGTTCCCTTTTAGCTAATTTTTTATTTTACTTTTTAGAGAATAGAGATAAGATATACCCGAGTCATTCCATTCATACCAGTTTGTTTTAATGTGTAAAAAAGAAGTCGACAGAAGTTTAAACTGTTTTCCACACTGTGCAGACTTAACTATTTTGTGAATATTCTAGTGTTGTTTCTTTCTTGGACCTTTTACTTTAAAAACTAAAACTGAGAAGCAAGATTATATTCTAGTTGTCAATGACACTTGCCGATATTTGAACACAATCTCATGTCAAGGGATCACAAAACTTGCTCAAGTGTCATCCTCTGACCTTGAATGTCAAGGCTGTTACCTTCTGGATTCATACATAACTTGATTTCTATAGGTGGTAAGATGTCTCAGGCAGGTTGATTTAAGAAGTCAAACTGGGTGTTTTTAATACTGGGAAGAGGCCGTGCGAGGTTGCATTGACCTTCAAGCACTTTTTTGTCCATTTTATCAATAAAGTTGTATAATAGTCAATTCTCTTTAAAAAAAAAGTTATATCCATGACAGTAATAATACAAATTTATAAAGAAGCTGTTTAGAAGGTTCTATACTCTACAAATACACATTTGGTGACTTTTGACATTTTTGACCCTTGGAGGGTGAAATTTTGATTCGACGGAGTATAAGTAAATGGGTTGGCAGTACCACCTCTAAGATTAAGTTCTTTCTCTTTTAGTACAATTGTTTGTCACTTTGTAGTTCATCAAGTATCGATATAGTTTAATTGTAGTTATTGATCTTTTCTTCTTAGTTAAATAAATTAGGGATAATATTGAAGTGAAAGCTGCTTATTAGAAAATCAAAAGAGATACAAGCAATAGGCGGTGATGTAACATATGGGATTCTTTACTTCTGACTGAAGCATCTTCTTTGCTCTTTCACTTTCAACCTAATCGGAATATTACCAAAAAATTTCTTGTTTTTTGATTTTTGCAGATGGAACTGTGCACAATTTAAACCAGTACATTGACATGTCAACAAAAGATTTGTTGAAAGATTTTGAACAAGACTCCATCAATGAGGTTTTCACCAAACACTTAGGCGTATTGGTGGGCGAGAGTCAGTTGGAGCAATTCTTCTCTTGCATTTCTCAGTAGTTGGTAATTTTATTATCTACTACTGCATATCATTCTTTGGGTTCTGTTTGCAGTTTATTCTTTCTTTACACCACTACAGTTGCACCTTTTTTGAATGCTTAAGGCCTACATCTACGCGAGGATTTTATTTCTATTGTAAATCATCTGCTCGAGTCACTCAGTGAGTTTTTTTGTTGTGAGATTATTTTGGTTGCTAAGAAGTGATTTATCTGTATTTTAGTATACTGGGACATATGAAAGTTCCTACATGTGATGCTTTCTTTTTTATACAACCATATCTGTAAATGACAAAATTCAATTAGACCTCTTTGAATTGTGTTTGTAAGAGAGATGGGTACAAGTTGAAATGTTTCATAATATGAGTTGTCAAAAACAGAAGTGGGCAAGGTAAAATTTCAAATACTTTTATTTATTTATTTATTATTATTATTATTTGTGGAAAGGTGAATATTGTAGTGTCAAATTGAAACACCCGAGCTTAGGTGATTACCATCTCAAAACAATGCCGTTTTGGTGTTTTAATTGTATAATAATATCTCAAGAATTTTAAACAGCAGGTTTTCTCGGCTACTTTCACTATACATGAATGATATCCCTTATTCAAAGTGACATACTACTTGTTAATAGTGCTGGAGAAAACTTATGCAAGACATAGACCGATTAGATATTACTGCTTCAAATGCTTCTAGTAGTATTGCGTCGTGAATAAACATTATAATGTAGTTGACTAAGGATCTTGTTAATAAGTGTTTGTTATTTAAGATTAGGTGTTCATCATTTAGGTTTCCCTTTTTCCTACTATATCTATTCAAAAGAGATTTTTCATTTGCATAACACTCCTGCTATATAGGAGTGTTTTATTTGGTTTTTCTTCTCACATTTGATAAATGCATACTACTATAAGATTAGGGACAAGGGTGTATAATTATCCTCAAGGAAAATGATATGGGTTTCATACTTTCATTGTTTCATAATTGGGTGGAATGAGTAATTCGTACCATCCAGCAAGGAACGAAGACAGGTTTCTATGAGGAACGAAGACAGGTTTCTATGATTTATTGATCGTTGGATCAGAAGTTCCATGGGAAATATTCTGTTATCCTTGTAGAGTTGTAGTTGATGATATCAGGTTCCAATGGTTCTGGAAGAATAAGGGATACTTGTGTGATTATCTGTACTTATAAAAAAAATTTGTTCAACCTTTAAAGAGTTGGTCATACTTCTAAGTTTTATATTCTTATAACACTTTAGCTACACAAGAATACAAGATACATATTACACAATTATAAAACATATATGAACATTCATACCGGCCACAACCTCTCACTATATATCATCACCACTTCAAATAGTGATGCTAGTAACTTAACCCACAGCTATTTAATGTCACCCCTATTCTCATTGCGTCGTTACTTGAGAACTTGACTACTTGAGTTGGCGTGCAAGTGGTGTAAGAGATTGTCCATATGATCCTCCAAAATTTAAGTATGTCCACAATTCAACATTTCAAGTTCCAACTCATACAACGATGTTGAGCAATGATATCAGATTGCAAACACAAGAAGACGACCTTGAGTCCTTATAGTCTTTCGATTTGTGTTGGTGAATCTCACACGAAGTAACTTTCTTTTTTGTACAGATTCACCATTTTTATCACCTTGCAAGTGCGACTTGAACTGTTTGTTCTTGGTTGTATCTTTTCTGTACATTTGGCTAACAGCTTGTAGAAGAGCTTAGTTAGTCTAGCAGGGTATATTCTAGGATCCGTCTTTGTCTGATACGGTGAGAACCAACTAGTCGAATAATTTCCTTCTGTACTTCTGTGATATGTGAAAATGAAGATGACATAGTAAATTTACATCTAGTAATATACTTTTACTAATCATGATTCCTGTCTCCATGGTTGCAACTTGCCAGATTGAAGCATGGCAGTGTTCAATTGAGACTGAAATCCTAAAATGTTAAAAAGATAAATAAATAAATAAAATGATGTCACTTGCATACTGCTGTAGTTGATATTGATTTTGGAAATTGTTTTTACTAGAGGTGATTGTATCTTTGCAACTCCACATAAATCACATGACAAACTCTTTTATGTTTTTTTTCTTCTTTATATTAATATTAATATTAATATTATTAATAAAAACAAATTTGAAAAACCTAAAAAAGGGGTAAAAGTTGGGAATAGAACCCATGGTGCAAACGGACGATACCTGGACCCATGAGAAGCACAGACAATGATCAAACATATAAATATCATACAAATTGCATATATATAGATATAAATATAAATGTGTTGAGGTATTTATAGGATGTAAGCATGTAAGATAGACAAGTGCATTATATGTTAGGGTAACGGATTTTGAGGCCTCCAATTTCTTGTTATTGTTATAGTTTTGAAGTTGATACAACGATTGTTATAACTTAAGAAAGAATAATTAGATTCAAATGGGTCTCATTATATATAGGTATTCTATTAAAAGATATTGATCATTGAGTGTTGATCAACAGATTTGTTTTAAAGAACTTTAGAATGAATAATGAAAAATGTATTATTTCTTAAATTGTAAGAAAATGACATTCTTTTATATTATTACAAATTTCAATAACATTAATTAAATTATTATTATATACTTCTATATCTATGAATGAACTCTTTGTCTTGAGTATAAATGGGTCTTTTTCACCTTTCTAATTGTTGAATAACCGATTATAAAATATATTATTAGTATTAGTTAAAATGTTCATTTTGATTATGCAGTTTTAGGAATATATATTAATTAATTAACATCTCTAATAAAGTTTTTTTAACGGGTTATGACATGAAATAAAGGAGATAATATGATCACTTTATAAAGTTACAATGAGATAATAGTGACATAATAGTAGAATATATCAACATAAATGACCACAAGACCACAACTATGAACTACTACCACTTTAAAGTTTTAACTTCGTTGTACTTGAGCCATGACATCATAAGAAAATCAAAAAATAAAATAAAAACATAAACTTAAAGAACATTTATGACAAAAATCTTCTCTCTCATCATCTACACTCCCCAACTCACAATTCACACTTTTTATTATTTTGAGAATCCAAAACAACCAATCAGAATCCACCAAAATTCATCTTCATAACCCATTCTCAGATAAAACTTTGATTACATTCCTCACATAACACACACTCTTTAAACAAACCTCAACCTCATGCATAATTTCCATTTCATACGTGTCCTTTTCTAACACCATTAACTCTCCAACTCTGTTTATATCTCTCAACTTTCATTCAAATATATATATTCTAGACCTTCAACATAACAATAATTATAGGGCAGCTTCTGCCATTGTCATTGAGTTTCAAAAGCTCAACATTTATAGAGGTAAACCCACAAAATCAATCCCTGTTATCCACCATTTTTATCTGTTTTTCAAGAAAACAGTGTAAATTTTACATAAAGATTTTGCTAAACATCAATGGCATCTTTGGTTTCTACTCCATTTACATTACCCACAAATAAAGTTGATAACTTGTCTTCAATTTCTCAAAAACACTACTTTCTTCACTCTTTTCTGCCCAAAAAATCACCAAATTCACCCAATTCAAGAACACACAGTTTAGGTGTGAAATGTGCTGTTGCTGGCAATGGCCTTTTCACTCAAACAACACAAGAAGTTCGTAGGATTGTGCCTGAAAACAAACAAGGTCTTCCTGTTGTTAAGATTGTGTATGTTGTGTTAGAAGCACAGTACCAGTCATCATTGTCAGCTGCCGTTAGGACTTTGAATAAAAGCAACAAGTTTGCATCTTATGAAGTTGTGGGGTATCTGGTTGAAGAGCTTAGAGATGAAAATAACTACAAAAGCTTCTGTTTAGACCTTGAAGATGCAAATATCTTTATTGGGTCTTTGATTTTTGTGGAGGAATTGGCTTTGAAAGTGAAGGCTGCGGTTGAGAAACAAAGGGATAGAATGGATGCAGTGTTGGTGTTCCCTTCAATGCCTGAAGTTATGAGGTTGAACAAATTGGGATCATTTAGCATGTCTCAACTGGGTCAGTCTAAATCTCCATTTTTTCAGCTTTTTAAAAACAAAAAGAAGTCATCAGCTGGTTTTTCTGATCAGATGTTGAAGTTAGTCAGGACTTTACCAAAAGTACTAAAGTATTTGCCTAGTGATAAAGCTCAGGATGCTAGGCTTTATATCTTGAGTCTGCAGTTTTGGCTTGGTGGGTCACCTGATAATTTGGTCAATTTTGTGAAAATGATTTCGGGGTCTTACGTTCCGGCTTTGAAAGGGATGCAGATTGCGTATTCGGATCCGGTTGTGTTCTTGGATACCGGAATTTGGCATCCTTTGGCTCCATGTATGTATGATGATGTGAAGGAGTATTTGAATTGGTATGATACAAGAAGGGATACCAATGAGAAGCTAAAGGACCGAAATGCTCCGGTTGTTGGTTTAGTTTTGCAAAGGAGTCATATTGTGACAGGTGATGAGAGTCATTATGTTGCTGTGATCATGGAATTGGAGGCTAAGGGGGCAAAAGTGATCCCAATTTTCGCAGGTGGTCTAGACTTTTCGGGTCCAATTGAGAAGTACTTGGTTGACCCAATTACAAAAAAACCATTTGTGAACTCTGTTGTGTCATTGACTGGATTTGCACTTGTGGGAGGGCCAGCAAAGCAAGATCATCCAAGAGCTATTGAGGCATTGATGAAGCTTGATGTACCGTACCTTGTAGCATTGCCTTTGGTGTTCCAGACAACTGAAGAGTGGCTTAACAGCACTTTGGGACTTCACCCAATTCAAGTTGCTTTGCAGGTTGCTCTTCCTGAGCTTGATGGAGGAATGGAGCCCATTGTTTTTGCAGGACGTGATCCAAGAACAGGTAAAGCTCATACCTTTTTTATTTTATAATTTCTTCGAAGTTATGTTACTGTAAAATTATAACAGCACAAGTTAGTAACAAACATTTTAGAATTAGATGTTGTAGGACAAGTAGCTTACATTTATTTTATGCAGGAAAATCACATGCACTTCACAAGAGAGTGGAGCAGCTGTGTACTAGAGCAATTAGGTGGGCAGAATTGAAGAGGAAAACAAAGGTACTACCTCTTTTATATGTGTAATATTTCTTTTAACTAATTATATGGCACTTTCTTGTAATTAGATGTGTTAGTTTTGACTCTATACCTATAAGTAGGTACATTTGGGTTATGTTTCACAAATGGGTCAATTTAGCATTATTGGTGGCTAAAACAGAAACGGGTCAACCAGGTTGAAAGTCACCACAAATCTATTTCTAATGCATATATAATCTTATCCTGAAAAAGATTTTTCTGTAATCCTAATTTGAGCAATAATATATAATTATTATTTCCAAAAGGGGCATTAGGTTTTATATCTAATTTAGCATTACAGAGATAACTATAGAGGAACTATGAATGAAATTATGTGAAGTTCTGATTATGATTATTGTGATGTGAGGTCATAAAGTCACTACTAATTTGTGAATAAAAAGATTTTTGCTTTATAATTTTCTAATTATTGAAGGTCAAATAACCAGTTGCAACAAACTTGATGATCTTAGGGTAGCATTTCAATAACAAATTTCTGAAATAAGCAGAATTTGACAAACACTCAATCACTCAAACACCTTATTCACTAATTATTTTGAATCTAATTATTCAGTATCACTTACTTTCAAAATGCGCATCCAAACACCTCTTAAATAAGTTTTGAAAAAATTGGGATGAAAGCTTTAGGTTGTCACATATATGTTATTATAATTTAAACAAAACTTATGTGAACTTTAATTATGATGAAATGAAGAAACTTGATGTAAAATTGGGTTGATTACTTTCAGACTGAGAAGAGAGTGGCGATTACCGTATTCAGTTTCCCACCAGACAAGGGCAATGTTGGAACAGCAGCTTACCTGAATGTGTTTGCATCCATTTTCTCTGTTCTACAAGACCTCAGAAGAGATGGCTACAATGTGGAAGGCCTTCCAGAGAGTTCTGCAGCTTTGATTGAAGACGTTCTTCACGACAAAGAAGCTCAGTTCAGCAGTCCAAATCTGAACATCGCATACAAGATGGGAGTGAGAGAATACCAACAGTTGACTCCATACGCCACAGCATTGGAAGAGAATTGGGGAAAGCCACCAGGGAACTTAAACTCCGACGGTGAAAACCTTTTGGTTTATGGGAAACAATATGGAAACGTCTTCATCGGTGTCCAGCCCACTTTTGGATACGAAGGTGATCCCATGAGGCTACTTTTCTCTAAATCAGCCAGCCCACATCACGGATTTGCAGCTTATTACTCTTACGTAGAGAAAATCTTCAAAGCTGATGCGGTTCTACATTTTGGAACCCACGGGTCGTTAGAGTTTATGCCAGGGAAACAAGTTGGGATGAGTGACGCATGTTTCCCCGACAGTCTTATTGGAAACATCCCAAATGTTTACTATTACGCAGCTAATAATCCTTCAGAAGCCACTATTGCCAAGAGAAGAAGCTATGCCAATACCATAAGCTACTTGACTCCACCTGCTGAGAATGCGGGTCTTTACAAGGGACTGAAACAGCTGAGCGAATTGATTGCATCCTATCAGTCTCTCAAAGACACGGGTCGTGGTCAACAGATCGTGAACTCAATCATTAGTACTGCTAGGCAATGCAATCTTGACAAAGATGTAGACCTGCCCGAAGAAGGTGTGGAGATTTCAAGCAAAGAGCGAGATCTTGTTGTGGGAAAGGTCTACTCCAAGATCATGGAGATCGAGTCCAGACTGTTACCATGTGGGCTTCATGTTATTGGTGAGCCGCCAACAGCCATGGAGGCTGTTGCCACTTTGGTCAACATCGCCGCCTTGGACCGCCCAGAAGAAGGGATCTCCTCTCTTCCGTCAATACTGGCTGAAACGGTAGGTAGACAGATCGAAGATGTTTACAGAAGCAGTGATAAGGGAGTCTTGAAAGATGTTGAATTGTTAAAGACAATCACAGAGGTGTCTCGTGGGGCAGTATCTGCTTTCGTGCAACGAAGCACCAACAGCAAGGGTCAGGTGGTTGATACGTCTGGTAAGTTGAGCTCGATCCTCGGATTCGGTCTGAATGAGCCTTGGATTCAGTATTTGTCAGACACCAAATTCTACAGAGCTGACAGAGAGAAACTGAGGGTTTTGTTCCAGTTCTTGGGTGAGTGTTTGAAGCTCATCATAGCGGACAATGAGTTGGGTAGTTTGAAACAAGCTTTAGAAGGTAAGTACGTGGAACCAGGTCCAGGTGGAGACCCAATCCGAAACCCAAAAGTTTTACCCACCGGTAAAAACATTCACGCATTGGACCCACAAGCAATTCCAACCACAGCAGCGATGCAAAGTGCAATGGTCGTGGTGGACAGGCTACTCGAGAGACAGAAGGCTGATAATGGAGGAAAGTTCCCAGAAACGGTTGCATTGGTCTTGTGGGGAACAGACAATATCAAGACTTATGGTGAGTCCTTGGGTCAGGTGCTATGGATGATTGGTTGCAGGCCAGTTGCTGACTCGCTGGGGCGGGTCAACCGGGTTGAGCCAGTTAGTCTTGAAGAGCTTGGTAGGCCTAGAATTGATGTTGTTGTCAATTGCTCTGGAGTTTTCAGGGATCTCTTCATCAATCAGGTACCCTAGTGATTTACTTTAAATCAATTTTCACTTCTTATTTCATAATCTTGGTTTTTCTAACATTATATAATTTCACAGATGAACCTCCTGGATCGGGCGGTGAAGATGGTGGCCGAGCTGGATGAACCACTTGAACAAAACTACGTGAGAAAGCACGCACTTGAGCAGGCTGAGACACTTGGTGTTGATGTTAGAGAAGCTGCAACACGTATCTTCTCCAATGCCTCAGGCTCTTACTCTTCAAATGTAAACCTTGCTGTTGAAAACTCATCATGGAACGATGAGAAGCAGCTTCAAGACATGTACTTGAGCCGAAAGTCGTTTGCATTTGACAGCGACACTCCTGGTGCTGGAATGGCTGAGAAACGTGCAGTTTTCGAGATGGCCTTAAGTACAGCTGAAGCCACTTTCCAGAACCTCGACTCCTCAGAAATTTCCTTAACAGATGTGAGCCATTACTTTGATTCTGACCCAACTAATCTAGTCGGGAGCCTAAGGAAGGATGGAAAGAAACCGAATGCCTACATCGCAGACACAACCACAGCAAATGCACAGGTACGAACACTCTCGGAGACAGTTCGTCTTGATGCACGTACCAAGTTGTTGAACCCAAAATGGTACGAAGGGATGTTGTCGAGTGGTTATGAAGGTGTTCGTGAGATTGAGAAGCGGCTTACAAATACAGTGGGATGGAGTGCAACTTCAGGGCAAGTGGACAACTGGGTGTATGAAGAGGCTAACACTACTTTCATTCAAGATGAAGAGATGTTGAACAGGCTCATGAACACAAACCCGAATTCGTTCAGAAAGTTGCTGCAGACATTCTTGGAGGCGAATGGACGTGGCTACTGGGAAACATCAGAGGATAACATCGAGAAGTTAAGGGCATTATACTCTGAGGTTGAAGACAAGATCGAGGGCATCGATCGGTAATCGATAATCATGTAATATTATAACCTCGTGATTTGTTTCCTTGTCCCCAAACTGTAAGTTTTTTTGTTCATTCATGGGGACTCTCATTGTATTCTGTAGCTTTCAAGACTAATTCACCAAAATTTCAATGTAAAGTTAAATAAATTTCACATATGTATTGTTGCTATCTTATTACCTTCAGCCACTCTAGTAATTCGGAACCCAAAAACTGAGAGAAATCTTTCATTTGGGAAAAACCATGTGAATCCTCCATGCACGAACCAGACCATTTAATTAATGTAAAATGCACCTCTACACCCTTTATAACAGCCTTTGATGGTGAACGATATGATATCTAAATGACTGGTTTTTGCAGGACCATACTACCCCCAAAATTTAGACTAATAATTGAGCTCTACAAGAAAAGGGAAACAAGTTGTAGAATTTACTTTTTTTACTTCACTTGTATGAATAACAATGTACAAAGTAGGCTAGAATTAAACAGCCTGTACTAAATTCGGGAAGAAAATGCAAAACAGGAAGCAGAACTAATGAGATCAGATTTTTACTTCTATTTTCCACCTCCTTCCACCCTATAAAATTTTACACAAAATCTCCAACAGTCCAGTCATATTCAGCTATAGAAAGAATGGTACAAAAATTGCAGCCAACGGTATAACATGTAATGCAACTTTTTAAACCAACTCCATTAGAAGAGGGTCACCTGCTGCCATTATTCTGATGAGCTTTATAAATTCCTGCTCACTTGATACACTCCATGGATGAACTGCAGATGCTTCAGGAGAATAAAAACTCGATGTAGCATTGGCAGGCGGTTTTTGTTTATACACCATTGTGCTAAAAACAGAGTCGAAATTCTCGGTCGAGTCCATTGCTACAAAGAACATGGGAATAGCAACCTTTTGGTGGATATCAAGATTTCCAACAAGACTTACAAGGTCTTTAAAGTCATTGACAAGACGTCGGGGAACGTAGAACACCTCAGAGCTGCAAATTGTGAGGCTAGAGTCATGGTTTGTCATATGTTTCTTGTAACTAACTTGGAAATGAACAGGCATTGAGCTCACGACTTTGTTCACCATTTCTCCTTGTTTTCCATACCAATCTGGGTTTCCATCAAATGAAACAGTAGTCCAAGATTTTGACACCTATAAGCATGGACATAAAGAAAAAGATTAAAGTAAAACTCCCAGATAACATTTCATTCTTACTGGTTTCTATTGTAAAGGGTGTTGAAATAGGGAACTATAGGTGGCACATTGCAATACAGGTCAAAACAAGTAACATCATAGTACCGATCACAATGGGTCAGGTCAGGTTGACCCGAAACAATTTTTACATAATTAGCATGTCGGTTACGGTTACAAAAATACTTTATTCCGAAAAACAACATGATTTAGGTAATTTTTATGCATAATACACCTCTAGTCACTTTCCACCTTACTTGACCTGTTCCCTTTTCAGCAAAATTGTTTAACTGACCCATTAGAGATAATAACCCAAATCAACCCATGAAAAACGTCAGAACTGACTCATCTACAGCAAAACTTGATCAAATTAAAAAAATGTAATTTTCATGCAATTTACCTAATGAACAACTTTAATCAACATCTACTATCATTATCTCCACAAAATTACTATTTATCCATCATGTTTGAATCATCTACAACAGCTTTTGCCAGTTGTATAGGTTGTGTTGTTACATGAATTGTGATGCTCAGTGACAAGGTACTCAAAGGCAAGGCGATATGACTATGTATGTACCTAAGGTGAGAGGTGAAAAATGGCGATCGCCCAAGTGAACTAAGCTGTTAAATTATGCTAGTAATGTATATCACATTATCTAACAAAAAACATAATAAAGAGTAAAGGCATAATATGAAGATATAAAACACACAAACCTTTTGAATTAGTTGTGTTATAGAGAATAAACCCAAAAATATCTAACTCATCTTATTGATTTGAATTTTGAATTCAATCTAATCCTAATGGCCTATTTAAGATTCTAATGAAAGGGCAATCTTGTCAATACAGTTATTATTGAAAAAAATATCCGTTATTGTGATATGAACCTATCCCATACTAGGCCCATATTAAGCCATAAGCCAAAGTGTAGAACTCACTCCCAAAAGCTAGCTTGTTGGAAGAGGGGACACCTAGACTTATAAGCCACCGACCAAATTTACATTTGGCCGATGTGGGATCGTAACAATACCCCACACTTTGAAGAGCCAACGTCCTCGTTAGTCACGGTTGGCACCCCTCTTTTCGGGTCCAAGCCACCACTCCATAGGCCACCACCACGAGGCCTCGTTGGTCACGGCTATGTTGGTCATGGTTGGCACTCTCTTTTCGGGTCCAAGCCACCACTCTGACTTGTCGGAACCTCAAAAGATAGGTCTGACTTTGATATCAATTGATACGAACCTATCCCCTACTAGGCCCATTGATATGAACCTATCCCATACTAAGCCTATATCAAGCTATAAGCGCGAGCGTAGAACTCACTCCCAAAAGCTAGCTTGTAGGAGGAGGGCACACCTAGACTTATAAGCCACCAACCAAATGTACATTTGGCGGGCGTGGGATCGTAACATATTGCCTGCTGGAAAAAAAAGGAGATGCTCGGACTTCGGAATTTAAATGATCACCGTTAATGAACGAAAACCCGAAATCTTGAAAAGGCGATTACTTTCTCGGCTTAACAAAGGCGATCTCCTCTGTAAAACGCATAGCCTGAGGGATATAATTGTGACCTTCACAAAAACGCCTAGGCGCTCGCCTATCTCGCCTTAAATTAAGTGTTGCAAAATTTCTCCTACGTGGCCGAGTACTCTGCGAACTACTTGGGCTTAGACGGGGGCGCCTCGGTCTTACTCGGACTAAAAATCGGCCAACGGTCAAAATTGGTCAAAAATAGGTCAAACTCGGTCCTACTTGGCCATTCTCAGTCCAAGATCAAACTTGGTCAACATTTTTCACATTTTTGTGGCAAAAAGTTGCTAACCGGCAACCGAAACCGGCCCACAATCAACTGCCTATCCATAATGTTGGGGACATACCTGACTCACTCAACGATTAGGCTGTGGGGGTGCTAGGAACCCTTCCTGACCTTGTGCTTCTTGTGGCAGAGATGCCCCCACCCATTACCAACCGAGCTGCGCGCCATTGACATTTTTTTTTCAAATCATTGAACGATTGTTTTTCAAATCATTGAACAATTGTATATTTAATTATTGAACAATACAAACAAGACAATGATGAAGCGTCGATCTAATAACTACTCCCTCCGTCCCAATATTGTTATCCACCTTTCTAATTTGGTATGTCTCAAATTAATTGTCCACTTCCTGAATCAATCAATCAATCAAAATGCTTCAAAATGATAAAGATGAAAATTTATCGGTGGTCAACCGTAATAAAAGCACTTTTCTTAAACGTGTGTTTTTTGTCTGGTGACAATAATTTTGAGACAGAGATATTAACATTTACGTTTGAAGTATTTGAACGATTTTGTTCATGTTTCTAGTCTATTTCTAATCATATAATTTTGAAATTATTATTTATCAACATTAAACTCGAATCCGAGATAACTCACTACAAGGCCCCTGACCGCTCGAGTATTGCCTAGCGAGTTTTACAACCTTGGTGCTGCCTATGTTATTCAGTAGGGATGTATAAATTCAAAAATGTAACATTGTAACGGTTGCTCGCTAGATTTAGTTTTTCATAAAAGTAGACATGTTATAGGTTGGGGGAAAATCAGCCTTTTGAATAACATAAGTTCGTAGTGTTTATAAAACTGAATTGATAGGAGTTCAGCAATTGAAATTTATAATGTTTTAGGATATGTATTTAGTGATGGGCCTTGGGCCAGCAAAAAAATCAGCCTTCTGGAAATCAGTCAGTAGTAAAAAGACCCCTAAAAAGCTAGTTGACCACTTAACTAAATTAAAGACATGGTACAATTAAAGGTTAGAGGGTGCATATTGCTTACGATTATAGCTCGGACATCAGGCAAAGAAAATACAACCGAAACTACCAGAAAAGGGATGTGAAGGGACGGCTTAAATAATTGTACCTTGTCTGTAATCCAGAGCTTAGTCTTATCTGCTTGGACCAAGTTCCAGTAATTCAGAACGGTATTGTCCTGAAGAAACAAAAATCCTTCTGCACTTGAAAACCTATCGAACAATTTCGGAAGATGCCTGTCATGAAAAAGAAAATGAACTTTAGAGAAGGCAACTGCATCTCAGTATGAGAAAGTGCGTCGATCTGGGTTATTCATTGTTTGCTAATGGATCAGAGGGGTAACTTTAAAGCTATAACTGATAAGAAAATGGATTAAGCTGGCCAGAAGATTTTAGAGGTTCCATAGCATACTCATGAGTTGGCAATCTCCTCAAGCTTCATTCAATATAACTAACTAGCTATTTTGACCATACTTTCTACATTATTTTTTAATATATCTATCTCGTATTATTTATTGGAAAATAAAAGAAGTTAGCAGGTCATCCATCAACTCAACCCGATTCAACCTATATAGGCCCGGACTAAATTTGACATGTTACCCAACCGACCATTTAACGACCAATACGAATTTATAATAATATGAATAGTAACTGTTACATTAATAAATCAATAATAATTATGTGAATAAGATGGTTCAACAGAGTTTCAATTAGCTATTGGTGCACCAACACAATCAATTCAAATACAATGAATTGTTAGATATTGATATAACACCTACCAATATCACCAACAATTGATTATTGATACTTCAAATCAAGCGAACTAAGAAACACCTTGTTCTACAACAATATTATACAGGAGTAACGGATTTGGTAATTATTTCTTTTTGACAGAAGGGTAATGAATTTCAAATAAATATGATAAAGTAAAAAATGTATTTTATTGAATTTGAAAGCTCAATCTCATTGAAGCCAAGTAGTGATTCTTTGTCTAATTTTGTGAACAAGTTCTGTTAATTGCAAAAAAACGTTAAAATGAGACTTACATTTACATTAGGATAATTTACAGGCTCATTCACAAAAACTTCTGAACTAATGACGGTTTTCTGAAAACCTTAATGCTTGTTGAAACAATTTTTGTTAGAACTTCATTCGTTCAAATTTGTTAATGCAAGATCAAGTAATTCGTCAGAGGCCTATAATGAAGATAGACGAGTTTGGCTATAGCATACAAAGGCCTGAATTGACGACTCTCAAAACAAGCATACAGATACGATACCATTCCTACATGTCAAGTTGCCTACCAAACAGGCCTTCAATCTTATTTTAGTAAGTCTCCCAAAAAACTTCACCTTAATTTACCAAATTACAAAAATTAACTATAGATAGAGTTACTGTCCTCAGTGCACACAAAGAAAAGTGTATTGTGTGAAAGATTCCATTAAGTAGTAGCCGAAGTGATAAGAATAGAAAACGAGTAGAAAAGTCACTTACTTGTAAAGGTGATCCAAGTGGCCTTCTTCAACAGCAAGTTCACCGTTCTTCTTCTCTGACAGAATAACCACTGCCTTGAATATTCTACCATATAGCAATCTCCATTCAAGAGCCGTGCGTTCAACAGGTCCACTACAGAACATTATAAGCACAACATTCCCGAAATTCTTTCTCCACCTAATCAAATTCCCAATTTCATAATTTACTGTTCCCGTTTCCTCAACACCAAGATGAACAGATGGTAACTTTTGAGGTACAAAATCCTTCCTATCTCCATGACCAATGGCTGCTCTAGGCCTATGCAGTTCAAGTGTCATTAATCGTGGCTGTAAATACCCTACACCAATCAAATCTTGTACCCAAGCAGCTGTAAACTTCACATCTTTCTCAGTCCAAAACCCTTCTTCAGCCATGGCATAACTCAGTTCCATTAATATTTCAAACAATCTATGCTTATTTGATTTCCAAGATACCAAAAACTTAGTCAAACGACCCACATTAACATGAAGATCTTTCTCTTCTGCAAATGGGTACGCTTCGACTCGGTCATATCTATGTACAGTAGGAGGATAAACCACAACATACCCACCAATTTCCCATAAAAGTCTTTGTGCCCAGTAGCCTCTTAACACATCAGAAGCCATTGAACTTATAGAAACCGGAAGCATTAACCCCCAAAAAGCCGAATAATGATACAATGTATTAAAAGAATTCATGGGAACCATCATTCCTTGAGGAAACGCCACTTTTGGGGCATGCTCATCAAATCTAATATCAAAAGGTTCAAGATTTGGTTTCCTAGTAAAGTAAAAAACCGAATCAACATCAGGTAGACCGTTCGATATACCCTGTTGAATAAACTGCTTACCACCAAATACTTCAGTATAATACTCTTCATGCTCAATCTCACCCACATTTTCCAATGGCAATCCTCTAGGCCAAACAGACCGTTGACCGAAATGAATATACGGATTCACAACAGTTCTATTCGGATTCTCGTGAGTGTATTGTAATATAACATCTTGCCTAGCACTCTCACCAACTAACTCAACATCAAAATGCTTACCAATATCATCATCAATCACTTCCCCTCTATCATCAGCATCAAATATTTTCTTCGCACCATGTTGAATCGCAAACAAGTAACCGACATTTTTCCTAACATACGAATCATAAGGCAAGTAATCAACAATTCTAAACCCTAACTTAGCTTGTTCATCAAGTGACAAAAAGATCACACCTTTACAATGCCAATCACTCGGGGTTTTCGAATTCCCAACCGCAACAATTTGCCACCCTCTAATCTTCAACAACTTCTTAAACGAATCTGTCGGGTAATCCGAAACCGAAACAACAATCCATTGCTCTGATCTGAAACTTGAGTAGGGTGTGGTCTTATCAGCAATTGGTGCAATTGAATTGTAATCAATTTGGGGGAAATGAATTGTTTCAAGTTGTTGAGTTTGTGATTGAAAGCAGAGGAGTGCGGCGGAGTCACCGACGTTACGGAGGAAGAACACGGCGGCGACGGTGGCAATCAAGATTCCAATTGTTACGATTTTGAAAGTATTTTCGGAAACCCATGTGGAGAAATCTAGTGATTTTGAAATGGAGTGTCGATTTGGGCGTAAAGTTGTTGGGAGTGAAGATGATTTAGGGTTTTGGGATTTGGAATCGTGATCTTGTTGGACTAACATTGAATCAAATTTGACACCCATCAACTGAAAGATTGAAACTTTATGATGATTTATGAAATGGGTGTGTGTGGGATTAGAGAAAATAGATTACAGTAAAGTGTATGTATTGATGTATGTATATGAGCAAAAGTTGAAGCAAGAAAAGGTAGCAGGTGAAGATGAGCTGGAAGTGGAAGGGATGTTGCAACCGACAGCTGATGATGTTTGATTTGTAAAATCAAAGAAATACTCCGTATATGTGAGTGTGAGTGTGGGTTACTACAAAAATTGATGAATGTAACTTGAAGTTAACGGCTGCTACTTTGGTGGATTTGGTGTGTGAGTGTGGGGTCTATTCTCCTTGGAAATCGCACATTATAACATTCCATATAAAATTATTGGTGACAATTTTGTTTGTTTAAAATCAAACATAGAGAGTTCAAATGACTATATGACTTTAAGTCGAGAACGAGGGAATGAATCTGACCCATCAGATTTAGTAAATCAAGGGTTCAAATTAATACCATTTTTCTAATTAAAAAAATTAATTTAAATTAGATTTTGACCGGAAGGGCATTATCGTAATTTGTAAGTTCCTAGTTTTAGGATCGATAACTTCGTTATTTGTAGTATTAAGGTGCGGAATTCCTTAATACGGTGTTATCTTACTAACAACGAATAAGTTCGCGCTTTGGTAATCTAATACTTAGCTTTAAACAAATAAATGTCAAAGCCTAGCCGTTAAGTTTTGTTTTTCTCTGGATATTGAATTCGCACGGAATGGCAAAAGTGTTAATCAAAAGTTCTTAAGTTTTCACCAAGGAAAACATATAAATATGTCATCTCAACTCGCAGCCGCTGGGCCTGCGAGTTGACTCGACTCGCTACGCAGCCCAAGCCCATAAACAGACTCGGCTCGCCAAGCTCTCTGTGATCATTGCGAGTTCAGGTCTCATCTCGCCTCGCAACACTTGCGACCTGAGAACTCGACTGGCAGAAAACGTATTTGTTAATTACAAAATTTCGTCTACTATAAATTTAACAAATATTCATTTACAAATCTAAACCAATATATCAACATGATAATAATTACACCAGTCCTATTTCAAGCTAGATCTGTTGTCACAAACTATGTCTCAACAGACTCCCCCTTGACAATAGCTCTAGCGTCTTTATCTTCACGCTTTGTCTTTTAGTCTTCATTTATAAATTTTACTTCCTGCGTGTATCTTCATCTTAATACAAGTCTTAACCATCATTTGATAATCTCGTGCTAAATCAACCCATGCTTCCGTCGTCAAGATTCTATTTTCATGTAACTTTAGCAAATCTTTCTTCGAAATATTCATTAGGTGTCGATGGTCATAAACTTTAAAGATCTCACGCTCACCACCTTCAACTTCATCATCAGCTTCAACCATGACAGCTTCTCCAGTTTCTGAATCCACATACCAACATTTCATATTTCCCAAAATATCCCGTGTCATTGTCTTCAGCGGAATCTGCTGTACACACTTGACAGATGGATAAACCTTCTTTCTTCTTTCTTCTTCTTCTTCTTCTTCTTCTTCTTCTTCTTCTTCTTCTTCTTCTTCTTCTTCTTCTTCCTGTCCTTTGACTTCTCTCTGCCAACTTAATAGTCTTTCCTTTTCTTGGCTTAATCTTTTCAAACTTATCAGCTCGAACCTCAATCTTGATTATATGTTCAACATATCTCCCAACAAAATCATCACTTGGATTTTTCAAAGGTAATCGAGCCAAATCTCGAATTTCAAATCTAGGCAAAGAACTAAACACTGCAAGCTTTCGCTCAAAATATTGAACTCCGTCAAATCTTTTAATAGCAAAAAGCTTCAGCTCAGAGTCAAAGTACCAACCAATAATCCCTCTGCGTGGTTCTCGCTTTCCTGTAATATCCACTTCAGAAACTCCAATCTTCTTCTTTTGTTTCGGAACTTTCCCATACTTTACAGCAGGATTATTCGTATGAATAAGAACTTCAGTTTCAGACTCGGTTGAATCATCGATATCTTCATCTATATCAAAAACACTTGGACCTTCATCATTATCAATAACAACCTCTGTCCTAGATGGGCTCACATGATGTTCATCTATATGTTCATCTAGATCTACACTCATGTCTTGCACAATCTCAGAAACAGCAGTCCAATCTGTAGGTGGTTCAAACTCTCCCTCTTCAAGATCATAATCATCTCATCCAAGATATCATCTTCTGAATCTGATAGATCTAGCATTTCCATTCCTAGAGAAAATAAATAAACACAAATAAATTAATAATTAAAATTCTCTTATTGATTTCCCTGAATCAATCTAAGAATTCCAATATTAATCCTTTTGTGTAATTAATATAAACGCGAAATATATAACTTATAAATCTTTTATTGATTACCCTGAATCAACCTAAGATTTCCGAAGTCTTATATCAAACACTTAACAAACATTAATTAAATTTAAACTCTAATGTACTGTGAATAATCACCAAACATTTAAGTTTACAATTAACTAACTTATATAATTTCCATGACTTAATTGAACTGTTATATAATAAAAACTTAACTTTCAATTATATCTTTAAATTATATATCATTTGTCTAGTTAAAAATCATACATATTTAACTTGTCAGTTATAAAAACTCTCAAGTCTAAAATGTCTAAGTTAAAATAAAATTTGACCGCTGAAATAAATCAGAACACGCCGCTCGACTTCTCAATGAGTCGGAAGACTTTCGATCACTAATTTATTTAACTTTTCAGAATCAAATAACTTAAACAATTTCTAATATATATAACTTGTAATAATAATCTCAAGCCGAATATATTACCAAAACTATTAAGTTACAATTATTCAGTTACAATTATAATTTATAATCATAATTCAACTAAATCCTAAGTACAAATAACTACACAAGTCTACGCTATCTTACCAGCTTCACTTGTACCTGCAGCACTTGTACCAGCACCATCACCACTTGCACTAACACTAGCAGACTCCCCCTGAATCATAGCCTGCTGACTAGTTGTTGAAGGACCAGTTAGTTCACCATCCTTCGGTGCATTGGGATCATCATCTTTGTCCTCATCTCGTTTCTTCCACAACTCGTCTTCTTTGCAAGACTCTAGATATACCAATATCTCCCCCTGAGTTGACTGTCCTGAATTCACTCTTAACACTAAGCATTCTAAGGAATCAAGCTTCAGTCGCTAGGCTGTAAAATCTTGTAGTAAAGTGGTATGAGTCTGCAGCAGTGTCTTATAAGATGTACTCTGTTGAGTAATCTGCTGTGCAAACAAAAGATTTTGAGCTACCAACTCTGGAATTTGTAAAGTAAGCTTCTCTAACTCCTTAACCCTAGACTCTAAGGATGTAATCCTTTCAGTATCAGTCGTAGGAGTAACAGAGATAGTAGATGGTCCAGGTGGTGTGAGTGAAGAAATATGAGACTCAGGTGTAAGCTGTGGAATAGCTTGAGATAAAGCTTTTGTGAGAACACTAGCTGCAAATCTACTAGCTTTGTTAGTTGGAAACGGTGCATCACACACTAGTTCAGCAACTCCATTCTCAATAGTCCTGGAGACCATTTCTGGTTCTACTGACTCTAGCATTTTCTCAACCTGTAAAGTTAGATACAATTAAAGAAGTAATTGTTACAGATAACTCTGTCTCAATCTCTAATTAAATATATAACACTTGTAGTACTAAACGTTTATCTCATACCTCAGATGGTACAGATACTGATTCAGTAACCACCGGTATCATCGTCTCTACCTGTGGTGTATCTCGAGAAACTGTCACAGAATTAACTGTCTCAGTTGAACTCCTGACAAACAAAAAGTTAAGATAATTTAACTCTAAATAAAACGTACCATCCTGAATGGTCAAAGTCCTGGAACGCTTACGGCGTTTAGAGATAAGAGGAGTATCCTCTGTCTCAGGACCTTCATCAAGAATACTGAAGTCTGGGTCATCTTCCTTAGCCTTTCTCTTCTCCTTCAGTGCTGGATCTGGAGTCATCGTAGATCGATATCTAATATAACCAGCATCTGGAGGTGGAGAAGGATTTCTATCATCATCATCATCTGAAGCCGATTCACCATCACGGCCTCCAGATGGACCAACATCAGAATCCTAAATATTAAATATATTAAACATTTATGATTAGCTAGAAGCTTGTGACACCCGTCAAATTAGGACTAGTAATTAGTGCCTAATCAAGTGTTAATACATGTAATTAGTTTTGTGTTAGGCTAATTAATGTATCGAAATATATATTGATGAATATATACGACTATGCGATTTGATTAAATCATACGCAATTCAAATCGAATGTAATTCGGTTCAATTAAATACGAATGTTGGTGATCAATTTAATTAAATAATATAACATTAATTAATAACGTTATTGCATCCAATTATCATTTTAATAATATTTCAAATTCAATTTCGTATCATACGAACAAGGTCCACGCGGTTAAAATATCAAAGGCACAAACAAAGCGAAACAAGTTAAAGTTATATTTTACTCTATAACTCAATTATTAAGTATTTGATAACATACTTCAAGTAAATTATTGACTAAATATTTGTATTCTAAAACTTGTAATTAAACGTAAATAAAATTGTTCAAATGTTTAAACAATCGGGAAAACGAACATTGCACGGAGCGCAAATTCACGGGAGTAAATGTGAAGACCCACACTTCGGTGGGCCCCACCGAAAATCTGCCCAAAAATGGGGGAAAACTCCTTCCCCTTTCCCTTTTCTCTCACTTGCTCACCATCTCTCTCTTTCTTCTCCTTTTCTTCTCTCAAATCACCATCACCACCACCACCATTAAACCACCAAAAAGCACCACGAAACCACCTCGGATCCTCACGCTCCTTTAGAGAAAAACGATCACCTCATCACGATCTACACTTTCATCTTTTCGGATTTCTCCGACGTTAAGTTTGTATGTTTTCGACAAAACCCGAAACACTCCGCTTTTCATTATTTTTACCTGTTTATGGGTTATTTAAGCTCATAATGTCCAAATATGGGTTGGGTAAAAGTTTTAAGTCAAACGGAGGCCGGAAAACACCTTTTCGGCTCATTTTCCGGCCAACAGCGCGTTATGTCGCAGAGGCTCCAGGCCACCTGCGACATAAGCTTTTATGTCGCTAAATCAGGTCTTATGTCGCATATAGTGACATAAGCCACTATGTCGCACTAATCACGGACGTCGCATATAGCAACACAAAATATTATGTCGCAAAACTTATTCCCGTCGCACATAGCGACACAACACCTTATGTCGCATTAAATTGCGGACGTCACACTTAGCGACACATACCCTATGTCGCAGTCATAATCTGTGACATAAATCTGCGACATAACAGCCTATGTCGCACTTAGCGACACAAAGTTGTATGTCACACACTGTATCGCATAAAACAGAACCAAGAAAACACAGATTTTACTAAGTGTCGAGACCTAAAATTTTATCACTTGATTTCACCCAAATTCAAGTCCAGGTGCGTTTTTCACCAAAGCAGTATAGTAAAAATAAAAATTTTATCTCAACCCCAACCAGGGGCCAGCCCCTTGGACCCTGCCAGGGGTTGCCACCCCTGGGACCCCGCTAACCAGGGGCGCTACCCCCGGACCCTCGTCACTTAAAGTTTACAAATACCTTCTAAGTATAACACCTTTCGAAAATCAAAATAAGAATGTGGGATTATCATTACAAACAAATCACCAACGGGCCGTACACGTTGTCAAAACATAACCAAATCAACCAAATCGTAGTAATTTGGACATTCTAGTTGAAAGAACAACTACAAAGGTAGTCTTTATAGATACCTTCTCACATTTATAACCATCGCGTGTCGTGGACACCCTCAGGTTACAAGTCTTTGGACATCGATTCTCGGCTAATCAACTCAAGTTTAATTAGTTAAACTCTCCAGACTCAGGTGAGTCTCATGGCCCCTATTTTACTGCTTTTCAATCAGGGGTGTGATTACATTGCTCGTTTTATTTTACAATATGAACGCAAGTATAATAGAAATCAAATACTACATGAGTTGTTTTCACTAATCATTTCAAAGCCCTCCACAACATAGTTTGGTAATACATCTGTAGCGTGAATGTTTGTATATGATATCATATAGGATTGACAATCCTCGTCCGGGTTAGCACGCACTAACTGGTCAAACGGACGTATTAGCATTTGGGAAGACGAGTGTAGATTAGGCACTCGTAGGAGGCAACTCAGTTGGGTTTCCTTAATTGGACCTGACACCCAAGTTAAGCTCAGACTATGTGCTCATGGCTGTATAACTTTTATTTTGCTTAATTGCATCTTAAATTCAATTATAAATCTTGTGGTTCATACAAATATGTGTTGACATACAAACCTGTGAGCTCACCAGCGTTTCGCTGACCAATTTTAGCATGTATCACAGGTGACCAGCAGTTGGTTGGACTGCTCAATCAAGATCCATTAGCTCAAGTCAGCATGCAAACAATCAGAGATTTAGCTGCATTATTATATTTTGTATAGATTAATTATGTACTTAAATCTCTCAATTTCAAACCGAGCTAATGTAAACAATATTTTGATGTAAACTTTGGTTTTATTAATATCAATGTAAAACGACGCATAGAATCGTTCATTATATCTTTGAGCTGTGATTATTGATTAGTCGCGCCCTGACCCGATTCGCTTCCACAACCCGAATTTGGGGTGCGACAGATTGGTATCATACAAATTCTATATATGTTTAAGATTAATATGATATATTACCTTAGAAGGTAAACCCTCAGATCTATCAAGCTGTCCCTGCGCACCCTCAGGTCGAGTGACCTCTGGGTCTGCAGTCTCAGCTCCCTGATCATAATGATATTTATATTTTATAATTAGAAATATTATCTAATCAACTAATTATCTATATCATTATCGTTATATAATAAAATTATATTAATAATTTATCAACTAAGTACCTATATTATTATATAATTAAAATTATACCTCAGCAGGAGTAACATATTGCTCAATTGCTCGTAGAACAGGATCAGTAGCATCATCATGCTGTACAAGAACCTCCTGTAATACCTGAGCAGCAACATCTGCGTTCACCTGTTCTCCAGCATGTCCAGGTTGCTCCAAGACATCCTCGATCAGCTCTTGTGGATCTTCAGCATGAACCACATCAGCTATCAGGTCTGGAACAGCAGCAGCGGTACCAACATCTAGCCAACCATTGTTCAGTGGCGTCACATAATTCAAATCAATAAGAAAGCCAAAGAGGTCACGTTACTCAGGCTTGACATACTCCTCCCGTCGAATGGTCTGTAGAAACATAGCATTGTAGCCTCTGAGCGCAATAGTATCTACACGTAAGTGCGGCTCGGGAATAGCAAGCGCTGGCAGACGAGCGCGAATGATCAGCATACAAAAACGCGGGTAAACTAGAAACCGTGATCTAACAGAACCCAAAATCTGTCTAACCAGCTCGCCAAAAATATAATCACAAAAACTGTATGGTTTATTATAAACCAGGGACAGTACAACCGATAATAAAGAAGGGCTCAGCTCATCGAAACCTCCTTTCTTTGGTCCAAAAACAGTAACGATAACATGCCATAAGAACCTCCATTCTCCGATAATGAGAGCTTTAAGGAACTGGCGTCCTCGTCTCTGACTGGTATATCCCATACGTCCTAGAGCACCCTCAATAAAATCCATAGGATACGCCGTCGGACCATCCTCCTGGTCAACTGTACCTAGACGTAAAATCTGGCGTAATTCAGATGCAGCAAAAACAACCAGTTGATTGTTGACCGTTGTGCGTATAACCGGAGGATTCACAGTCTCATCATACTGAATACCATCCCAGAAGTCATTCAGTATCGTCAGAGATATCGGTGGTAACTCGGTAATGGCATATCAAATCCTCGAACGTGCTAGAAACGTAAGTACTTGATCTACTTTGTTAGCTCCCTTTGCTCCTAGATCAAGATCAATAAGAATATTATGACCTTTATCAAATTGTCTCGCCATTATCTGTTTAACAACACAAATGACAAAAACAATTAGAACTCATCAGGAACAAACAAGGAACTTTAAACTATAATGTATTATGAATCAAAATTCATCAAACATCTTAGCTTAAAATTATATATAACTTGTTACTTTGCAGTCTCAAGTCGTATATGATAATATAACTTATTACTAATCAGTCATAAGTTAATAATATATATATATATATATATATATATATATATAACTTATAATTAATTTAAAACCAAAGTCTTAGATATATATATATAAATACATATGTCATTACGTATTAATATAAAATTCTTACGTCAAAACATATTATAATAAACTTTAAAGTCGTAAGTTTCTATTAGATACATATAAAAGTAGCTTATTACATTAAAAGTTTAAATCGCAAGTTACATTTTATTTTTACAAGTTATGTTCAACTCGCAACTCAATTCGCAGACAAGTCAACTCGCTAACCAAGTCAATCCACAGCTCGACTCGCAAGTTGATCCGCAAACATTACTCAATCCGCAGGTCAACAAGTCAAACGAGTTGAGTTTCAACTCGCTAAAGCATTCGCTGCGAACTGAGCTGGAACTCAACTCACAGGACGAACTGCCGTCGCGAAGTGAAACTTAAAATCGATTAATCTATCAATGTTATCAAGATCTATCGATTTGTTCACGTTCATTAAGGTACGTTTAACATTAATCCACAAGATTCTTGTCAAATAACACCTTGAATCTATATTAATCGTCTAAACTTTAAACCAAAACCTTAAGTTATTAAAAGTGTCGATTTCTAGTTAAATACATGGTGAAAACCGTTGCTTTTTACCTCAAAATGATCGCAAAGGAAAGATGTATAAAATCTACGGAGCAAAAACTCGTTCCTCTATCAAGTAAAATCAAAATCAAACAAAAACACTGTTTCGTCTCGTTTTGTCTCGTTTCGCTGTAAGTCGATTCGCAGAGATGAAGTGAGCTCGCAAATCATATGTGGGTTCGGTGGAAAGTTTGACTCATTTGACCACCCTTTTATACTGATTACTCGATTCGCAAATTTGAACTCGATCAGCAAGTATGACTGGTCAAACTCGCAGAATTAATTTAAAACACGAATTTAATAGTAAGTATAAATTAAAACCCATTAACGCTTTTATAGTTAACTCTGTAACTATGTAGCCTAAACATTTTAAAGAAAATGTTTTCTCATAATTTTTCCTCAATGATAATGTTCTTACATATATTAACCGACTAAACCCGTGATACAGTTAATCTTGTATAAAGAAAAATCTTGAGCTAAAATTATTTACTTATATACCTTATGGTCTTAAGTATATAGACAAGTCTAAAATACATATATAAGTTATAATAGAAAAGTTAACCGCCGATAAAATCAGGACACGCTACTCGACTACATGTGAGTCGGAAGACTTTCGATTAACATTCCACATAACCTATATATTATTTTTCATTTGTCATATTACGTTTGTTCTGTTGGGTTTTCTATTCCCTAACTAGATTAATATGCGCAGCGGAATAATAACAAAAATAATTAATCTAAGGCAATTAGGAAACTAAACCCTAAGGGATCTTTAACTTGAATAAATAAAAGCAATAAAATGTTGGGACATGTATGTGTGACAACAGATGTAGCTTGTAATAGTACTAGTGATTATTGTAATCAAGTTTGTACAATTGATTTGGATTTGTAAATGATATTAGTTTGGTATTAATATTCGTTAAATATATTAGTTTGATAAAGTGTTAGACGAATATCGAATACGATGTTACAAACTAAAGTCTGTGAGATAAGATCTCAAGTCGCAGAACTTAGTTATGCGAGATGAGATCTGGGCTCGCAGAGCTGCGAACCGAGTCGAGATGGGCTTGGTTGTGGGCTGCGAGTTGAACTCAACTCGCAGAGTCCATCGACCTGCGAATCGAGTTTGATTAAAACCTATAAATACTCAATTAGGTTTAATCCGTAAAGGACTTTTGGCCATTCGTTTTCCAGAGGACAAAAACACTATTCTAAGCAGTCATAAGGTTAGGTATTGATCGATTAATGTTAATTAATCGATACAAAACCTTGTTGATAAATCAATTCGCTATTATCTGGTGAAACAAATTGTTCACTTATTGTGAACCAAGTATTGAGGAATTCCGCGCCTTAATACCTAAGATAACCTCGTTATCGATCCACGTACTAGGGACTTACAATTGGTATCAGAGCTTTCGGGCTAAATACTTAGTTAGTTCGAGGTTATTTGGATAATAACGATAGATTTAGGGTTGTTGTTACGATTAATCTTCGTAAAAATGATCAAAATCAGTCTCTGGAAGTGTTTAGTTTCGTAATCGACCGAAATCTTAGGGTTTAATCGATTAGAAAACTAAAATTTTCGTTTTAGGGTTTTTCAGCCGATTTTGCGAACTGAGTTCCCCTCTGCGAACCGAGTTCTTCTGCGAACTGAGTTCCCTTCTGCGAACTGAGTTCACCCTGCGAACCGAGTTCTTCTGCGAACTGAGTTCCATTCTGCGAACTGAGTTCACCCTGCGAACCGAGTTCTTCTGCGAACTGAGTTCCCCTCTGCGAACTAAGTTCCCCCTGCGAACCGAGTTCCTGTCCTGCGATTCGAGTTTCTGCGAAGTGAACTTTCTTATTTTTCTGATTGTTAATTCCCGAAACTCTTAAAAATGTCTGACATTAGCAAAATGATTGAGATGGAGCACGAGGTTGGAAAATCTAATACTCCACCTAAATTGTTACGTGTTGAAGACTATTACAGTTGGAGAGATATGTTTGAATCTTACTGTAGATTCCATAATCTCTCAATCTGGATGTGTATCAAAGGAGGATACACGGCACCCACCCAAACTGTTCAAAATGCTGTTGTTGTGGTATCCTATAATCTGATGAGTGAACAACAAAAGAAAGACTATGAGAATGAAAATAAAGCTCATTCTTGTATCAAGATGTGTTTATCTAAGGAAATTAATCATCAGTTAAAATCTTTTCATACTGCTAAAGCACTCTGGGAAGCGCTTGAGAAAAGGTGTGAGGGAAGTCCACAAGTACAAGCAAGTAAGAAGAAGCTTCTGAAAAAGCAGTTTACTCTGTTTAAAGCTTTTAAAGGATAAACTCTTGATGCTTATGTTACTCGTTTCTACCATTTGTTATCTGAGATTGAAAACCATGAAATCACTATTGAGGAGGTAGAGAAAACCGACAAATTTCTTGAGGGTTTACCTTTTAAATGGGAGATGTATGGTGTGATGATTACAGACAATGAAACCAGATATGCAACCATGACACTTGAGCAGGTTATTGACAAGCTCAAAGGATATGATTTCACTAAGAAGTCGAAAGATACTGATTCTGATCATGTTCAGGATCCAGGACAGTATCATGGAAAAACTTCTATCTCGACTGCTTCATCCAGCTCGACCACTGCTTTGTTTGTTGGTAATGCTGATGGAAAGGGTGAAATGATAACTGATGAACTGTGTTTCATTACATCATCCGGAAATGAAGCTAAAGGGAAACCTTCTAAGAAGTCACCTCAAGAACATCAAAAGATGCCTATGAGTGTGAAATCTGCTGAGCAGCAATTGTCTGTTCTTGCTTTATTTGTAGCTTCATATGAGAATTATATTGATTGTAAGATTAATGATCCAATTCTTTTTTATGAAGACTATGATAAGATAGATCCTGATTATCTTGAAGAAATAGATCTCCAGGACCAACTTGCTTTGCTGTCAAGGAGAGTTAAAAATTTCTTAAAGAAAAATGGAAGAAAGGTTGTTGGCAACAGATCAGGGTTTGATAAAACCAAGGTCAAGTGTTATAACTGTAAAAGTTACGGACATTTTGCTAGAGAATGCCAAAGACCTAAGGTAGAGACTGGTGAAGGGAAACAAGGCTCGGGAAATACTTTGCATTCCAAAGACTTAGTAGTGAAACAGCTAGATGGGTCTTATGATTGGAAAACTCAGTCAGAGGAAGCTTTGATGGCTGAGATTGACGATCAAGAGATTGAAGCTGAGTCATTATCTTATATGCCCACTGATCCAGCTTTTGAAGTAAAGGTGCCTGAGACTCCTGTTAAAGCTAATGTTGATGATGTATTAGACTTGGGTTCAACTGAAGATTTGGATCCCGTAGATTTTGTAGCTAAGATGGCTGAACTGCAAACTGATAAAAAACGGGTATGCCTAGATCTTGTCTCTCTTGTTGATCTGTGTCAGTTAGTTTCTAGTTTACAGTCCCAAGTTAGTGCTTATGCAGATTCCTATAAGACTTTGACTGAAACTAATAATACCTTTTCATCTCAACTTAGCACACTTAGTAAATCCAGTGAGGCTGTAAGATCTGAACTTGACCTAGCTAAGTTAGATATATGTAGGTTAAGTGATGATAAACAAGCCTTAAAGGATAAGATTAAGGCAGATGCGGCTGACAAGACAGCTTTTAGAGATACTGTGAATGAGAAATTAATTATCATAGACGGTCTCTATATGAACATAAATGATTTGAATCTGTCCATTGCTAATAAGGATAAGGAGTTAGCTGATTGCAAAACAAAACTTGTAGCTCAGAATCGTAAGCTTGAGAGCTATAGAACATCTGAAATGGATAAAATGTTAGGTGCTCAACGTAGTGTGAAGGATATGTCTGGTTTAGGATATAATGATATGCCTCACCCATTCAATTCAAATTACACTAAAACTCCTGTAGATATTGAAATGGCGGATGTTAACCCTGAGATGAAGGAAACTAATAAACCGGATAAGTTAGAGGCACAGAAGAGTGTTATTAAGAACCCTTAATCTGATGATAGTAAGAAAATTCCTCACACCAAAGTACATTTTGTACCGGGTGGAGTAATTAATGATACTAAGATTAATGAAGTGGTTAATAAAGAACATGTCATTGAACCTTTAGTGCCTAAAACTCCGGTAGCAGATGCAAAAGTTAGTAAGTCACGTAAACAGATGTCTTGCTTCAAGTGTCACCAAAAAGGACACGTAGCTTCTTGTTGCCCAAATAAGAAGCTGGAAGCATCACATAAGTTAGTGAATACTGAAAAGACACCGACTTTTTCTAGTTCGATTGTAGATAGGTTAGGCTCCAAACCGGGATTAGGAAGCAAACCTGTAAACATTCTGAAAAGAGATGGTAATCATAGTGTCTCTCCACCTAAACCTAAAAGGGCTTATACCCTAAACGAAAATATTTTCAATAAACCAAGAGATAAGACACCTTCGAGGTTTAGGACCCCAAGTAGAAACCATAGTCAATTTGAGAATGGTTTTACTTCGAGTTCACAGGGAACTAAGTTTGTGCCTAGGAGGTTTTCTACTCATTCTCCTCACAGGCCCAAGACTATAGATCATCAACAATCTCAAACTCTTGTGAAGGTTACCAAGACTCCCGATGGGAATAGTTATGGTTACTTTAAGGAGGTTCAGATTGTAGATGATCAGGGACAAACCAAGACCGTAATGGCTTGGGTCCCTCTTGATAACTAACTGTGTACGACTTGTTATGTGTAGGAGCAGACTGTGAACAAGGACAGCTGGTGGTATGTAGACAGTGGATGCTCAAGACACATGACAGGTGAAAGAAGTCTACTGAAGGACTTCAGAGAAGGTTTCAAGCAAAAAGTAAATTTTGCAGGAGACAAAGGAGGAGTAATTACTGGGAAAGGAAAAGTTTCAAATGGAACTTTAACTCTAGAGGATGTGAATTATGTTGAAGAACTAACTCATAACCTAGTGAGTGTTTCCCAAGTCTGCGATAAAGGTCATCCAGTTCATTTTAATGAAAAGGAGGGTTTAGTCCTGAAGCCAGGCTTCACAATTCCTGAAGAATGGATATTGATGAGGGCACCAAGGAAGAAGGACATCTATGCGATAAACATGGGTGTTCCTAATTCTTCAATGGTATCTACATGTTTATTATCCAAGGCTTCAGAAGCAGAAGCGCTACTATGGCATAGGAGAATGGCACATCTAAACTGGAGAAAAATGAACTACATAACCAAAAATGGTTTAGTTTTGGGTGTACCGCAAAAATGTTTCGAGTCTGAGGATAAGTGTGTTCCTTGTTTGAAAGGAAAGCAGCATAAGAAACCACACCGATCTAAGACTGAAAACTCAATCTCCTCTCCATTTGATTTGCTACATATGGATCTCTTCGGCCCAATAAGCAAAAGAAGCATAGGTGGCAAATGGTACTGTCTAGTTGTCACAGATGACTACTCTAGATTCTCGTGGGTATTTTTCTTAGGATCTAAGGATGAAACTTCAGGTATTCTAATTGAGTTTTTAGATCAAATTGAAAATGTATACAAAACGAGAGTTAAGCATATTTGTAGTGATAACGGAACAGAGTTCAAGAATTCGACATTAGATATCTATTGCTTAAGCAAAGGGATAATTCATCAATTCAGCGCACCATATGAACCTCAACAGAATGGTGTGGCTGAAAGGAAGAACAGAACATTGATTGAAGCTGCTAGAACAATGCTTGGAGATTCAAAGCTTCCGGTCATCTTTTGGGCAGAAGCAGTGAATACAACATGTCATGTTCTGAATAGAGTTCTTACGGTTAAAAAGCATAATAAGACTTGTTATGAGCTTTTGAACAATAAGAAACCAAACTTAAAAGGATTTGAACCCTTTGGAGTTGCTTGTACAATATTGAAAACTGGGAATCAAGCTAAATTTGGTGAGAAGGCTGACGAAGGATTTTTCTTGGGTTATATGCCTAATTCTCCAAATAAAAGGGTTTTCAATAAGGTCACTAGTCGTCTGGAGATAGTTTATAACATTGAAGTTATGAGTTATGTACCTGCTGTGCATAATGGATTAGATTGGCAATTTGATTACTCAGATCTCTTTCAGTCATTTAAGGTTCCCATAAGTGACTTTGTCAGTGATTCAGAGATCTCTCAGCACTTATTGAATGAAGAATTGGACAATGATCCGTCTTAAACATCGAGTGTTCCGAAATCTGGAATCAGGACATCAGATGACTCAAATGAAGCTTCTTCAAGTGGGTCTAGACAATTTTCAAAGGATAAGTATCAAGAAACAGAAGATTCTGAAAAGGATCTTCAAACAACGTTTGATGATGTACTTACTTCTTTGAACCATTTAAAGATCTCTTCAGAAAATTCAGAAGAAATGCCTTCATTAGAAGAGATTGGTACTAACTTAGGAGATGAGTTAATAGTTGTTCCTATACCGGTTACAAGAATGAGTAAGAATCATCCCGTTGAAAACATCATCGGTGATATTAATACTCCTGTTCAGACTAGGACTCAATCTAAAGCTAGTACTTCTGAAGATTTAGAAAGCTTGTATACTGCTATGAAAGAGACAGGGATTCCTAATCAATGTCTATATTCATGCTTTATCTCACAAGTTGAGCCTAAAAATGTGCAAATAGATCTCAAAGAAAGCTCATGGGTTGAAGCTATGCAGGAAGAACTGCAACAGTTCTCAAAATTACAAGTTTGGGAGTTGGTTGACCTACCAAAGGGAGAATATCCAATTGGAACTAGATGGGTATTTAAGTGTAAGAGAGATGATCAGGGAATCATTACTCGCAATAAAGCACGTCTAGTGGTTCAAGGTTTTAATCAACAAGAAGGCATAGACTACAACGAAGTGTTTGCACCAGTTGCTAGGCTAGAAGCAATTAGAGTATTCTTAGCATTCGCATCATTCTATGATATAAAAGTTTATCAGTTGGATGTTTGAGAGTGCCTTTTTGTATGGCAAAGTGGAAGAATTGGTGTATGTTGCTCAACCTCCAGGGTTTGCTGATCATGAATATCCAGATAGAGTATATCGTTTGAATAAGGCTCTATATGGATTACATCAAGCACCGAGGATGTGGTATGCCACATTATCAACGTATCTACTTGATAATGGATTTACAAGAGGAGCAATTGATAGTACATTGTTTGTAAAATGGAACAAGAAAGACTTTCTATTAGTACAAGTTTATGTTGATGACATTATCTTTGGATCTTCTGATGAAAAGATGTGTCAAGAATTTGAGAAAGTCATGAGAAAAAGGTTTGAGATGTCTGCAATTGGAGAGTTGAAATTCTTCTTAGGGTTACAAGTTGACCAAAAGAAGGATGGCTTCTTTATTCATCAATCTAAATATGTTTATGAGTTATTAGAAAGATTTAAGATGGATGACAGTAAAGTCTATAATACTCCGATTCCAGTTAATCACAAACTAGGTCCGGATACATCGAGTGATCAGGATGTGGATCCTACTTTATATAGGGCCATGATTGGATCACTAATGTTTTTGACTGCCTCTAGACCTGACATTATGTTTGCTGTTTGTTTATGTGCAAGATATCAGGCTAATCCGAAAGAGTCACATATGCAGGCTGTTAAACGGATCTTCCGTTACCTCAAAGGGCAACCGAAGCTGGGACTTTGGTATCCAATTGATGGAGACTTAGATCAAGTAGCATATACTGATTCGGATTATGGAGGATGCAATCAAAATAGAAAATCTACGACCGGAGGATGTCAATTCTTAGGAGGTAGATTAGTATCTTGGCAGTGCAAGAAGCAAAGCTCAGTAGCCATTTCTACATGTGAAGCTGAGTATGTTGCAGCTGGCAGCTGTTGTTCTCAAGTTCTTTGGATACAACAGCAACTGCGGGATTACGGGTTAAATATAACCAATACTCCTATGATGATTGACAACGAATCTACTATGTCGATCACTAACAATCCTGTGAAGCACAGTAAAACTAAGCACATTGATATTCGACATCATTTTATTAGAGATTGTGCTGAAAAGAAAATGATAAGGTTAGTTAAGGTTCTGACTTCGGATAACTTAGCAGACCTATATACGAAGGCGTTCGACAGAGCAAGATTTGAGACATTGGTTCAACTGAATGGAATGAGAAATCCAGAGTGATTAGTCTTCCAAGGGTATTTTAGTAATAGTTAGTAGTTATTTTTAGTACTTATTAAAAAAAAAGGGGGGGGGGGGCATATGGCATTCATTTGCTTGTTACCCGAGGGGAATTGCCTCCAATGAAAGAACAAAAGAAGTTCTTTTAGAAAAAGCTTTAAGTTTTTAGCTGTAAAAACTTGGGAAAATGATAGTACATTAGAAAAATAAGTCTAAGAATAATAACCTTAAGTATTAAGTATGATGTGTTAGTAGATTCTTATAAGTTGCATTAGAATAACGATTTTTATCTAGGATTACACTTATATTTATCTTATTATACACCTATATCCACTGATTATAACTTGTCCTTTTACTTAACAAGTGATAAGAACAACTTAAGTCTAGTCAGCTTCATCATACGATTTATTGGTAGGCAGGTTATGCTACGATTTTCGAGCAGTTAAGTACTATAAATTTCATGTGTTGTATCTTATGTGATCTGTTATATAACGTATGACATATGTCTTAATTGTTGAATGATAGTACTACCGTGCACTGTGATCTAAAATAAAAAAATTGAAATGATACAAAGTATCATAATGTCAAAAGGTGAGTTATATGTTTCGAAAGGGCATCATTTAGTAACCTCTACCTTACATATGAAAGATACAAAGTATCTCGTGTCAAGTGTATGTTATATGCTTCTAAAGAACATCATTTAGTAATCTCTACCTTGATAATACAAGATACAGTGTTATGTGTTGTACTTGAATTCTTCAGTATGTTGTATAGTAGAAAACACTAGATATTGTGCACATTAACAATAAAAAAAAGTTTGGCTCAGAAACCTGTGTGTAATCTGTGTATGTGGATCATAATATCGGTAATCGTCTTGAACTGTCTATGATATTCGAACATTCACTTTTGTGAATAATAAGAAATTATAAGTTATATTTCAATGAAGTGTTATATCATGTGGATAAAGGTACATAAGATATAATTTTATAAATATAAGTTTAAAACTGATTAAAGTTGTGATTTTATTGTGCTTATATGAATTTCATGAGGTATGTATACTAACAATCATCTTAGGCTTATTACAATCTATTAAGTAAAGCTTATTCTTTCTAATATGATCCCTAAGCAGTTAAAACTTTAAGTGTTTATTATTAAGTTAATTTGTTAGAATGTTAGTAGTTTTATTATTTTAACTTTTGTAATTATTTCTTCGAATCAATAAAACTTTTAATTATTCTTCCTGTTTATCCTTTGGAATTAAATTAAACTAGCTATCTTATATCCGTGTTGAATAAATGTAACAAATACAAGTGAAAAATAATTTTTATTTTAGACTTGTACGGTATGTATGGGTTTCACTTTATACTAAGTACTAAAATCGAGTTTTTGTGAAAACTTGCAATTTTGACTAGTCAACGCTGCGAAGCGAGACTAGTGCTGCGAAGCGAGTACATAGTATAAATGGAGCAAGTCCAACGAGTCCAACCCACACTTGCCATTTACTCTGCGAACCGAACTCACAACTCCTCTACGACTCGAAATTTGGCGAAATGAATCGAATATACATTTTGATTGATTTTCTGATTTTTAGTACAAGGAAGGACTTTTCGATCCGTGGAACTTTTACAAATTTTGATTACGCATCTTTTGAAGTAAGTTTCATGAGTTTTCACCGTGTAATTTGTGAGATATCGAGTGGTTTGTGTTTTGAATGTGTCGGTTTAGTTTATCACGGATTTTATACAAATTAGTGATTTAGAAAACCTAACACATGTTTATAATGCTTAATCGATGGTTAATAAACATGTTATAATCGATTAATTGCTTTGAAACACATCTGATTAGTGAATGATGTTTGAATTCGTTGAGCAGATGGTCCTGCGAACCGAGATCTATCTCGCTTCGCAGTCCGCTCCAACGAATCGAGATAAGTTGCGAAACGAGTTCATCTCGTTTGACTTCAGTTGACCGAAGCGAAACGATTTCAACTCGTTTGACTTCTGTTGACCGAAGTGAGACGAGTTCCACTTGTTTGACTTGGGTTGACCGAAGCGACTCGACTTCAACTCGCAGGGTTTCTGCGAACCGAGTTGAAAAATTAAATCAATTTTATAATTTTTCAATTATAACTTGTTATCGATTTGAGAATTGTTTGTTTACAAATAATTAACAAGTTACTTGTTTATATACATATAGACTTAAGAACTTTTGTTTATAAGTTTAAATATGTGTAATATCTTAACAATTTAAGTTATTTCATATCGAAAGTATTCCGACTCATAGCGTAGTCGTGCAGCGTGTCCTGATATTTATCGGCGGTATGATAACTCAAATTGTTATCCTTAGCTAACGAGCTTTATATATAATTTATAGAATATAATTGAACTTGTTAATTCAATTAAGTTTCAGTGAATTATGTTATTAGTTAATAGTATATTTAGGCGTTTGATGATCTTTTTGATCATAATACGTTAAAGTGTAAATTATCTAATGCTCGTTAACTTAACATTTTTGCTATTTGTGTAATTTTGAATTACAGATATGGCTAACAGATCTTTTGAGAAGGGTCACAACATCTTGGTGAATCTAGATGTCAATGACCGTGGTGCTGAGCGCTTTGAGCAGATTTTGACATATTTAGCACGCTCGAGAATTCGATTTGCTATCACTGAGTCACCTCCATTGAACAAAGACCTTCTCACGCTGTTTTGGACGAATATTCTATATGACGGTGCTGCTAATCCGCCTACAATACGTACGATGGTAAATCAGCATCCTATTTCTTTTACTGCAGATGATCTACGACAGCTACTGCAGCTAGGCACTTCTGCTCAAGAAGCTGGCCCACCTGTTTACTCAGCTGATTTTATAGAAGGAGCTTTAGGGCGTACTGGTTATTCTGGTCCTAGGAGAGGACGCCAGTTTGTCAAGGCTTTTGTACTAGGATAGTGGAGATTACTCTTTACTGTTATAGTATCTATTTTTGGAAACAAGAAGTCAGGATTAGATGAACTTAGTCCTGAGTTGATGTCAGCTGTACTGTCACTGGTTTACAATAAACCATACAGTTTTTCTTCTTATATCTTTCAGTCCTTCAGAGGACAGATCACTGGAGCTGCTAGGACATTGTTTATTCTTTATCCTAGATTCTGTATGCTTTTGATTCGAGCTCAAGTTCCGAACTTGCCAGCTTATGCAGCTGATCTTCAAGTTGAGACAATCGGACTGCGAGGTTACAACGCTTGCTTTTTGCTATCCAAGCGTAAAGATGAGATTAAGCCTGAGGCTGCTGATCTTTTTGGGCATCTTCTTGATGCTGATTATGTTGCTCCACCAAACAATGGTTGGATGGATGCTGGAGCTCACGGTCAAGCTCAACCTCAACCTTCACAAGCTCAACCTCAACCTCAACCAGCAGCAGAGTCACAGGAGCTCATTGAGGATGTTTTACATCAGGTTGAACATCAAGGTCAACAAGTTGTGCCTGACCTAGCTGCTGAGGTTCTACATGAGGTTTTGATACAGATTGATGATGATACAGATCCCTTGCTACGGGATATTGATAGTTATGTTGAACAGCCTGAGGTAGTTTTATAATTATATAGTAATATCGGTACTAAGTTGTTATATAATTATCCCATTAGTGTTATACATAATGCACATGATATAGATATTTAGTTAATTAGATATTATTTCTAATTATGAAATATAAATATTATTATCATCAGGGAGCTGAGACTGCAGACCCAGAGGTTACTCGACCTGAGGGTGAGCAGGGACAGCTTGATAGATCTGAGGTTTTACCTTCTAAGGTATTTATCAGATTAATCATAAATATATAGAACTTGTATGATAGAGCTTTTAGCTAATCATAAATGTTTAATATATTTAGGATTCTGATGTTGGTCCATCTGGAGGCCGTAATGGTCAATCGGCTTCAGATGATGATAGTACTCCTTCTCCACCTCCAGATGCTGGTTATATTAGATACCGATCTCGGATGAATCCAGATCCAGCACTGAAGGAAAAGAGAAAGGCTAAGGAAGTCGATCCGGACTTCAGTATTATTGACGAAGGTCCTGAGGAAGAGTATATACCTCTTATTTCTCAACGCCGTAAGCGTTCCAGGATTTTGATCATTCAGGATGGTATGTTTTATTTAGAGTTAGATAATCTTAACTTGTTGTTTATCAGGAGTTCAACTGAGATAGTTAATTCTGTGACAGTTGCTCAAGATACATCTCAGGTAGAGACGATGATACCGGTGGTTACTGAACCAGTATCTGTACCATCTGAGGTATGAGATAAACGTTTAGTACTACGAGTATTATAAATATTTAATTAGAGATTGAGACAGAGTTATCTGTAACAATTACTTATTTAATTATATCTAACTTTATAGGCTGAGAAATGCTTGAGTCAGTGGAACCAGAAATGGTCTCCAAGACTGTTGAGGAGGGAGTTGCAAAACTGGTGCATGATGCTCAGTTTCCGACTAACAAAGCTAGTAGATTTGCAGCTAGTCTTCTCAAGGAAGCGTTATCTCAAGCTATTCCACCACTCACACGTGAATCATACATTGCTTCAGTGACACCGCCTGGACCATCTACAATATCTGTTATTCCGACGACTGATGCTGAAAGGATTACATCCTTAGAGTCACGAGTTAAGTAATTAGAACAGAGTACTTCTAGGATTCCAGGGTTGTTAGCTGAGAATGTTTCTCTTGCTCAGCAGATGGTTCATATCAGTGAATCACATTTGACACTGCTGAAGACTCATGATACTTTGCTTGCTGATTTTACTGCCCAGCGACTGAAGCTTGAACACTTAGAACGTTTGGTGTTGAGAGTGAATTCAGGACAGTCTGCTCAGGGGGAGATAATGCTATATCATGAAGCTTGCAAAGAGGATGAGTTAGCTAAGAAGAGAAGAGATGATAAAGATGATGATCCCGATGCTCAGAAAGATGGTGAGCCGACTGGTCCTTCAAAGACTGGTGAGCAAGCTATTATTCAGGGGGAGTCTGCATGTGTTGGTGTTAGTGGTGATGGTGCTGGTACAAGTGCTGCGGGTACAAGTGAAGCTGGTAAGACAGCTTAGACTTGTGTAGATATTTGTACTTAGAATTTTAGTTGAATTATAATTGTAATTTATAATTGTAATTGAATAATTGTAACTTAATAGTTTTTTGTAATATATTCGGCTTGAGATTTTTATTACAAGATTAAATATATTAGAAATTGTTTAAGTTATTTGATTTTGAAAAGTTAAATAAATTAGTGATCGAAAGTCTTCCGACTCATTGAGAAGTCGAGCGGCGTGTTCTGATTTATTTCAGCGGTCAAAGTTTATTTTAACTTAGACATTTTAGACTTGAGAGTTTTTATAATTGACAAGTTAAATATGTATGATTTTTAACTAGACAAATGATATATAATTTAAAGATATAATTGAAAGTTAAGTTCTTGTGATATAACAGTTCAATTAAGTCTTGGAAATTATATAAGGTAATTAACAGTAAATTTAAATGCTTGGTGATTATTCACAACGCATTAGAATTTAAAGTTAATTAATATTTGTTTAGTGTTTATAAGACTTAAGAATTCTTTGATTGATTCAAGGTAAGTAATAAAAGAATTATAAGTTATATAGAATTGGTTATATTAACACAATTGAAATGAATAATGAAATTTTTAGATTGATTCAGAGTAATCAATAAAAGAATTTATATTATTAATTTGATTTGTGTAGATATGGAAATGCTAGAATTGAGTGACTCTTGAAGTGATATTCTTGATGAAATCGATGAAGAAATTGATTTTGATCTTGAAGAAGGAGAATTTTTACTACCTGAGGATTGGACTACTGTCTATGAGAATGAGCAAGACATTGGTGTAGATCCAGATGCACATATTGATGAACACCATGTGAGCCCATCCAGGACAGAAGTTATTATTGAAAATAATCAAGGTCCAACAGTTGTCGATGTAGATGAAGAAATCGATGACTCAACCGATTCTGAAAAAGATGAAATCTTAATTCCTACCAAGAATCCAACAGTTTTTCTTAGAAAACTTACTAAACAGAAAAAGAAGGTTGGAGTTTCTGAAGTTGATATAACTGGGAAACGGGAACCTAAAAGAGGGATTAGTGGTTGGTACTTTGACTCTGAGCTGAAGCTATTTGCTATTAAGAGGTTTGACGGAGTTCAATATCTTGAGCGAAAGCTTGCAGTATTTAGTTCTTTGCCTAGATTTGAGATTCGAGATTTGGCTAGATTACCTTTGAATAATCCAAGTGATGATTTTGTTGGAAAATACGTCGAACACATAATCAAGACTGAGGTTAGAGCAAATAAATTTGAAAAGATTAAGCCAAGAAAAGGAAAGACGATTAAACTGGCAGAGAGAAGTCAAAGAACAGGACGAAGAAGAAGAAAGAAGATTTATCCATCTGTTAGGTGTTTACAGCAGATTCCATTGAAGACAATGCCACAAGATATTTTGGAAAATATGAAGAGTTGGCATGTGGATTCAGAGACTGGAGAAGCTGTAATGGTTGAATCTGATGATGAGGTTGAAGGTGGTGAAAGAGAAATCTTCAGAGTTTATGACCATCGACACCTAATGAACATGTCGAAGAAAGATTTGATAAAATTGAATGAAAATAGAATCTTGACGACAGTAGCATGGGGTGACTTAGCACGTGATTATCAAATGATGGTTAAGACTTGTATAAAATTGAAGATTTATGCTGGAAGTAAGATTTATGAGTAAAAATCAAAGACAACTTGAAGACATAATAGTGTAGATGCTAGAGCTATTGTCAAGGGGGAGTCTGTTGGGACATGTATGTGTGACAACAGATGTAGCTTGTAATAGTACTAGTGATTATTGTAATCAAGTTTGTACAATTGATTTGGATTTGTAAATGATATTAGTTTGGTATTAATATTCGTTAAATATATTAGTTTGATAAAGTGTTAGACGAATATCGAATACGATGTTACAAACTAAAGTCTGTGAGATAAGATCTCAAGTCGCAGAACTTAGTTATGCGAGATGAGATCTGGGCTCGCAGAGCTGCGAACCGAGTCGAGATGGGCTTGGTTGTGGGCTGCGAGTTGAACTCAACTCGCAGAGTCCATCGACCTGCGAATCGAGTTTGATTAAAACCTATAAATACTCAATTAGGTTTAATCCGTAAAGGACTTTTGGCCATTCGTTTTCCAGAGGACAAAAACACTATTCTAAGCAGTCATAAGGTTAGGTATTGATCGATTAACGTTAATTAATCGATACAAAACCTTGTTGATAAATCAATTCGCTATTATCTTGCGAAACAAATTGTTCACTTATTGTGAACCAAGTATTGAGGAATTCCGTGCCTTAATACCTAAGATAACCTCGTTATCGATCCACGTACTAGGGACTTATATAAAATAAATAAGATAAATAAGAAATTACTAACCTTTGAGAAAACCAATTTCTCACGCGTAGAGTAACAATCAAAACCTTTTTGCTTGGTGGCGAGTGCCCAAACTAGAACACCTCTAATGCTTCACACCCACGAACCAAGAGAAATTCCCAAGTCTTCTATGGTCACGACTCTTAGTCGTAAAACTCTTACAAGGAGCAGGAATAAGAAAGAGAGAAAAGTTACTAAGAAAACTAAGGGTTAAGCCCCTATTTATAGGGGAGGAAGTGACCTAAAGATTGGTCATCCAACCGATGTGGGACAAACATCCATACGGCGTATGGATATTCCATACGGCGTATGGATGGAGTTTCCACTGCCCTGAAACCCTAGCATCCATACGGCGTATGGATATTCCATACGCCGTATGGATTGATTTTCAGGACTTCCTTTTTCTTTTAGTTTCTAACTAATATCCAATTAATAAACTAAATATAATATTAATTCCAATTAATATTATCTCTCATTTATTTCTCTTACTATTCATTGAGGGCGACCCAAAAAGGACTCCACTTTTAATGATGTACTTACCAATTAGTTATGATATTGGACACTATTCCAACAGTCTCCCACTTGGACAATTCATCAACTATTATTGGTCTAAGATTATCCATTAACTAAGCAGAGAGTGCTATCCAACGCAACTGCCGAACTCTGATTCTTATCTTAGAGTTAGCCCTTTAGATAAGTGATCAACTATTCCTTTGTTCTACTAATATCATATGAATCGAGATATGGATTTTAATCAATCTCAAGATTCATGATTAGTTTTCTGATTTCCGATTACATTGACTTTATGAGACTATTGAACCATCAACTTAGTCTCGGCCAGGCCTAGCACTTTAGAGTCAATCTTTAATCATCAGAGGGCCCAAGATATCGCTTTCCCCATTAGGCGAAAAGGAACAAATAAATTTTGACTGCATAGTACTAGTCAACTCATCATGTCATACCTAGCATACCCTTTATGGCTGGCATTTACGCACAGCGTTAGAATAGGGTAAAGTATAACAGACTTGAAAAACTAGAAACTCAATGTATCTCAATTTCAAGAATAGAGGATATTATCATCTTAAAATCACTCGTGATTTAATCCATGAAGTGATCTTTTTAAGTACGGGTCTCTCCTATACTTAAATCTCCATTAAGTACCCATGAGTGTTGCAGCAATCTCCATGCCATGTCTAATCTCCATAGACAATCTACTAACACTCCATGATAGTCTTGATTCACCACTTACTTCCGGGAGTGTGAACGACTGAGGAGGTTTAAGTAAAAACTGTTTTACTTGGGAAGTGGTGTCTAAACATGCAAAACAGAAACACAATGACAAACAATAGTAAATGGCAGAACTCCTTCCAATAAATAAATCTCCATTATTTAATCACCAAGTCTATTACAATTTCCATCATTGTTTACAATGTTTCAAAATCAAACTAACAACTAAAACTTTACATTATCTCTTAAGCCTATGCTCCTAGCATGCTCATCATGTTTGGACTTCCCAACTAGCTTTGTGAATGGATCAGCTGGATTATCCTCTGATCTTATACTCTTCACAATCACGTGTCCTTCTTCGACTTTCCTTCGAACAAAATGGTATTTTCTTTCAATGTGCTTGGACTTTCCGTGATCCTTGGGTTCTCTACTCAAGGCGACCGCACTTTCGTTATCACAGAATATTTCAATGGGGTCTTGAACCGTTGGAACAACTCCAAGATCTCCAATGAAATTCTTAATCCAGATGGCTTCCTTTGAAGCCTCGCAAGCCGCTATGTACTCAGACTCGCACGTTGAGTCTGCCACTGCTCCCCCATTCAGTAAGTATACCCAACCAGACTGTGAACGGCTATCATCTCTATCTGTTTGGAAACTTGCATCACTATAACCCGTTACTCTAAGTTCCTCTTCTCCACCATAAACTAAGAACCTGTCTTTAGTATTTCTCAAATACTTAAGAATATTCTTTACAGCTGTCCAATGACCTTCACCAAGATTCTGCTGATGTCGACTCACTAAGCTCAAAGCAAATGAGACATCAGGCCTCATACACGTCATGGCATACATGATCGATCCTATAGCTGAAGCATATGGGACTCGACTCATTTTATCCGATTCTTCTTTAGATTTCGGACAAAGATCCTTACTGATCTTAATGCCATGATGTAAGGGTAGATTCCCTTTCTTAGAGTTCTCCATTTTGAATCTTTTCAAAATTTTATCTAAGTATGTGTCTTGGCTAAGTCCTATGAGACGTCTCGACCTATCTCTATAAATCTTTATACCAAGAATATATGTTGCATCTCCCAAGTCTTTCATAGTGAAACATTTTCCCAACCAATCCTTTACACTTTGTAATGTTGGGATATCGTTTCCTATGAGTAGTATATCATCCACATATAATACTAGGAAGACTACAACACTCCCACTGAACTTGACATATATACAGGACTCATCTTCGCTTCTAGAAAATCCAAACTCTGTGACTTTCTCTTGGAAGCAGAGATTCCAGCTACGAGAGGCTTGTTTAAGTCCATAAATAGCCTTTTGAAGCTTGCACACTCTATTAGGATACCTTGCATTTTCAAAACCCTCCGGTTGTGCCATGAACACATCCTCTGTCAGTTTCCCGTTAAGGAAGGCGGTTTTGACATCCATCTGCCAAATTTCATAATCATGAAACGCAGCCATGGCTAGCATAATCCTAATTGACTTTATCTTAGCAACTGGTGAGAAGGTTTCCTCATAATCAATCCCGTAGGTTTGAGTATAGCCCTTCGCTACCAACCTAGCTTTATAAGTGTGTACTTTCCCATCCATGTCGGTCTTCTTCTTGAAGATCCACTTACAACCCACCGTCTTAAGACCGGGTGTAGCGTCAACCAAATTCCAAATTTGGTTGTCATACATGGACTGAATTTCGCTTTTCATAGCTTCCTTCCACTTAGCAGCCTCAGGGCCTGCCATCGCTTCCTTGTAGTTAGCAGGTTCATCTAAGTCATTTAGTGTACTGTCACTAATTTTATCCTCTTCTTCTACATGGTAACCATAATAGAACTGAGGAGGCTTGCTAACTCTACAAGATCTGTGAACGGGTAAGGATATGTCTTCAGGCTCAACAGATATTTTCACCTCTTGTTGAACAAGTGTTTACTGTAGGTTCTTCATCGGCCGACTCTTGAATTTCTTCAAGATCAATCTTACTCCCACTGTCCTCTTTAGATATCATTTCTCTCTCAAGGAACACTCCTCTTCGAGCTACGAAGACCAAATTATCCGCGGGTCTGTAGAACAGATATCCAAACGACTCTTGTGGATAACCAATGAAAAGACACTTTTCAGATCTGGAGTCTAGTTTGTCCTGAGTTTCTCGTCTAACGAAAACTTCACAACCCCAGATTTTGATGTGACCAAGAGAAGGACGTTTTCCCTTCCACATCTCATAAGGTGTCTTTGAAACCTTCTTGGTGGGTAAAAGATTTAAGATGCGAGCGGCTGTTTCTAATGCATAACCCCAAAAGCTTATCGGAAGTGTAGCCCGACTCATCATAGACCGAACCATGTCCAACAAGGTTCTATTTCTCCTCTCAGCAACTCCATTAAGTTGTGGTGTTCTAAGAGGAGTCAATTGTGAAACTATTCCACAATCTCTAAGATGATCGAGAAACTCGATACTAAGGTATTCTCCTCCCCTATCGGATCGGAGAACCTTTATCTTTCTGCCCAATTGATTCTCTACTTCTCTTTGGTATCTTTTGAATACCTCAAAAGTATCCGACTTATGCTTAATCAGATAGACATGTCCAAATCTACTGTAGTCATCAGTAAATGTAACATAATACTGATTTCCATCTTTTGTGGTGCATCAGAATGGTCCACAAACATCCATGTGTACCAAGTCCAAGCGTCCTTCACCTCTTTCACACGACCCGGTGAATGGTGATTTAGTCATCTTGCCCAATAAGCAAGATTCACATACATCATCCGATTTGAGGTCAAATGATTCCAACACTCCATCCTTTTGGAGTTGGCCGATACGTTTCTTGTTTACGTGCCCAAGACGATAATGCCACAATTTGGATTTATCAAGCTCATTAGACGAATCAATATTTAAAATCAAATTGCTAACACATTCAACATTTTCATATATGCCATTGTAAGGAGAAGCTTTGAAAATAAAACAACCATTTAAATAAACCAAAATATCACCATTCTCATTATCAAATGAAAATCGATAACCATCCTTAAACAAAGCATAAAATGAAATAATGTTTCTAGTCATTTCTGACGAATAACAGCAATTATTCAAATCTATCCGAACTCCAGAGTTCAGCATGAGCTCATACTTTCCAATCTCGGTAACAGGCGTGATTCCTCTATTTTTCATGACTAGATTAAGCTCCCCATGCTTCAACTTCCTACTTTCCTTTAGACCCTGCAATACAGTGCAAATGTGAGTACCACACCCTGTATCCGGAACCCACGAATTAGAAGTTGTAGTATTATGGAGTTCTATCATGAACATACCTGAGTGAACACTCTTTTCGACCTTTCCATCCTCAAGGTCTTTTAGGTATTTCGGGCAGCTACGTTTCCAGTGCCCCTTAGTGTTGCAGTAAAAGCACACTGCTTCCTTCGAATCATTCACTGGTGCAATATCAGAGTCGGTCTTTCTTTTGGACCAACGATTGGACTTTCCATTTGTAGTATTTGCTTTCCAATTTGAACTCTTTCTTTTCTTTGCAGTTTGACTAATTGCCAACACAGGAGCTACTGGGCTAGAGGACACATCATCCTTTTTGATTCCTTGCTCAGCAGTTTGCAGCAAATTATGGAGTTCCATTATTGAGCCTTCTCTCTCATTCATATTCATCTGATATGATATTACAAACTGATTGTAGACAGCTGGCAGACAGGACAAAATTATGGCAATGGAAAACTCTGTGTCAAACATCATATTCAATGATTCCAACCTATCAAAATACCCTTTCATCTCCAAGACGAAAGCACAGATAGATGCTCCAGGTTTGGGTTTGCAAGCCATGAGTGACTTAACCACATCAAGACGTTCTTTGCTCGCCTTTGCCTGAAACATTTCCTTAAGCTGTTGGTTCATTTCATAAGCCCGAGTATTCTCAAAAGTCTTCTGCAACTCGGGGCTTGGAGGATGCCATGATACAAGACACTTTATTCGCATCATCATAATGTTTCCTGTGTGCCTCAATCTCCTTTTGGGTTGAGTTTTCATCAATCACGGGAATCTGCTCATCGAGAACATACTCCTTGTTCTCGTACCTCAAGGTAAACCTTAGGTTACGCATCCAATCCATATAGTTTAGACCAGTCAGTCTTTCCCTTCCAAGAACTGAGAGAAGTGAGAAGTTCGAGTTATGTGCGGAATTGGGGACGGAAGGATTATTACCATTTGTAGAAGACATCTATAAGATAAATAGTTTTAGTTAGTTTGAATATTCCTTAATTAATTACCCAATTTCAAAATTAAGGATAAGATCCATATTTTAGATTCGTTTTATAAAAAGGTTTGCCGTAATCATATTGCGAATTTATTTTAGGTGGACAATTCCTTTGTCAATTTCATTCTCTATGAAACTCCTAGTTCTTTTGAGATTCATTGATTCTTACCAACAGCATGTTAATTTCGGATATGCTCATCTACCATTCATGACTGGTATGCCGAGGATCATGAACAAGATGGTGAACTTAAGCATGCCAAACCCGCGTGGTCCCCGGCCCGAGTACGCTCGAGAATCGCGAGTTCCACATCACCTCTCAATATGATCTCATATTAATGTGCCGGTAAACCACACAAGCTCCATTAACAGACAATACGAAAGATGTGCGGTTTTCATGGGTTAGCATACTATTCACATTTTATAGTATCTAGAACGGGATTTTTGTTTTAGTACTTTAGGTCATACTTTTGATCTTAACATCATCCTATCAAAAGTCCTCGGTAGCTCCATTGAACGCACAAAGAAACTTTCTAATAGTTCGTTCACTATGGGTGAGCCGATTTATCAATTGACTAACGATTTATTTAACTTTAATTATACATATACTTATAGCTCATAATATATGTAACGTCTCTCTTTAAACTCTTAAAGTCTACAGTTCTATTTTAAAACATTTTATAATTTAGGGGTATATTTTAAACATTTCAAAATATAGGGTCTAAAGTGTAAATTTATTTTACCAATTTAGACAATTCCATTTCCAATTTATCTTTACCTTCATACTATTGCAGATAATTAAATGCTAGTATTTATCAAGCTAAGTCTCTGATACCACTGTTGGGTTTTCTATTCCCTAACTAGATTAATATGCGCAGCAGAATAATAACAAAAATAATTAATCTAAGGCAATTAGGAAACTAAACCCTAAGGGATCTTTAACTTGAATAAATAAAAGCAATAAAATAAATAAGATAAATAAGAAATTACTAACCTTTGAGAAAACCAATTTCTCACGCGTAGAGTAACAATCAAAACCTTCTTGCTTGGTGGCGAGTGGCCAAACTAGAACACCTCTAATGCTTCACACCCACGAACCAAGAGAAATTCCCAAGTCTCCTATGGTCACGACTCTTAGTCGTAAAACTCTTACAAGGAGCAGGAATAAGAAAGAGAGAAAAGTTACTAAGAAAACTAAGGGTTAAGCCCCTATTTATAGGGGAGGAAGTGACCTAAAGATTGGTCATCCAACCGATGTGGGACAAACATCCATACGGCGTATGGATATTCCATACGGCGTATGGATGGAGTTTCCACCGCCCTGAAACCCTAGCATCCATACGGCGTATGGATATTCCATACGCCGTATGGATGTTTGTCCCACATCGGTTGGATGACCAATCTTTAGGTCACTTCCTCCCCTATAAATAGGGGCTTAACCCTTAGTTTTCTTAGTAACTTTTCTCTTTTTAGGATTTCCTTTTTCTTTTAGTTTCTAATTAATATCCAATTAATATTATCTCTCATTTATTTCTCTTACTATTCATTGAGGGCGACCCAAAAAGGACTCCACTTTTAATGATGTACTTAGCAATTAGTTATGATATTGGACACTATTCCAACATGTTCAACATATAATAAATATCCAGTATAATTTAATTCCAAAGGGTAACACATTTAAAAAATAAAACTTCTATTAATCATTAAACATAAATACAAAATAAGAAATAAAACTTAAGAGTACTAACATGTCGCACCCCCAAAACACGTGGCAGCGGAAGTAGGAGGTGTCATGGGGGCGCCGACCAATCAAATATCATAACACCAAGATTAAAGCAAACGACCTCTATATGAGACGTTTGAAAATAGTTACATTTCTTAAATAAAACGATTACAAACGTTATATCAAAACATTGGAGTTCGCATTAAAAGTGTAGAGATTTCTAATACGTAGATGTTGATACAAAATATCGTAATGCAATCTAATCTCTTGTTGTTTGTGAAAAGATGCGGCTCGAGCTAATGCTTTCCAAAAGCATCCTACTACCTTGTTTCCTGTGGGTAGTCCTACTGCATCTGTGAACCTGAGAAATACATGCTAAAAGGTCAACATAAAGTTGGTCAACTCGCTGGTCAAACCTAGTCAAAGTTGGTCAAACTTAGTCAAACTTGGTCAAAGCTGGTCAAACTTAGTCAAAGTTGGTCAAACTTAGTCAAACTTGGTCAAAGCTGGTCAAAGCTGGTCAAACTTAGTCAAAGTTGGTCAAACTTAGTCAAAGTTGGTCAAAGTTACCAACTAAGTCAACCCAACCCATTTGCTTGCAAGTTTTGCCAAAAATAGTAAGTTTTTCGTTTTTCGAAATCGAGCCCCGTTTTTGTTGACTTGGTCAAACCTTCTCGGTTTGACCCGAAACTTTTACCCAAACCTTATATGTGTTAATGGACCATAAAAAGTTAGTTTGTCTATTTATAGCAAGCCCGCAAGTGTTGGTTTTTAAATTGTTACTAAAATCAGTCCACTATCTCATTTTCCAGAAAATACACTCATTTGTCGAATTTTTAATAAATTGTATATTCCGAATTTACTCCCAATAAAAATACCAGTTATTTCCCCACATGTTATCTACTTCCAGTAATATTTCCATGAATTTTAGATTAGTCTAAGTATTTATCAAAATTGCATGTGTCCTCTGAGGTCCAATAGTTGACCAATCTGGACACATGCATAAAGATTGAGTTTTTGGGAAAAATCTACAACTTTTCAAGAATAGGCTATCAGTATAACTTTTGTAGCTAACAAAATTTTTAAGATTTTGGCGGTGGTTTCAAGTTATTTGGAGTTGTGTAACTTAAGATATGGTCAAAACCCTATGAATAAAGTTCTGACTTTTCAGAGCAGATTGTATATATATTTTTATATAAATTATTAAAAATAGTATTCTAGCTCAAAATGATATGAGGTTTGAGGGGTTTGAAAGATAACATCTTGAACTTAAGTTTTGATTATGAAAACGTTCATTTTCATGGAGAGATGATTTTTCTAAAAATCATGGAAGTGAGCAAAACTTTCTGGACAGGAAATGCATGAAGCATTTTCTTGAGTTTTTGAAGATGAAAAATAGTTTTTATACAATATATTGGACATATATCCTTGAGTGAACTTTAAATACATGTTATAAGAGTATTATAAAGGAAGAAAATGTTCTCACAATGATATTTTTGATGTTTGATGGCAGAAGAGGAGGTCTTGAAACCTTGTTTTCTTGAATTTCCTTGCAAAAATAGTGAAGTATGAAGTGGTGGTTGTAGGTGGTTGCTTGGTGGTGATATTGTGGAAGGTGGTGGCTGTGGGGAGGTGTTTGGGGCTGGTCTTGGCCGAAAATGGGGAGAGGGGGAGGAGTAGAGAGAGTTTTTGGTTGAGTGTGTGAAAGGGATTGAGTAAAATGAGAGAATACTTTGTGTTTTGTGTCAAATGAGTGAGCATGGGAATCTCTTGCACATGGGGGCATGTGAGGGCTGCATGTGGCCGACCATGGGGCCCCACAGGGGTCAAAAATCAGTTTAATTTTTGTCTATTAAGTTTAGGTTACGTATTGTGTTCGTTTACCCGTTATTTCCGCTAAATCGTTAAATCGCGTAACGTTGTTTTGAGTTGTTTAAATTCATGATGTTTTTGGGATTATTTTTCGTTGAAGTATTATTAAAATAATTTATTTTTAGTTGTCAAAATATTTATTGACTTTCGTTTGGTTTCCGAATTCGATTCGCGTGTTTTTACTGCGTTTGTTACGTTTTAATTAAAACGTCTAAGTTTTTCGTGTATTATTATATACAAATAATAATATATGATAAATAACTTCTAAAAATAGGTTTAAGTTATTTATAGAAATATTTTCACCAAAGTCGTATATTTTGTCGGACTCCGTCCGGTTGTTTCGCATAATTTCAGCAAATCACGTAAGCGTAATATAAAACAATTACGTAAGCGTATATTCACATAAATATACAAATAGTTACAAGTAATTACAAGTATTTTGCCTAAATCACATTTAAATACACATACTTAGGGTTTCTGTTAATTTTTAAAAGTTAACCTAAATTGTCGGGTGTCACATTCTACTCCTGTTAGGAGAATTTCGTCCCGAAATTTGCTCGTAGTCATAGTTTGTGTGGTATCTAGCGAAAATGTGAGTAATTCTGATATTTAACTAAGTGCACTAAAGGAAAGTTCATTGTTGCGATGCAACACATCCATTAGTATACGTTTGGAGAATTATCTCCATGTAGTATTAGTAAGACAATTATTCCTAAATAGTCAGTCGTATTAAGGTCATTTGCTATAAAGTTCGTAGTAGTAGGAAAACATTCCTATGGGGATCGTAGTAGGAAAACATTCCTATGGGGATCGTAGTAGGAAAACATTCCTATGTGGTTCGCAGTAGGAAAACATTCCTTTGTGGTTCATAGTAGGAAAACATTCCTATGTGGTCTGTAGTTTGTGTGAGTGTGAACAGTTAGTTGGATTATATCCAATATAAATTGCTGGAAACGCATTTTCAATAAGTAAACTGTTAAGAGACCTAAAGATGGTCTAATGTAAAAGTCGTCAGAAAACGTAAGTCGTAATCCCAAGAGGTATATGGAAGAATTTTCTTGCTAAGTTCAAAGTGCAAGTTCTACGATGTGTTTGGAACCTAGATTTGTGGGGTGTGATTGTGTATTGGTCTAAACTAATCCGGTATCGTATAAGGTTGAAATAATTATGTCATTGTCTCCTTTAGTTTTATCCTCCAATCGTTTCGTATTGGTCGTTGTCACCTCTATCACTAACGTCTCGGTTTGTCTCTATATGAATTAACTTCATCCGATTTTGCAAGATCGAGTATTGCTACTATCAAACCGACTACTAAGAGAACCTTATTTCGTACTAGTCTATCGTACCTATGCCTTTATTGGAAAACCACAATCCAACTTCTTATCTTAGAATTTCCTTAGCAATGTTTCAGGTGTAATCGGTATAGTAGTTTCAAAATGGGATTAAAGGTTAGATCATAGAGAAATATCGAGTGAAAATCAAGTGTTTGTTGATATATATATGGTTTTCTTTAGCCTAAAAACGTCATCGTAATTTTTGATAACTTCGTTAATAATTTATGAATTTTAAAAATTCTGTAAAAACATTTTGTGGCAAAATTTGTTTGAAAACTATTTTCCACACATTGTACATGTTTAGTGGAAACTTTGCTAGTCCTAAGCGAATTCTATCCGGCTCCCTAGTCTTAATCGCAAGGCAGTGACTTCGTCTCTAGTCTCCATCACCTGGAGATAGGTAGTTTCTATTATTTCACTAAGATTCTGCCTATCCACCTAGATCTGTGCAACTCGGCCCTATGCTAGGTGCTTCCAGCCTAAACGGGTTTCGCGTGTTCTAACTCCATAGTGTCTATTCTATTTTCATGGCGGCGTAGTCTAGCAGCTAATACCAAAACGGTATGGTAAGTGGGTTCGTGTGAGTATAGAGAGGTGTACGAACGATTTCCTCGTCATGGACGTTGTAGGTGCGAATTTCAAAGGTGCTAAATGATGGCAATGATGTTATCAAGAAGAGAAATGAGGGAGAAAGATTTCAATTTCAATGGGTATTAAGTCTTGTGTTTTGAATGTATCGTTGACGCACAAGTCAAAGTAGTAGTTAATCGAGGTCAAGAAATTAGTTTCATAAAAGTATGGTGGAAAAACATTCCAGCCATAAGTTTGTGTAGACGTGAGTAAGTCATTGGGTTGCACCTAATATAAGTTATTAGAGACGCTTTTCAATATATAATTAGTTAGAAATCCCGTAGGTCTTTTAAAGTACAAGTCGTAATCGATTGTTTAGAGGACATAGATCGTAATCTAAAAAGTCTAGGTGGGAAGAGTTTGTTTTGTTAGAATGCGAATCCAGGGTTGTTCAGTTGTCTCGAATCAGTTGGTCAGTTATGAGTTACACTTAGTGTCCACGTTGGTTGGGTGCTATCGTGTAAAAGGACTAATTTAATTGGTACCGTATGAGGTTGAAAACGTTAAGTCATTGAAAAGGAATGTACCCATATCAAAGTTAGGGTTCATCACAGAGTTGGTTGTAATTAGACACGTGTTGATCTATAGAGGGACTCGCCATTTCCTACGAGAAAAGTGTTTTATCAAAATAGTGTATTTGTAATAGAGAGTTTAGCCTCTAAAGCTACGGTATATGAAAAGAGTTGTAACTATCTCATGTATTAACCCAAACCTGCCGATACCATTTCTGGTTAAATTAACGTCGCGATCTGTCTTTTAGAAATACTGAGTGAAAAGCAAGTGTTTGTTCTTACGTAAAATTTTCGCCTAATAAAATGTCAGTAAAAATCTTTGCTAAGAATGTCAAGATTTGGACTTTGTACAAATGTTTAGATAAGTAGTTTACAAGCTTTTTGAAAAATTTCTATGAAGTATTTTGTGAAAGAGCTGATGTAAAATTTGCCGAGAATTTCTATGATGAAAATTGTTTGGAATTTAATGTCCGTTGAAAACTTCTAGTTGATTGACTATGTTGGGAAAACTTCTGTCTAACATTATCAGTTGAAATATAGAAGTTGTAAATAAATTTTTGGGCAGATGTTCGGTGAAATTTCTTTGAAAATTTGGGTTGGTAGAAATCCATTGAAAACTTCTTGTTATTATAAAGTGTTGAAAATTTCAATTGATTCTCGTAGTGGCATATCCTTAAACGAAAGGAGATAAAAGAATGAATGAGATCCTTATATGAGAACTAAGATTATCGCAGACACGTTTAATCGGTGCGCTGATTAATCAGTACAAGGTAATATGATTAGTGACCAATAGGGTGCAAGATTAATAGATTACAGAATTTGAAGTTTACAAAATATGCCAGGCATTGTTACATCCGGACGAATACGAAAGTCTTAAATTAAAATGTGATGGGGTTACTTATCTACTCACCGTGATAGAAGTTTTTAATATAACAAGAGGTAGGCGTAATTTCATCATACGTGAGCTTAGCAAAACGGTTACATCTCCCCGACAGTTGTCAGTCCAGTCATCATCGAGCTAACTCTAGCTATGTTCTCTGTATCGTAGAGGCGCATGATGGATTAAGATATCCTCTGTTGATTGTTTGTACGCTAAATAGTTCCACATTTTTTTTTTGTCCTTTGCTTTAAGTTAGTAGCTACTTCCTCCAGTAGTGAATCCTATCCTTGATTCGTTCAGAGAAAAGATGCGTAAATCGTTGGAATTCATCAAAGTGTTGGGGAAACGTTTCCAATGTGTAGGTGTTGTGGTTGACCAATTGCATCGGCGGCGTCTGCACGAAGACGGGTCCTATTGGGTGGAGTATCGGTAGTAGTAGTAGTATAGTTAACGAAAGGTCAAGTTTGTGATGGTCGGTCAGTCCTTCTAGTTGTGTATAACACACGCGATTAATTTGTTCTATGATAAGCGAGGGAGAAAGAGCGTGAAGTAGAGGGAGGAAGAGAGTGAAGTAGGCGTCACTTGTTTGGGTGGCGAATCCTTAGGTGGATTCTCCTCAGGTGAGTCCTCATAAATTATGTTGTTGTCTGGTGCGGTTAGGAGAGCAGGTACCATGGAAGTCTTCACAATAGTAAGTAAGGTTTGTGTTTCGTGTTCGATGTCATGTGACATAGTTGTGGGTGTGGTTGCCATGTAGAGTGCCAAAGAGTTTAGCATACGAAAAGTTAAGGTTATATATAGAAATATAATAACCTAGCACATAAGCACGTATAAAGGTTGGTCTTGTTTCTAACCTTGGTCAAAGTCTTCTAATGTATTCCTATTCACTATAACTATTTCAGGTCTTGCATCGAATCTCCTTTAATTATACATAGTTGATCAGGCTATGTTAAATTAAGTTTGAATGATGCAATTGCTGAACCAGTCATACCAAATGAGGAATACTAACCTAATGGTTATAGTCTAGGTCACTAATGCAATCCTAGTTCGCTATAACCTTAGGCTCTGATACCAATCTGTCGCACCCCCAAAACACGTGGCAGCGAAAGTAGGAGGTGTCATGGGGGCGCCGACCAATCAAATATCATAACACCAAGATTAAAGCAAACGACCTCTATATGAGACGTTTGAAAATAGTTACATTTCTTAAATAAAACGATTACAAACGTTATATCAAAACATTGGAGTTCGCATTAAAAGTGTAGAGATTTCTAATACGTAGATGTTGATACAAAATATCGTAATGCAATCTAATCTCTTGTTGTTTGTGAAAAGATGCGACTCGAGCTAATGCTTTCCAAAAGCATCCTACTACCTTGTTTCCTGTGGGTAGTCCTACTGCATCTGTGAACCTGAGAAATACATGCTAAAAGGTCAACATAAAGTTGGTCAACTCGCTGGTCAAACCTAGTCAAAGTTGGTCAAACTTAGTCAAACTTGGTCAAAGCTGGTCAAACTTAGTCAAAGTTGGTCAAACTTAGTCAAACTTGGTCAAACTTAGTCAAAGTTGGTCAAACTTAGTCAAAGTTGGTCAAAGTTACCAACTAAGTCAACCCAACCCATTTGCTTGCAAGTTTTGCCAAAAATAGTAAGTTTGTCGTTTTTCGAAATCGAGCCCCGTTTTTGTTGACTTGGTCAAACCTTCTCGGTTTGACCCGAAACTTTTACCCAAACCTTATATGTGTTAATGGACCATAAAAAGTTAGTTTGTCTATTTATAGCAAGCCCGCAAGTGTTGGTTTTTAAATTGTTACTAAAATCAGTCCACTATCTCATTTTCCAGAAAATACACTCATTTGTCGAATTTTTAATAAATTGTATATTCCGAATTTACTCCCAATAAAAATACCAGTTATTTCCCCACATGTTATCTACTTCCAGTAATATTTCCATGAATTTTAGATTAGTCTAAGTATTTATCAAAATTGCATGTGTCCTCTGAGGTCCAATAGTTGACCAATCTGGACACATGCATAAAGATTGAGTTTTTGGGAAAAATCTACAACTTTTCAAGAATAGGCTATCAGTATAACTTTTGTAGCTAACAAAATTTTTAAGATTTTGGCGGTGGTTTCAAGTTATTTGGAGTTGTGTAACTTAAGATATGGTCAAAACCCTATGAATAAAGTTCTGACTTTTCAGAGCAGATTGTATATATATTTTTATATAAATTATTAAAAATAGTATTCTAGCTCAAAATGATATGAGGTTTGAGGGGTTTGAAAGATAACATCTTGAACTTAAGTTTTGATTATGAAAACGTTCATTTTCATGGAGAGATGATTTTTCTAAAAATCGTGGAAGTGAGCAAAACTTTCTGGACAGGAAATGCATGAAGCATTTTCTTGAGTTTTTGAAGATGAAAAATAGTTTTTATACAATATATTGGACATATATCCTTGAGTGAACTTTAAATACATGTTATAAGAGTATTATAAAGGAAGAAAATGTTCTCACAATGATATTTTTGATGTTTGATGGCAGAAGAGGAGGTCTTGAAACCTTGTTTTCTTGAATTTCCTTGCAAAAATAGTGAAGTATGAAGTGGTGGTTGTAGGTGGTTGCTTGGTGGTGATATTGTGGAAGGTGGTGGCTGTGGGGAGGTGTGTGGGGCTGGTCTTGGCCGAAAATGGGGAGAGGGGGAGGAGTAGAGAGAGTTTTTGGTTGAGTGTGTGAAAGGGATTGAGTAAAATGAGAGAATACTTTGTGTTTTGTGTCAAATGAGTGAGCATGGGAATCTCTTGCACATGGGGGCATGTGAGGGCTGCATGTGGCCGACCATGGGGCCCCACAGGGGTCAAAAATCAGTTTAATTTTTGTCTATTAAGTTTAGGTTACGTATTGTGTTCGTTTACCCGTTATTTCCGCTAAATCGTTAAATCGCGTAACGTTGTTTTGAGTTGTTTAAATTCATGATGTTTTTGGGATTATTTTTCGTTGAAGTATTATTAAAATAATTTATTTTTAGTTGTCAAAATATTTATTGACTTTCGTTTGGTTTCCGAATTCGATTCGCGTGTTTTTACTGCGTTTGTTACGTTTTAATTAAAATGTCTAAGTTTTTCGTGTATGATTATATACAAATAATAATATATGATAAATAACTTCTAAAAATAGGTTTAAGTTATTTATAGAAATATTTTCACCAACGTCGTATATTTTGTCGGACTCCGTCCGGTTGTTTCGCATAATTTCAGCAAATCACGTAAGCGTAATATAAAACAATTACGTAAGCGTATATTCACATAAATATACAAATAGTTACAAGTAATTACAAGTATTTTGCCTAAATCACATTTAAATACACATACTTAGGGTTTCTGTTAAGTTTTAAAAGTTAACCTAAATTGCAAGGTGTCACATAACATTCTATGAAAGCGAACGAATTTAAAATGCTTAAAATTTTAACTGCTTAGGGATCATATTAGGAAGAATAAGCCATTTATATTAGATTTTAATAAGAACAAGACGATTGTTCGTATGCTTTCATATAGGTACAATAAAATTACAAATGAACCAGTATTAGACTTATATTTGTAAAATTATATCTTATTTACCTTTATCCACAAGACATAACTGTAAATTGAAAAAAAAATACACTTTTTATTTATTAGGAACTAATTATTCACAAAAGTGAACATTCCAATATCATAGACAGTTCAAGACGATTACCGGTATTATGATCCACATAAACAAATTTAGACATAGATTTTTGAGCAAACTTTATTATTATCAATGTGAACAATATCTAAAGTGTTCCGTTATATAATATACTGAAGAACTTAAGTAAAACACATAACACTGCATCTTTTAATTTCAAGGTAGAGGTTGCTAAATGATGTATCTTTTCGAAACATATAACATACACTTGAGTTAAAATTTTGACAAATATCAAACATCCTTTAAAGATACTAGTGGTTCCAGATCTGTACTTACATACAACAGAGGATCCCTTAGTATAATTAAAATAAGTTTGAGATTATTGGCAAAACTAAAGGCAACAGGTCTTTACTCACGTACAACAGAGTATGGCAGTACCATCATTCATCAATTAAGACATATGTCATACAGTATATAACAGTTCACAAAAGATAAGACATGCAAAATTAGAATTTCTTAATTGCTCATAAATCTAAGAATAATTTGCCTACCAGTATATCATATAATGAATCTGAATAGACTTTAGTTATTCTTATCACTTATATAAAGGGCACGAGTTATTATCAGTGGATATAGGTGTATAATCAGATAAATATAAGTAAACTCCTAGGTAAGTATGCAATTCTAATGAAACTTATAGGAATCTACTAACACATCAATCTTAGCACTTAGGTTTATTATTCTTAAGCTCATTCTCCTAATGTACTATCATTTCCCAAGTTTTTACAGATAAAAACTTAAACATTTTTCTAAAAGAACTACTGTTGTTCTTTTATTGGAGGCAATTCCCCTCAGGTAACAAGCAAATGAATGCCATACGCCCTCCCTTTTTTTATTTTTTTATAAAAGCATAAAACGTACTACTAACTATTACAAAATTACCCTTGAAAGACTAATCACTCTGGATTTCTCATTCCATTTAGTTGAACCAATGTCTCAAATCTTGCTCTGTCGAACGCCTTGGTGTATAAGTCTGCTAAGTTATCCAAAGATGGAACCTTAACTAACTTTATCAAATTCTTTTCAACATAATATCTAATAAAATGATGTCGAATATCAATGCACTTAGTTTTACTGTGCTTCACCGGATTATTGGTGATCGACATTGTTGACTCATTATCAATCATCATAGGAGTATTAGTTATGTTTAACCCATAATCCCGCAGTTGCTGTTGGATCCAAAGAACTTGAGAACAACAGCTTCCAGCTGCAACATACTCAGCTTCACATGTAGAAATGGCTACCGAGCTTTGCTTCTTGCACTGCCAGGATACTAATCTACCTCCTAAGAATTGACATCCTCCGGTTGTAGATTTCCTATTCTGATTGCATCCTCCATAATCCGAATTAGTATAAGCTATGAGATCTAACCCATCAGTCGGATACCAAAGTCCCAGCTTCGGTTTCCCTTTGAGGTAACAAAAGATCCGTTTCACAGCTTGCATATGTGACTCTTTCGGATTTGCTTGATATCTTGCGCATATACTAACAGCAAACATAATGTCAGGCCTAGAGGCAGTTAGATACATTAGTTATCCGATCATGGCTCTATAAAGAGTTGGATCCACATCGCTATACCTCGATGTATTTGGTCCAAGGTTATGATTGACTGGAATTGGAGTATTGTAGACCTTACTTTCATCCATCTTAAAGCGTTCCAATAGCTCATATGTATATTTAGATTGATGAATAAAGAATCCATCCTTCTATTGATCAACTTGCAATCCTAAGAAGAAGTTTAACTCTCCCATTGCAGACATTTTAAACCTTTTTCTCATGACTTTCTCAAATTCTTGACACATCTTTTCATCAGAAGATCCAAAGATAATGTCATCAACATACACTTGTACAAGTAGAAAGTCATTCTTGTTCCACTTTACAAAAAGTGTACTATCAATTGATCCTCTTGTAAATCCATTCTCAAGTAGATATATTGATAGTGTTCCATACCATGCCCTAGGAGCTTGATGCAATCCATATAGAGCCTTATTCAAGCGATATACTATATCTGGATAGTCAGAATTAGTAAACCCTGGTGGTTGTGAAATATACACCAATTCTTCAACTTTGCCATACAAAAAGGCACTCTTAACATCCAACTGATAAACTTTTATACCTTTAAAGGAGGCAAATGCTAAGAATACTCTAATTGCTTCTAGCCTAGCAACTGGTGCAAACACTTCGTTGTAATCTATTCCTTCTTGTTGATTAAACCCTTGAACCACTAGACGGGCTTTATTGCGAGTAATGACTCCCCGGTCATCTCTCTTACACTTAAATACCCATCTAGTCCCAACTAGATATTCTCCCTTTGGAAGGTCAACCAACTCTCATACTTGTAGTTTTGAGAACTGTAACAGTTCTTCTTGCATAGCTTCGACCCACGAGCTTTCTATTAGAGCCATTTGCACATTTTTAGGCTCAACTTGTGAGATAAAGCATGAATATAGACATTGATTAGGAATCCCTGTCTCTTTCATAGCAGTATACAAGCTTTCTAAATTTTCAGATGTACTAGCTTTAGATTGAGTCCATGTTTGAACAGGAGTATTAATATCACCGATGATGTTTTCAATGGGATAATTCTTACTCGTTTTTGTAATCGGTATAGGGTAAACTATTAAATCATCTCCTAAGTTAGTACCAATCTCTTCTAATGAAGGCATATCTTCTGAACGAGCTGAAGATAACCTTAAGTGTTTCAAAGGAGTAAGTATATCATCAAACTTTGTTTGAAGATCATCCTCAGAATCTTATGTTTCTTGATACTTATCCTTTGAAGGTTGTTGTGATCCACTTGAAGAAGCTTCATTTGAGTCATCCGTTGTCCTGATTCCAGATTTCGGAACACTCGATGTTGGAGAGGGACCATTGTCTGAATCTTCATACAATAAGTGCTCAGAGATCTCTAAATCACTAACAAAGTCACTTATGGGAACTTTAAATGACTGAAAGAGATCTGAATAGTCAAATTGCCAATCTAATCCCTTATGTACAGTAGGTACATAGCTCGTAACCTCAATGTTATAAACGATTTCCAGTCGTCGCGTGACTTTATTGAAAACTCTTTTATTAGGCGAATTGGGCACATAACCTAGGAAAAATCCTTCGTCAGCCTTTTCACCAAATTTAGCTTGATTTCCTGTTTTCAATATCGTACATGCAACTCCAAAGGGTTCAAATCCATTCAGATTAGGTTTCTTATTATTCAATAATTCTTAACAAGTCTTGTTACGCTTTTTGACCGTAAGAACCCTATTTAGAACATGACATGCTGTATTCACCGCTTCTGCCCAAAATATGACCGGAAGCTTTGAATCTGTAAGCATTGTTCTAGCAGCTTCAATCAACGTTCGATTTTTCCTTTCAACAACACCATTCTGTTGAGGTTCATATGGTGCACTGAATTGATGTTGTATCCCTTTGCTTAAGAAATAGATATTTAACGTTGAGTTCTTGAATTCCGTTCCGTTATCACTACGAATACGCTTTACTCTCGTTTTATAGACATTCTCTACTAGATCTAAGAACTCCATTAAGATGCTAGGAGTTTCATCCTTAGATCCCAAAAAGAATACCCATGAAAATCTAGAGTAATCATCTGTGATAACTAAACAGTACCACTTGCCACCTAGACTTCTCTTGCTTATAGGGCCAAAGAGGTCCATGTGTAGCAATTCAAATGGCGAGGAGAATGAGTTTTCAGTCTTAGACCTGTGTGGTTTCTTGTGCTGCTTTCCTTTTAGGCAAGGAACACACTTGTCTTCAGACTCGAAACATTTCTGTGGTACACCTAGAACTAATCCATTCTTGGTTATGTAGTTCATTTTTCGAAAATTCAGATTTTCCATTCTCCTATGCCATAAAAGTGCGTCTGCTTCTGAAGCCTTGGATAGTAAGCATGTCGACACCATTGAAGAGTTAGAAACACCCATGTTTATAACATAGATATCCTTCTTCCTTGGTGCCCTCATCAACATAATTCACATCCTCTAGATTCAAAGTTCTATTTGAAATTTTTCCTTTCCCAGTAATTACTCCTCCTTTGTCTCCTGCAAAATTAACTTTTTGCTTGAAACCTTCTTTGAAGTCCTTCAATAGACTTCGTTCTCCTGTCATGTGCCTTGAGCATCCACTGTCTACTTACCACCAGCTATCCTTGTTCACAGTCTGCTCCTACACATAACAAATTGTACACAATTAGTTTTCAAGAGGGACCCAAGCCATTACGGTCTTGGTTTGTCCCTGATCATCTACAATCTGAACCTCCTTAAAGTAACCATAACTATTCCCATCGGGAGTCTTGGTAACTTTCACAGGAGTTTGAGATTGTTGATGATCTGTAGTCTTAGGCCTATGAGGAGAGTGAGTAGAAAACCTCCTAGGCACAAACTTAGTTCTTTGTGCACTTGAAGTAGAACCATTTTCAAACTGACTATGGTTTCTACTGGGGGTCCTAAACCTCGAAGGTGTCTTATCTCTTGTCTTATTGAAAGTATTTTCGTTCAGAGTATAAGGCCTTTTAGATTTAGGTAGAGAGACACTATGATTACCATCTCTTTTCAGAATGTTTACAGGTTTGCAGCCTAATCCCGGTTTGGAGCCTAACCTGTCTACAATTGAACTAGAAGTGGTCGGTGTCTTTTCAGTATTCATTAACTTATGTGATTCTTCCAACTTCTTATTTGGACAACAAGAAGCCACATGTCCTTTTTGGTGACATTTGAAGCAGGACATCTGTTTCCGTGACTTACCAACTTTTGCATCCGCAGTCGGCATCTTAGGCACTAAAGGATCAATAACATGTTCTTTATTAATCACTTCATCAGTCTTAGTATCATTAATTACTCCACCCGGTACAAACTTTACTTTGGTGTTAGGAACTTTCTTACTATCATCAGATGAAGGATTCTTAATAACATTCTTCTGTGCCTCTGACTGATCAGGTTTAGTTACTGGTTCTACATAACATACTTCAATCATCTCAGTATCTTCTAGAAGCCTAGTGTAATTTGAATTGAAAGGAGGAGGTTTCTCATTGTAACCTAATCCTGACTTATCCTTTACACTTCGTTGAGCATCAAGCATCTTATCCATCTTAGTGGTTCTGTAATTTTCTATCTTTCGGTTTTGCTCAACTAGCTTCAATTTACAATCAGCTAACTCTTTCTCCTTATTAGTAATTGTCTGATTTAAGTCTTTTAGATTCATATAGAGACCATCTGTGATAACAGCTTTTTCATTAATGGTATCTCTAAGTGTAATCCTATCAAAAGCATCAGACTTAATTTTATCTTTTAAGTCCTGTTTATCGTCACTTAACATACGCACATCAATCTTAGCTAGTTCAAGTTCAGATCAAACAGTCTTATTAGATTCAGTCAATATGCTAACTTGAGAAGACAGGTTTTTGTTTGCTACAGTTAAAACACTAACCTGTGACTGCAAATCAGTAACTAAATAACAGACATTAGCAAGAGTAAGAATATCAATACATACCCTTTTCTTGCCTATTTGAATTTCAGCCATGCGTGCTACAAAGTCTTCAGGATTCATATTTTCAGTTGAATCCATATGCAACACGTCTTCATCACTTGCTTTCACTTCAACCTCAGGCACCTATACATCACACTCTGCATCAGTAAGCATGTAAGATGTAGACTCATCAATCTCAACCATGAAAGCTTCCTCAGACTGAGCTTTCCATTCATAAGAGCCATCCAACTGTTTCACAACCAAGTCTTTGGAGGTGAGAGTGCTTCCCGAACCTTGTTTTCCATTGCCAGCTTCTACCTTAGGTCTTTGTAATTCTCGAGCAAAGTGTCCATAACCCTGACAGTTAAAACACTTGATCTTGGTCTTATCAAACCCTGATCGATTGCCAACTACCTTTCTACCAGTTTTCTTCAAGAAATTCTTTACTCTTCTTGACAACATAGCAAGTTGATCCTGAAGTTCTATTTCTTCAAGATAATCAGGGCCTATATGATCATAATCTTCATCAAACATAATTGGATCATTGATTTTACCCTGAATGTAGTTTTCATATGAAGCTACAAAGGAAGCAAGAACAGATAATTGTTGTTCAGCAGATTTTACACTCATAGGCATCTTTTGATGCTCCTGAGGTAACTTCTCACTTGGTTTTCCCTTTGCTTCACTACCAAATGATGTAACGAAACACAACTCATCAGTAATCATTTCACCCTTTCCATCAGCATTACCAACAAACAAAGCAGTGGTCGAGCTCGAGGAAGCAGTAGAGATACTAGATTTTCCGTCATATAGTCCCGGATCCTGAGCCTGATCAGAATCAGTATCTCTAGTCTTCTTGGTTAAATCATAACCTCTGAGCTTATCAATAGCCTGCTCTAAGGTCATATTTGCATACCTCTCATCATTGTCTTTAAGCATTATGCCATGCATTTCCCACTTAGACGGTAAACCCTCAATAAACTTGTCGGTTTTCTCAGTCTCAGTAGTTACAATCTCATGGTCATCTAGCTCACTCAGTAAATGGTAGTACCTTGTGGTATAAGCATCAAGATCTTCTCCTTTCAAAGCTTTGAACACAATAAACTGCTTTTTCAGGAAATTCCTCTTGCCTCTTTAACTTGTGGACTACGTTCTAGCAGTTTGGAAGGATTTCAGTTGATGATTAAGTTCCTTAGGAAGACTCATCTTGATTGAAGAATGAGCCTTGTTCTCAATCTCAAATTCCTTCTTTTGTGCTTCACTCATCTGTTGATAAGTGAGAACCACAATAGCATTCTCAACAGTTTGTGTAGGTGCCGTGTATCCATTTTTGATACACATCCAGATAGATAGATCATGGAATCTACAGTAAGATTCAAACCTATCCCTCCAGCTATAATAATCCTCAACTCTTAACAATTTAGGTGGAACATTAGATTTTCCAATCTCGTGTTCCATCTCAATCATTTTGCTAAGGTCAGACATCGGAAGTTTAAAAGACAAACTGTATTTGCGAATTCAGAAAAACTCGACTCGCAGAAACTCAATTCAACTTGCAATCTCAGCTCAACTCGCAAAACTAGGTTCGCAAGTCTCAGTTCGGATCAATGTGATGTCAGTTCGCAAGTGATCTCGGTTCGCAAGAGATCTCGGTTCACAGCTTTGTTCGACTCGCAACACTCGGTTCGGTTCGCAAGTTCAACTCGGTTCGCAGACAATGCTGAAACCCTAATCTCAGTTCACGAAATGGCTGAAAAAACCAGAAAATGAAAGTTTTAGGTATTTTTTACGTTAAAATCAGTAGATTTTGACTGTAAACTATCCTAAAAACGTCCAGAGAATGATTTTGATTGTTTTTACACACTAATGTACGTCAAAACAACCCTAAATCACACGTGATTAACCCGAAAAACCTCGAACTTACTCGTATTTAGCCCGAAAGCTCTGATACCAATTGTAAGTCTCTAGTTCTAGGATCGATAACTTCGTTATCTGTAGTATTAAGGTGCGGAATTCCTTAATACGGTGTTATCTTACTAACAACGAATAAGTTCGCGTTTTGGTAATCTAATACTTAACTTTAAACAAATAAATGTCAAAGTGTAGCCGTTAGGTTTTGTTTTTCTCTGGATATTGAATTCGCATGGAATGGCAAACGTGTTAATCAAAAGTTCTTAAGTTTTCACCAAGGAAAACATATAAATATGTCATCTCAACTCGCAGCCGCTTGGCCTGCGAGTTGACTCGACTCACTACGCAGCCCAAGCCTATAAACAGACTCGGCTCACAAGCTCTTTGTGATCATTGCGAGTTCAGGTCTCATCTTGCCTCGCAACACTTGCGACCTGAGAACTCAACTGGCAGAAAACGTATTTGTTAATTACAAAATTTCGTCTACTATAAATTTAATAAATATTCATTTATAAATCTAAACCAATATATCAACATGATAATAATTACACCGGTCCTATTTCAAGCTAGATCTGTTGTCACAAACTATGTCTCAACATAATTTCACCATATAAATAATTAATTTTTTTTACTTTATTACATCAATCCATCTCTCTTCCATTCTTTTTCTTCTCTATGATTAAACTTCCAAAACCCTAGCTCTCAAAATCCTTCTAATTATTCATCAAATGATTGTTGTTTATTGCTAAAATCGACGTTTCCTTCATCTACATTCTCTGATTCATCTTTCTAACGGTCTAATTTTCACCAAAAATCATTTTTGAAACCCAAATTATCGAACGGTAGCTAAATATCGTCACTCACGTTTACTAATTTGTAATAATGGATGTTCCTGATGAGATTGTTCAAGAAACAACATAATCAAGGGCGATTGCTTCTAGTTCTCTTTGATCCGTTCCATTCCGTAAGTTATTTTGAAGTTTTATGTTTAGCTTTTAGTGTTATATTGTGATATTTGGTTTTTAGTTGGTTTTGATCTTGTATGACAGTCTGGTATATGTGTTTTGTGTTTTTGTTTGAATTTAGGGTTTAGTAACACATGTGTTAGCTGTGTTTGGTTTATCTTTTAGTGTCTAGCGATACAAGTGTAGTGAGTCTTTATATAGTTACATTGAGTATGAATATCATTTATGATCATGATATGTGTGATTAAAGTGAATTTGTGCATTTGGGATATTAAAGTAAACTTACATATAAGGTGTTCGATGAAATGTCTCAATGAAATATGAATTAACTGTTGTCATCATAATGATTGATTAGCATGAAAATTTAGCATCTGAAAATACAAAATTACAAATTCTGAATAGTTTTTCTAAACACAAGGATTGATAAGAGTTAGTATCAAATGTGGTATTGTAGTGTATCACATTTTTTACTACACTGTTATTTATATTTATACTTTGTTAGTTTAGTAACACATGTGTTAGCTGCGTTTGGTTTGTATTTTAGTGTCTGGTGATACAACTATAGCGAGTCTGTTTTTGTTTTGAAGTTACAAATGTGTTACTTATGATTGTTGATGTGGATATTAGTAGTTTAGTTTCTGTATGTTTGATGTTGATGTGGATAGTAGTAGTTACATAAGTGTTATTACTAGAGTTTATATAAAACGTGTATATATATGTGTGATATGAGTGTATTGATATATGAAATGTGTTTATAGAGAAGGGTAGGTCGTTTACTTATGTTTTTAGTTGTGTTTTGAAGTATTTGTGTGTTTGTTTTTATCAAAGCATATTTTTCTTTGGGGAATAGCTCATATCTGGTTACTTGTTTATGTTGAAATTGATATATGAGTTTGATAATAAACAACGAATTAATACAATACGATATTTGTTTTTTTATTGTAGCAATCTTTGTTTGTGAAATATTACATTGCGTTTGGGTACCTCGCGTCTCAGAAACTTAGGAAAATAGAGAGGGCAACGGTGATGGATTTTAAGTGGAAGACGCATGAAAAAGGTCAGGATTGTGGTGTGTTTGCACTGATGCAAATGGAACAGTACATCGATCAACCTCTTAATAATTGAGATTGTGGTCTAGATATCGAGGTGCGTGTGCAACGAATGCAGCTTAGATGTTTGAAAATAAAATTTGTTGCAAGATTGTTGAACAATCTTTGAAAATAGTTTTCTTGGATCATCTGTAATGAAGTGCATCATTTTTTTAGCTGATGTTTTTGAAATGCTTATGTTTGTAATTTTTAATGTAAGCTTATTTATAATTTCATGTTGTTTTTTAATTTAGAATCGTTTTCTTAGTAACAATTGTATTAGCAATCAATAACACATGTGTTACTAAGCAAGGAACACATGTGTTACAAACCAGTAACACATATGTTAACAACCAATAACGCATGTTTTATGAAAAAAATAGAATCGTTTTCTTAGTAACAATTGTATTAGCAATCATCTTTGTGATGATGTACAATCCTGCGTCATTTACTTACATTTGTATCACAATTTTTTATTGAAATTTTTACTAACATATATGATACTTTAAAGTAGTATCACATGCGGCAGCAACAAGTAACTTTATTTTAACACACGTACAAAGTAAAATTTATCACTATAGTTGTAAATAACAGAGCACAAACAAGTATTACATGTCACATATTAAGTAACATATTTAGATAGTGATAATGAACAAGTAACACATGTGTTACCAACAAGTAACACATGTGATACCAAACAAGTAACACATGTAATGCCAAACCAGTAACACATGTGTATGAAACATGATATATTTTTAAATATATCAAACAATTTCATTATATTAAGTTAATAAAAATGTACAATCTTGCACCGTTTTTACTAACACTTGTGATAGTACCGATTAAATAAGTGAAATAAATATTATAACATGTAGTAGCAACCAATATAGGTTGATCTTAACACACATACAAATTAAAATTGAACACTTATATATGTAATTAACAGAGCACAAACAAGTATTTCATGTCACATATTATTAGTAACATATTTTGATAGTGATAATGAACAAGTAACACATGTGATACCAAACAAGTAACACATGTCTTACTAAACCAGTAACACATGTTGTATGAAACACATTATAATTTTAAAGGTATCAACCAGTAACACATGTGTTATCAACTAGTAACACATATGTTACAAAAAGTAAAACATGTTGTATGAAACATGCTACACTTTTAAAATATCAAATGAATTTGATTATATCAAGATTCTGAAAATAAAAATAGTATTCAACAAGCCGTATCACATGTGGTACTAAACAAGTAACACATGTGTTAGCAACCAGTAACACATGTGTTACCAACCAGTAACATATTTCTAAAATATCAAATCAATTTGATTATATCAAGTTGAAGAAAAAATAGTATTCGGCAAGCAATATCACATTTAATTGAAAGTTAAACAATTATTAAATGTTTTCAACTTGTATAATGTAGTATCACATGTGATAGTTAATGTCACTTACAATCATTCTCCATTTTTTTCTCACCTGTTATTCTACTATCTTCCTTGCCTTTGCTTCCGCTTTTTTCCTCCCAATTTCCTTTGCTCCGGGTGTTTTAATCTCATTTGAAACGTATTGTGTGGTTTTTGGTATAACCGTTGTTCCTGTAAAAGATTTAGTAGGAATATAAGATTTTATAACCAGTACCACATGTGATATAAATAGTAACACATGTGGTAATCATTTAGTAACACATGTGATAGTAACAGATGTCATATGTCTATATCATTTTTTTGACTGTATCATATATGTTACTATTTTTTTTAGTTAGATGCTATGTATTAATTCTATCAAATCACATGACTCTACAAGTACATAAATTTTCATTAGATAGCATGTGGTACTTATTGTGTAAACAAAAACAAAGGAGCCACATTAGATATCACACATGTTACTAATAGATGTGATATCAAAGCACATATTACCTGTAGCATGTGCATTATTTTGTTGCTCAACATTAGTAGCTTTACATTCCTCTATTGCAGTCATCTCTTTTTAACTGCACCATAATACATGTTTACTAGGTATCACATGTGTAATCGAGTGGAAAATCAATAGCTGAAACTATTTTTCAACTCTTTTTGACGAATTTTAACAACTAAAATGAATTACATGACTTACATAGACTACTAATATTCATTCGCTACTAGTATCACATATGTTAGCACACTAGTCATTTTGTGATTCAATTGAAACAAAGCTTGACGATCGTCGTACGATTTATGCGTGTTTTGATTTTGTGGTTTAATTAAAAAAGATTGATGAATCGATAGAAATCATTATGCAATTGCGTTTTCATTAATCAAATCGTAAATAGAAGGAGGTAATCACGTGAAAATCGCGTACAATACGATCACCGAAAGTCGCATAAATGTTAAACCTAATCGAATCACAATTATAGCAAAAATCAATTGTTCGTTGTTTAAATTGAAGAACTTTGAATTGAATTAACGTATTTTGTACCTTCAATATGATGTTCGTGCAATCGATTTTGAATAAACCTTGCGATTTATGTTTGATTTACATCGATACGTACGCACGTGTATGTGTATGTATATATTTGTATGTATAACGAATTTATATTTAATAATATTTTCTTTTTTCTTTTTAATTTTGTATATATATATATAATTAAAATAATAGATAATGTATAATGACTTAAATACCCCCTCCTTCTTTAATGAAAATGGACCATTCTGATTGGTTCACCATTCTCAATATTTTAGTCATTCTTATTTGAACCTCACTCCAAATATATTATGTACATAAAATGAGATAATCAGTTTTTCTATACTAATCCCCAATTTAACTGATAATTAGAACTACCCAAGGAGACGATGGTGATTTGATGATGATGTGTATGTGCATAACTGTCGCACCCCCAAATTCGGGTTGCGGAAGCGAATCGGGTCGGGGCACCACTAATCAATATACACAGCACAAAAGACATAATGAACGACCACTACAATGCGTCGTTTTACAAAAGTTTACATCAAAATATTATTTACATTAGCCCGGTTTGAAATTGAGAGATTTAAGTACATAATTAACCTATACAAAATATAATAATGCAGCTAAATCTCTGATTGTTTGCATGCTGACTCGAGCTAATAGTTCTTGATTGAGCTGTCCAACCTACTGCTGGTCACCTGTGATACATGCTAAAATGGGTCAACGAAACGCTGGTGAGCTCACAGGTTTGTATGTCAACGCATATTTGTATGAACCGCAAGATTTTATAATATAATTGAATTTAAAATGCAATTAAGCAAAATAAAAGTTATACAGCCATGAGCACATAGTCTGAGCTTAACTTGAGTGTCAGGTCCAATTAAGGAAACCCAACTGAGTTGCCTCCTACGAGTGCCTAATCTACACTCGTCTTCCCAAATGCTAATACGTCCGTTTGACCAGTTAGTGCGTGCTAACCCAGACGAGGATTGTCAATCCTATATGATATCATATACTAACATTCACGCTACAGATGTATTACCAGACTATGCTATGGAGGGATTTAGTGATTAGTTGAAAACAACTCATGTAGTATTTGATTGATTGGTACTTGCGTTCAACTTGTAAAATAAAATGAGCAATAATATCACACCCCTGATTGAAAAGCAGTAAAATAGGGGACATGAGACTCACCTGAGCCTTGAGTGTTTAAATTAATAAACTTAAACTGATTAGCGGTGGATTAATGTCTAGAGACTTGTAACCTGAGGGTGTGCAAGACACACAATGGTTATAACATGAGTAGGCATCTCGAAAGACTGCCCTTGTAGTTGTTCGTCCAACTTAGAATGTCCAAATTACTACGATTTGGTTGTTTGACTTGTGTTTTGAAAACGTGTACGGCCCGTTGGTGATTTGTTTGTAATAATAATCCCCAATTTATTATTTTGATGATTTTGAAGTATTATACTTAAAAATAAATTCCAATGTGTTTTAGAAGTCATATCGCATTCGTGCTTGTTGTTATACAAGTTTAACTCTTTGTGTAAAGTTTAGATGTAACACTGTTACTCGTGACCCTAGGGTAAGGGTGAAGCCCGTTAATGACGGGGTCCGGGGGCAGCGCCCTTGGTAGCGGGGTCCAAGGGGCGGCAGCCCCTGGCGGGGTCCAAGGGGCAGAGCCCCTGGCTGGGGTCGAGCTTGGAAAATTTTTATTTCTACTAAATTGCTTTGGTGAAAAACGCATCTGGACTCGAATTTGGGTGAAGTCGAGTGATAAAATTTTAGGTCTCGACACTTAGTAAAATTTGTGTTTTCTTGGTTCTGTTTCATGCGACATAGCGTGCGACATACGGCTTTGTGTCGCTAAGTGCGACATAGTCTGTTGTGTCGCAGATCATATCTGCGACATAAGGGCTTGTGTCGCTAAGGGCGACATCCGCAATTTAATGCAACGTAGGGCGTTGTGTCGCTATATGCGAAGTCCGTAATTTCTGCGACATAACGATTTGTGTCGCTATATGCGACGTTCGTGATTAGTGCGACATAGTGGCTTATGTCGCTATATGCGACATAAGGTCTGATTTAGCGACATAAAGGCTTATGTCGCAGGTGGCCTGGAGCCTCTGCGACATAACGCGCTGTTGGCCGAAAAATGGGCCGAAAAGGTGTTTTCCGGCCTCCGTTTGACCTGAGACTTTTACCCAACCCATTTTTGGACATTTTAAGCTTAAACCAACCATATACATGTAAAAATAAGTGAAATCGAACATTTTCGAGAATTTACCGGAAACTTACGAAGTGGCGAATCAAGATTCCGGAAAGGTAGGAGTGTAGATCGTTGCGTGGTGATCGTTTTCTTCTAAATGAGTCTTGAGATTTATGGTGGTTTGGTGGTGTTATTTGGTGGAGGAAGGTGGTGGTGTTGTGGTGTTAGTTGGAGAGAAAAGAAGATGAAGGAAATGAAGAGAGAGAAAGGAAATGAAAAGAATGAGGAGGGAAGTGGGGTTTTGGGGCAGATTTTTGGGGAGGGGGAAAAGGGTTTTCTCCCAACTTTTTAGTCCCCGTGTTTGCGCTCCGTGCGGTGTTCGTTTTTCCGGTCGTTTAAACGTTAAATAATTATCTTATACGTTTAATTAGGAGTTTTAAAATACGGATATTTATTCAAAATTATATTTGAAGTATTTCATCAAATACTTAATAATTGGGTTATAAATTGTAACTTTAACTTCATTTCGGTTGTACGCGCGTTTATTATTTTAATTGCGTAATTGTTGTTTGAACGATATGAATTTGAGTTGAAATATCACCTAAATAATATTTTGGATTAAATAGAGTTATTAAATAATGTCATATTATTTAATAAAATTGTTCACCAACGTCCGTATTAATTGAATCGAATTACATTCGATTTGAATTGCGTACGATTTAATCAAATCGCATTGTTGTATATATTCATCAATATATATTTCGATACATTAATTAGCCTATCACAAAACTAATTACATGTATTAACAATTGATTAGGCACTAATTACTAGTCCTAGTTTGACGGGTGTCACAATAACTTATTCCGATAGTAGTTTTGTAACAACGAATTATATTATTGAAGTGAAATATATTGTAATGATGTAGTATCATTCGGCTAACACGAGTACCGTAGGCATAGTGTCAAAAGCTTGATGATGAAGGCTCTTATATATGATAAAAACTGAATGCATAAGACTCAGATGTCAAAAGCTAGAAGCCGAAGGTTCTTATGCCAAAAGTTGAAAACATAATCCTTATGCCGAAAGCCTTAAGAAGCTAAAACCAAATATTTATTCCGAAGGGTCATTATACTAGGTGAACCCGAAGATAACCGTAGGGGAACAAAGCTGAAGGATTAGACCCGAAACTGAAGGGTCTGACACATAAACCAAATCTGGACCCGTACGTCATATATGATACTTTAAAAGAAGAAAGGTTTACACAAGAAAATGGAATGCACACAATTATTCAATAGTCGTCAACTTGTATCTAAGGATACACCTCATTACCCAAAGTAGATCATATAAATAGGATGCATCCCCTCATTCAGAAGGGACCTCTCTCCCTCTAAATCTTTCTCTCTCTACATTGCTACTCCTAACATAACTCTCAAACCGAAGGAGGTTTTCAAATTTCGTGACGTATAATAATTATCCACTTAAATGTGAAATATGTTAGCAGTAGGGAATCGCCAGCCGAAGAGTTGAATTGCGCTTCGGTTCCGGACCTCTCATAATGCATGGTCTGAATGATCCCTCCATCCTTTGACACTTCATCCCGAAGATAGTTTTAACCTATAAGCGCCTCATCAGCCATTAGCATCCCTGCTTCATATCTATGGAGTAACATTTTGAGAACATATTTCAATAATTTATAGAAAAAAGGGATGATGATTTTTAATCGAGGAGAGTTACCATCCGTGGTAGTTTGAAAATATGTGACAGTTGCTGGAAGTGACATCAATGTAACATAGAAAGGCAGTGAAGAGGTCTAACTATTCTGAACGATGATAATATTATGCTCTATATATACTTATAAAAGAGTATATAAGAAAAACATTTGCATGGATTATTATTATTTGTATAATATATAGAAATAGACTTTTGGTTTGGCAAAAGCTCCTATCAAATTATAGATGATGATAAATTTTATGTTTAAAATGGTTACTTTTACGTGGCATGCTTCGGAGGCGGATTTAGAAGGGGGCAACTGCTTCCTCGGGCTTAAAATAATAAAATAATTGCAAAAATAAAAATCTTTAAGGTAATTAGTGACATTTCAAATTGTTCTCTCTTACAAATAAGAGTAGTAGAAAAGAGGAATTTTGTTGTATTTTTGTGCCCCCATATATGTTTTTCAAGCTCCACCCCTGCATGCTCAATTGTATAAGGTTGTAACTTTTGATGGTGTGGTCAATGCATGACGATATCTAAGATGACTTGAGAGGAATGAACATGCTTGCGACATGACAATTATCTTCCAAATTGTATCATGAGCTTCACATATGTTCAAGGTTATCTCTATAATTGATATGGCACATGATATTAGTGTAAGTAAAAAAACATCGGACAACTATATTTCTATTAAAAAAAACTAGGTGAGGATCCGTGACAACGCAAGATCTGATATTTAGTTTTGTATATGAGCATTTTTTAAGTTGTAAATTGTACAATAACATGCATTATTTTGATTTAATGTTCAAAGTTTCAAATATTAGAAGATTGATCAGAGTTAAATATTGGTCATAGTTGATAAATTCCTTAGATATATGGGCTAGAGTTGTGAAACATTATAGTAGAAGTAAATATTTACTATGAGAACTGTATTCTTTTGTAACACCCGGTCAAAAAGGTCAATTTTCACGCCCAATTTTTACTTCAATTAATCGTACTTAGTACGCAATTATAACAAAGTATTCGAAAACTTTATATATATATATATATATATATATATATATATATATATATATATATATATATATGTAATGCAAGATGATTATTTCATAATCACTAGAAAACAAATCTGATAAAACGCATTCTAGTTATCTGAAACTGCGCGAAATTTAGTTATAAAACTTTAACCCAAACATTTTATTTTTATAAAATGTTTCAAATCAAAAAATATTCGAAATTATATAAAAGAATTTTATAAATTAAAAATATTATATTTTTATACGATCGGGCAAACAAACATGGGTATTTTGTACTGCAATTTGGGAGACAGTGTCCTCCCACCAAACACAAAAGCCGGCCTCCAACCCCCTCCTCCTCATTTCATTTCCACATTTTTTATCAAACAAAAACACACACACATCTATATCCATCTATCTCTCTCCCTCTCGGTTTCTCTCTAAATCACCAACAACACACAACAATAACAACAACAAATCAGCAGCAATAACAAGATCATCATCATCATTTTCTCCTTCATCTTCTTCATCAAGTTCATCATCATCCTCCTCATTCGATCTCTCAAATTGTAAAAAATTACTCTCTTTTCTTGATATTTCGAGTTAGAAATACTTAACATATCATGTTTTAACATTATATCAACAAGATTTGGCCCAAAAATAGGTTAGATCTTGATTTTGGGGGAAAAATCGTCGAACAGATCGTTGTGTCACAGAGGACAAAAAACAGTGCTGCGACATAACCAATGTCGCAGATTATGTCGAAATAATTAGTTATGTCGCATGGTGCGACGCGAGCCTTTATGTCGCAGCAAATCCGAACGTCGCATATAGCGACACAACACACTATGTCGCATTAAATTTTGGATGTCGCACATGGCGACACAAACCCTTGTGTCGCAAAACTTGAAACCTTAAAAACACATGTTTTTCACTAAGTGTCGAAACTAAGATTTTGTCACTCGATTTTACTCTGAATTTGGATTTCACGTGCGTTTTAACTAAAGCAATGTAATAGAAATAAAAATTTTCCAAGCTGACCGGGCAGCTCGACCCCAGCCAGGGGCTCTGCCCCTTGGACCCCACCAAGGGTTGCCACCCCTTGGACCCCGCTACCAGGGGCGCTGCCCCCGGACCCCCATACACGGTTTCCAAACCTGAACGACAAATAAATACTTACACAACTCGCTTAGACAAACTGATTTGTCTCGTACTCATATAACCTCACGTGTTTAGGACACTAGGAGGTTACCCATCGGACGACGCGCGTATCGTAGGATCGCTAGCTCCTCAGGTGAGTTCATAGCCCCACTCTTTCAATTGTTTTACTGTTTTCGGGGTGAGACACATGCACATCTACTGTTTTGAATTATAATAATAAACTTTTATAATTCACACTTATCTACTTTACGGTATGTAACACGAAATGTGTAATGGTTAGGATTACACCCATCATATTGTCATAGAACAATATCAATACTTAACCTAGGTAGGTTACAATTATACTTCACTAGATCTTAAACAATGACTACCATTTTATAACCTGATTAGGTTATCACTGTACTTTGATCGTATTGTTGCGGGACAACATCATCGAATAAACTAGAACCGATTAGTTCTACCTACACTGGATGACACCTAGACTCTTACATGATTAGTCTTCCTTTTAGGAACTAAGACTGCCAATACACTCTATGAGTATTAGAATGGAAATTGTACTTAAGTGAACATTTTCCCCGAGACCTCAATATACTTGCTAGGCTGAGGCTAGGAGTATATGTTAGTAACACACATTAGTATAGCTCTTCATACCATTACTAAACAACTAGGTGATGAGTTATTCATACCTAGGCTTACTGTGCTACACCTTATATCTAAGTATTGTGTATACATATTTAGATACAATAAACTACTTTCATGCGCTGCCTGATACTCTATTACTTGTGGTTGTGAATTGACTTATATATATATATATATATATATATATATATACACACACACACACACATACTCGTACCCTATCTCGAGCACTTGGTGCTACTTACAATCTACATATGTATATTGGTATACATACACTTATACAAACACAATTACTATAGTCGGGCATGTCGTGGTACTGCCGGCTCTCAATTACCCTAGTCGGACATGTCTTAGTACTGTCGGCTCTCATTTACTTAAGTCGGGCATGTCGTGGTACTGCTGACTCTCATACATTGCTTGCGAGCAATCAAGTCGATGCCAGTTGGGCACAAAACGATACCACGGTAAAGTGGGCACAAAACGATGTCACGGTTAGAGTGGGCACAAAACGATATCGCGGTAAAGCGATACAAATCACAAACACACGAATGGGTGAGCTTATGCTCGTGATCCGCACTCATTCACGGATCGGTGAGTTTACACTCGTGATTCGCATTAGTTAACGGATCGGTGAGCTTTCACGTGAGGTCGTTAACTCAGTATCTGATTTAAATACTCAATCATAGTTCTGCGGGACTACAATTTTATGTTGCTGGAGGCAACACAATATGCCAGGGGGCACACTAATACTTTACTACTGAATAAGTAATATTAATACTTGTTACCATATGACGTGGTCATACACATACTCGAATTATACTTAGGCATGGAATGCCGTTTTCCTCGACATACTTATGTACACTACTAAATCACTTAGGTACGAGATACCTCGATAGGTGTATTACACACGGATTTTACAATACTATAACAATACAGATCAAAATCATGGATTTTGAATCAATTTTTCAAAACATATAAGATTTATACTTTATGTTTTCAACTATCAATCCTATGACTCACCAGCTTTATAGCTGACTCATTTTAGCATGTGTTCTCAGGTGCCCAGCAGGATTAGGATTGCTACAAGATATGCTAGCTCGAGTCGCATGTATTCAAACATCCGGATTTCTCTGCATAACTTTTGTATTACAAATTATGTATTGAAATTATTTTGCGAACTCGCAACTTGTATACACTTTTATTTTGGAAATGTATAACTATTTTCAAACGTCTCATTTAGAGTTGTTCATTATGTACTTTTGTGCTTGTGATATTTGATTTGGTAACACCCGACCTGACCGCTTTCGCAACCCGAAATTTGAGGGTGTTACATCCTTTTTATAATAAGTTTGGTTAAAATTTTGCATGGTTTATCAAAAATGTGTGCAGTATTATAACCGTAAACATTATACATACTATTAATATTAGGGTAAATGGCCTAAAAAGGTAAACAAGTTGTCAAAATTTGACAATAAAGGGAATATCACTTTTAATTATGCCCAAAAAGGACTCACAATTTAAAATACCGTAAAAGGATTCAAGTTGACAAAAATGTTCAATTAAGAGTAAAATTATCATATCATTTTTAATAATGTGCCCTAAAAGGATTTAGCATTTTGAAATTGTACAAGAGAAGGACTAAACATTTTGAAACCGTGTCAAAAAGGGATTAAACACTCAAAATAAAGTTCGAGTTTAAACACTCAAAAAATAATATTCATGATTATTATCATCTTTTTCTAAGTCAAAATATTACGTATTAATTGAATATATGAGATTTAAGCTCTACATTAGCTAAACCGATTAGAAATTGAAAGACAAAAAATAAAATACTAATCACACCTATAATTGATAATATTTTTTGGCAACTTAAATCCTTTTTGGGCATGATTTTCGAATGTAAGTCCTTTTGGGGTATCAGTAAAAGTGATATTCCCTTTATTGTCAATTTTTGACAACTTTATTACCTTTTTGGATCATTTGCCCTTAATTTTAAAAGAGTAAATAAAGTATATAAAATATAAAATTTGTTTTTATAAAAACATAATTCGAAATTAAAGAAAGTATAAAAAGATAACCTTTGAGTTTATTTTTATTTTTAAAAAATGATTCTGAATTAAGTCTGCTAATTTCGATATATATATTTACCTTTTCAAATTCGTTGAAGTTATATTAATTTAATTAAAAATGTTAATTTTAATAAATTTAAAAGATAGGATTTGTTTTTGATTTAAATTTTCATATTACTTATAGATATTAAGTTTATTTAATATTATATATATTATTCAATAGAAAATTATTTGAATGAAGTATTCTATAAAGTTATATAATATAAATAATAGTTTGTGACAAAGATTGAAATTGGATCAAAATCCTGTATGATTCAAAAGTCGGTCGGAGTTTCTATTATTATTTCATATTTATTTTAACTTAATTGATTCTTTAATTTAATTTAATATATTAGTTAAACATTTATATTTAAACATTTATAAAATAATTTGGGGGTATAAAATGTAATTATCGAAAACTAATCTAGATCATCAAGGAGGAAATTCAATCTTTAAGTAATATCATTCTTTAATTTAATTTAATATATCAGTCAAACATTTATATTTAAACATTATAAAATAATAAGGTGGTATAAAATGTAATTATCGAAAACTATTATAGATCGTTGGATCGTCAAGGAGGAAATTCAAACAATGGTCAATATTCTTCCATAGTATTTTTCATAAATTATGTAAAAGAATAAGGATTTAAGGCAAATGTATAATAGTATAAGTAAACACTACCTAAAGTTATATTTCATTGAATTTTTTGACACTTGTACTTTTACGGTTTCACCAGACCAATCTTATGTTTGGTCAATCATAACCCTAGTTCGTTTTTTGGAATGATAATGATAATTATAAGTCCAATCTTACATAATATGTATAAATACAAACATTCATGTGTAACACCCCAAATTTTGTAAGTTTACGTTTTAAAATGTTAATAGTTAAATTATTAATATTAATTAATAATAGAGCAATCACATTATCATTTGAGCTAGGTATTTAAATTTAGAGAAAAAAACAAGCATTATGATTTAAAATTTTTAATACTGAGACTAAAGGGGTGTAATAGGATAATAGTCCAAGTCGGATACACCTAATTAAACCCTCCCCACAAATAATTGAGGGGTATGGTCTGGGTTCTCATTCCCAAACCGTGAGGAACACATAGAGTGAGATATAGAGAAAGAGAGAACGATGGAGAGGAAGAACAAGAAGAAAACCTTCCAAATTGAGCTCGTTTTCTTGATGATTTTGTGTAATTCATACATATTCTTCATCCTTAAGGCAAACTCTATCCACATCATCTTTCAATTTGATACTTTATCAGTCTTGAGATGAACCCTAAAAAAGGATTTTTAAGAAAAGAGTGATAGTTGGTTATGAGAGTGTTAGTTGATGATGATTTAACATAAATGAGTCAACTATATGCTAAAAGAGATGAGTTTTGATGTTAATTGTATGATTTGATGAATGTGATGAAATTAGAGGATTATTGTGAGTTAGTTGATGATTATGAGATGTTATTGTTGAGTTGTTGTTAAAATATAGTTAATCCAACTATATGTATGAGAATTTGATTGAGAAAAGTGATAAACTACTAGTTGGATTAATCTTAATATTATGAGTTTAAATGTAGAGGTTTGATTGTGTTAGTGCAACTTTGTTGAAAACAAAAGAGTTTAATATGAGAAATGAGTGTACGTGATTAATTGAGATTAATAATGAGTTTAAATAAGTTGTTTACCATTGAGATAATTATACGTGTTCATGTTAAATGTGAGAATGAGTTAATGAATGAATAAGAGTGTTGGATTAATTGATTAATCATCTTGAGTTGTAAGTAACCATATACGTGTACGATTATTGTTTAGGTGCTAAAAGAGTTGAAAAGAGCTTCTAATCATTCTTCAAATCGAGTTCGAGGTAAGTACTAGTTACTTGAGCTTAATGCTAATATTTGTCTTACGTATACATTTAATGAGCTTTCAAAAGAGACTAATAGACGATAATTATTGAGTATTGCCATTGAGTCACGTGAGAGTGCTCAATGTTTATATATTATAAGGTAAAATTCAAGAGTAAGGTTGAGGCTTGCGAAACCTCAATGATATTATACCTTGACACCATGAGGTGGGACTCTTTGAGTCAATAAAACGAATAAAGTAGCTAAGTGGTACCAAAGAGAAATGGTACATTAGATCACAAGATCGAGATTTGATTGAGTACAAATGAGTTATAAATATATTGTTGTTAATGAGTTGATATTAACCTTGAGATATTATTATTGTTGAGAAATAGTTAATATCATTGATGATTTGTTGTTGTTGATAAAGAGTGTGATATTAAATGGTTAATTTGGGCATTGAAAGAGGAAAATAACCATTTGGGCACTTGAGTGTCCAAATGGATCAACGTACCAAATTGAGTCGAGTTAGAAGTGAGTTACATTATAGCTAAATTTTCGGTCATTATGAGAAAATGAGCTTTTTGGTAAGTGGTTGTAGACCTTAGCTTTTAAATTGGGTCGTGAGTGTCCAAATGGGCCGTCGGTGTCCAAATGGGTCGTGAATGTGGCTATGAGCTAGAATGAGATAGACTAGTGATATGACCTCTAATTTGCAAGCTTTAAACTTCATTTGAGTTGTTTGTGACGTGTGTAAAATGTCTCCACCATATTGCATATGGTTTGTGATCTTGGTTGTTCCCAGAAATGACCCAAAACAGCTAATAATAAGTCATACGTCCAAATCCGTAAATTTTGTGAAATTTGGAAAATTGTAAAAAGGAAAACACTCATTTTGATGCTTTGGAAGTGTCTACAAAGTTTCGTAACCAAACTCATAACGAGAAAAAAATTATGCGCGTTTGAAGTTCATATTTAAAGTTAGTTATGCAGTCTTATGAGTACGCGGGGCGTACTAGTGTACCCGGTGGGTACTAACTTATGTTTTTGTACATAAAGTGGGCTAAAAGTGAGTATGTGGGGCATACTAGTGTACCCGGTGGGTACTAAGTTAGTACGCGGGGCGTACTAGTGTACGCGGGGGTACTCCCTCAACATTTGAAAAATCCCATTTTTACACTAGAATACACTTGTTTGAGTTATGTAAGCTTATAAATGGGTGGTATGGTTAAAGAATAAAGTTAATAACTATCTAATTGAGTTGTGGGACCTTTATAAGTAAGTTTTGGGACATGTTATTTTGAGTTCCACTTTTTCAACATGTCGTTATAATAGAGTGATTATTCATTATGGATGGATCATTTGCGTATGACCATTAAGTATCGTAGTTAATTCCTTGAGTGTGATTAATATTGTGCAGTAATTTGGTCACTTGTGGGTGAACAATAATTGTGGTAAATAATCTTTTGAGTAAGATTGATATTTATTCATTAGAGTTGATCCTTTGGGTATGAGTAGGGCTTGTTGTGCCATTATGGAATTTAAAATGAGATTGTATATTAAGAATGAGATTGTGATAGAGATCGCTATTACTTACTAAGCATTAGAGCTTACCCCATATATGTCGTTGTTGTGATGTAGGTAATTGTGGGTTAACGGTATCACTTTGGGGCAGGGACCGAGAACGATTTTGATGGGGCTTATTGGAATATTAGTAAGTCAATCCCCTAGTTAATCATGCTCTATACGATGAAAGTCCCATTTTATACGAGTACGTATCAACTGAGTATTGTATAAAAAAATCGGGATGTTCATCAGGTCAATTTTTTTTAGTGGACTTGAAATTAAAACATCCCCAAGTGGATGATGAGGAAATGTATTTATAAGAACAAATTTTACATCACCAATTTTTCCCCCTGATGGTAGAAGAGAAACCCATCAAATTTGTAATTGTCACTAGCCTTAAATTAGTTCAATTTATGATTTATTTATCTCGTATGTGGGCACAAGTGTTGTGGTGGTCATAGTTTAGAAATGGGATAAGTAGATTGGTAGTGTAAGAGAGATGGTGGCAATAGGAAATGGAGAGTTTGAAGATGATGGCAGAAATTGATAGTGTATTATGTGTATTTTTTATTTTTAAAATGTATTTATATATGGTGACAGACTGACAGCTGAATGACGAGTTTATTTGTTATAAGGTTGATTAACTTCTAATTAGTTAAATCAGCTTTTTATAATTTATTTATTGTGTAATGAAAAAGGAATAATTGAAGTTTTACTTTTATAATGGAGTCGAATTTTTTGTTTTGATTCAGATTTTCATTTCGCACCAAGTCCCTTACCTGTTGTGAAAAGACCTAAATATCATTGAAATTCTAAGACGCTTTTAATTGGGGACTGTGAGTAAAATAGAAAGGAACTCGTAAAAAATTATACAAACCCTCAATAGCCGAGGCACATATACTGTTCATAACAATTTTCGCTTATGCTCCTTGTATATTCAACTAATGTTTAATTTAAACCCTCACCTTTAATCATATTTACGTATCAATTTTTTTACTATGCTAACTTTTATCATAATTAGCAATATATTACATACAAAATATTTGTAATTCTTAAAATTAACTCATTAAATAGATCCTTTTATTTTATTACGTTCACAATTTTTCTACTAAAAAATATATTTTATTTTTGGATCAATGCAAATTACATAAAACTACTATTAAGTTTAGGTTTTTTAAATTAACACACTAGCTGAATTAATACTTTGGTTATATCACTGTTGTATCGTCAAATATTTAAAATATACTCATTTATGAATGAGTTTTTACTTTCATTAGCGATATTTATTCAACTTTTAGGTTGTATTTAGTTTTGTATACTTATAATAAACTAGGTAATATATTATGACTTTTGTTCAACATAACCGTAGATAGTTATGTAATGATCAAAACCATATAAATTTGTATCATAAGGTAATACTCCATCTATCCCATTTTCTTACAACTTTTGTTATATAATACCTGATGAAAATTATAGCCAATGAAAATACATTTAAAACCCAATCCATTTATATATTTTACATGAATTATTATATAACACAAATAAAAATATTTAAGGTCAACGCTGAAAAAGAAAAACTTAAAAAGTAATAACATGACAATAAAAATGGAAGGGAGAGAGTACTAAATATTCATACGCTATCATATTATGAGCTCCTCAGCTTTAATACCTTGTTTGACTAAGAGCATCCACGGTGCATGGATGTGGCATTGTCTAACAAAACATTAAGTGATGAGTTGTCAAAGTAAATTATACTGCTAGTCTTACGCGTAGAAAGAGAGTCCAACAGTCCTTGAATGAGAAATAGATGTACTCTATGGGCCACATCTCAATATATTATTATTTTTACCCTTTAAAGTTACCTACACACTCTTACTTTTATGGGAGTTGATAGATACAACAAATTAATTAATTCATACACCAAACTGCACAGTCAATGAAGGTCACAGTACAAGCACTTTAAAGTATAAGTTTGGTGTATGCAACAATTATTTTGTTGTATTTATCACTCCCCTACTTTTATACTTAATCTAAATATAATACAAATTAATATTTAAACATTTGGAGTTCAAAATTTTGTAAAAAGTTAAAGATTATGATGTGGAAATGAAATGGTAATACTTTGAGAGTTGAAAGCATTGTGGATGCTCTAAGAACGGGAAATGAGAGTGATAAAGGTAATGTAATTTACTTTCCAAAATTTCATTCTATAATCAATTTCTGTTTTTTTATATATATCTTGGTTACAACTCTCCATACCACTTATTTTTTGTTGCTACTCTCCATACCACTTATTTTTACTTCTTATTTATTTTTTACATAAAAATGTGTGCAACTAAATTATGGGAGTTGATAAATACAACAAATAAAAGTGATTAATACACCAACAGTACAACAGTTATTGCGTACAGTACATATACTTATAACACAGTTTTGTTGTGCGAATCACTTTTATTTGTTGTATATATCAGCTCCCTAAATTATGGCTCAAAAACCTAATGATTTTACCAACAAAAAGACATTATATTCTCACAAATTTTGAGTTTATTTTCTAACTGATTTTTACTGATTTTCCAGCTTTTTCATAAGTCTTTATTGAATACATTTTGTAAAAAGATTCTAAACTATTAATATAAATAAGGTTTCAATGTTTTACTTTATCTTCAATGTTATCATCTCTATCATATATAGTTTTATAAACATTTAACAAAGTTAAAAAGTTAAATGAAACTCTCCATCTAAGAGTTAATTGGCAAGAAGAACTCAGGTCCCGTTATATTAATATTACAATTACAATATAATTATACTATAAATTTTATTATTTCTATTTATATATAGAATTTGTATTTATATATTTTAAAGTTTATGTTAATTTGCATTTATCATATATTTCCTATTTTATTTCTAATAATACTATATCATTATAAAACTTGTTTTTTTCTCTAAAATGAGTTAAAAAGGTAAAAAAAAAAAAGAAAAAAAAAAAGTTGGTAAACTATTACATATTGTATTAAAAAATCAAATAAGTTAACATAATATTTACCAAATTTTAATTTTACCAAACTTTTTTCCATATTATTCATATTCCAAGTAAAAACACCATCATCAATCGCTGTTCACCGTCATTCACCACAGAGCACCGTCTAAGTTTTATTTTAAAAAATAAAAATCATAGTTTAAAACATAGATTTCAAAACCGTTAGTGAGCATAACCAAGATTAGAACACAACAAACAAGCCTACTATATAAACAGAAATCAAGTCAAGATTTAGGAGCAATATAATATCTCAAATAAACATATATATAAATAGAAAAATTGCAAGTTTTCAGATCTAAACCATTACAAATAAATCAAAACATTTCAAATCGGTTTAGAGCCTTTTAGATCCTTGGTGGCGGCGGTGATTTAAGCCTTTGTAGATCCTTAGTGGTGGTGACGGCGACGATTTAAGCCTTTTTAGATCTGTGGTGGTGATGGTGTTGACGGTTTGTAACGTAGAATTCCGGCAGACGGTGGTTCCAGCAGTGGTGACGGTTTGCTAGCTTGGAGGTGGTGGTGAAGGTTTGCTAACCTGGTGGTGGTTACGTTTACTCACGTGATGAACCCGAATATTTGGTGGGGGGGGGGGGGGTGAATCCGGCCGGCGATGATGGTTAGGTGATTTGTGTTGAGAGATATGAGAAAGAAATGGAGTAGAGAGAGTATTAGTGTGGGTTTTTTTTAGAAATAGAGATGATTTGTGATTTTTTGTGAAGTAAACGGTGGTTTTTATCAACTTAAATCTAACATTTTCTTTAATTAAATTTAACAATAATATAATGAACATAAATAATCACTACCTACCATCTCTTTAAAGATGTGATGGAATAGCATCCACTTTTTCAATTTGATATCCACAAATTCTCATAAATAAATGTATATAAATATTATTATTATTATTACTGCTACTGCTACTGCTACTGCTACCGCTACCCCTACCGCTACTGCATGTAGTAACTCCTTATTTATATTATATATAGAACTTTATTAAACCAATACTGATATATACTATTTGATTTTTTATATCAAAATGTATTAGTTTCATACGAAGATATATTGAAATATTATAGAAACAATTCAACCGATGAAGTTGAAATTTCCATTCGAACACAAGATTTTGCTACTAATCAGGTATAAAATCAAGCAACATTTATATTTTTTGTTCTTCAAAATTCTCCAATAAAAACCAATTATATTACTTTTTAGGTGTTTGCGTCTCGTGAAGAATTGATAAATTGAGTACAAAATACAGGACGCTCTTCTGGTGTTGTAACCGTCACTAAAAGATCAAATAAAGACAGAGGTGGATTCATTTTTAAAGTTATACTCATGTGTGATCGTGGTGGTCAGTATAAAGTTACAGACTTAAGTAAAGTTTATGGCACCAAAAAAAGTGATTGTCCATTTGAATTAAAAAGGAATATATTCAAAAGAATATGATCATTGGACGTTAACGGTGATATGTGATGAACATAATCATCACCTTATACGGTATATGGAGGGGCACCCATATGTAAAACGATTATCCGAAGATGAAATTAGTTTGGTGGCAAATTTGACAAGAAAAAAATGTGACGCCACGAAATATTCTATCAATACTAATGGATCAGAATCCAAATAATGTGTCCACACTCAAAACCATTTATAATATACGATAAAGAATTCGCTTGGCCGACCAAGTAGGCAAATCTCCAATACAAGTTCTTATGTCAATTTTGTATTTAAATGGTTACGTCTACGAGTTTACTACGAACGAATCAAATGATTTAACAAATCTGTATTTCGTTCATCCGATATCATTCGATATTTGGCGTGCATTTCCACACGTGTTGAATATTGTAACACCCTCAAATTTCGGGTTGCGGAAGCGGTCGGGTCGGGTGTTACCAAATCAAATATCACAAGCACAAAGGTAAATAATGAACGACTCTAAATGAGACGTTTGAAAAATAGTTGTTACATTTCCAAAATAAAAGTATATATCGTAACACCCCCAAATTTAATGTTTTGCAGAAGCATAATTTGGGTGTTACTAATCAATAATCAAAGCACACAGATATATAGCAAACGACTCTATATGCGTCGTTTTAATAAAATATATTAATATTAAAAGGTTTACAATAGTTTGAACTCGTACATAGCTCGTGTTCGTAATATGAGATATTTAAGTACATAATTAGTTATACAAAATCTAATAACGCAATGAAATCTCTGAAATTTGCATGAAGACTCGAGCTAATATGCATCCTGATGGGCAGTCCAGATCTACTGCTGAGTACCTGTGATACATGCTAAAATGGGTCAGCTAACGTTGGTGAGCTCACAGGTTTAGATATCAAATAATAGTGTGTGAACCGCAAGATTTAAATGTTGATTTGCATCCAGCAAATGATATTGATAGTGTATACAACCATGAGCGCATAGTCTGAGCTTAACTCGAGGGTTGGGTCCCATATAGAGAATTCCGAGCGAGGTGCCTCCACGAGTGCCTAATCTACACTCGTTTTCCCAAATATTAGTACGTCCGTTGCAGAGGTTAGCATGACTAACCCGGACGAGGTGGGTCAATCCTATATGGTACCATATACTAATATTCACGCTACTTTCGTATTACCAGACTATACTGACGGAGGACTTTGATTTGATTAGTTGAAAACAACTCATGTAGTATATTGAAATATGTACTCGCGTTCACGTGTTAAAAACAGAGCAATGTATCGCAGCCCTAGTAAAACAGTAAAAAGAGGGGCCATGAGACTCACCTGAGCCTGAAAAGTTTATCTTAATAAACTGAAATCGATTAGCCAAGAATTGAAGTCCAGAGACTTGTAACCTGAGGGTGTCCACGACACGCAATGGTTATAAACATGAGAAGGTATCTAATAAGACTACCTTGTAGTTGTTTGTCCAACTAGAATGTCCAAATGATTACAATTTGGTTGATTGTCTAAGTGTTTGAAAATGTGTACGGCCCGTTGGTGATTTGTTTGCAATAATAATCTCACATTATTATTTTGATTTTAGAAAGGTGTTATACTTAAAAAGTATTTGTAAACTGTAAGTGACGGGGGTCCGGGGCAGCGCCCCTGGTTAGCGGGGTCCCAGGGGTGGCAACCCCTAGCGGGGTCCAAGGGGCTGGCCCCTGGTTGGGGTCGAGATTTTGGGTGAAATCAAGTGATAAAATTTTGGGTGAAATCGAGAATTTTTATTTCTACTAAATTGCTTTGGTGAAAAACGCATCTGGGCTTGAATTTGGGTGAAATCAAGTGATAAAATTTCAGGTCTCGACACTTAGTAAAATTTGTGTTTTCTTGGTTCTGTTTCATGCGACATAGCGTGCGACATACGGCTTTGTGTCGCTAAGTGAGACATAGTCTGTTGTGTCGTAGATCATGTCTGCGACATAAGGGCTTGTGTCGCTAAGTGCGACATCCGCAATTTAATGCGACTTAAGGCGTTGTGTCGCTATATGCGACGGGAATGAGTTTTGCGACATAGTGTTTTGTGTCGCTATATGCGACGTCCATAATTTGTGAGACATAGTGGACACGTAATTTGTGAGACATAGTGGCCGCGTTTGCGTTTGCGACATAGTGTTTTGCGACAAGAGGGAGGGGGATCTCCCGAATTTTAATCTCCACGTTTGCGCTCCGTGCGGTGTTCGTTTAAACGTTAAATAATTATTTTATTCGTTTAAATATATGTTTAAAATACAAATGTTTATTCAATATTTTTGTTGAAGTATTTTACCAAATACTTAATAACTTAAATGATCTCGTTTGTTTGTGTGTTAAATGTCTAAGTCGCGTTGACGTTTATTACACGATACGAAATGTAATTAGAATATTATCAAAATAATGTTTTTGGGTATGATATAGTTATTAAATAATTTTATATTATTTAATAAAATTGATTCACCAACGTCCCTATTTACTTTAACCGAATTACATTCGATTTGAAATTTGTACAATTTAATCAAATCGCATATTCGTATATATTCAAAAATATATATATATATCGATACATTAATTAGTCTAAAACCAACTAATTACATGTATTAATAACTGATTAGGTACTAATCACTAGTCCTAATTTGGCGGGTGTTACATATACAAGTTGCGAGTTCGCAAAATAATTCCAAATACATAAGTTGTAGTACAAAAGTTATGCAAGGAAAATCCAAGTGTTTGAAATCATGCGACTGGAGCTAGCATATCCTGTAGCAATCCTAGTCCTGCTGGGCACCTGAGAACACATGCTAAAATAAGTCAGCTATAAAGCTGGTGAGCTCATAGGATTGTTAGTTGAAAACATAAAGTATAAACCTTGTATGTTTTGAAAAGTAATTCAAAATCCACAATTTTGATTTGTATTGTTATAGTATTGTAACACCAATGTGTATACATCTAACGAGGTATCGCATACCTAAGTATTTGAGGTGTGTACCTAAGTACATAAATATTTGAGGCATTCCGTGCCTGGATACCTATAAGGTATTAAGTAATCAATCAATGTGAGGCAATGCACGCCTAAGGACTATCGGGTAATTGTATAACCACGTCATATGATGTTGTGTAATAATTGATGTGCCACTTGGCATAGCGTGTTGCATCCAACAACATAATTGTAGTCCCACGGACTATGATTGAGTATTTAGTTAGATACTGAGTTAACGGCCTCGCGCGAAAGTTTACCGATCCGTTAATTATACGGATCACGAGCATAAGCTCACCCATCCGCATATGTGTGTGGATCACGAGCATAAGCTCGCCCATCCATCGAGTGTATTGTTTTACCGCGATATCGTACTTGTGCCCACTGCAATACCGTGACATCGTTTTGTGCCCACTTTACCGTGGCATCGTTTTGTGCCTATCTGGCATCGACCGGATTGCTCGCAAGCAATGTATGTAATTGAGCCGGCAGTACTACGACATGCTCGACTGGAGTAATTGAGCCGATAGTACAACGACATGTCCGACATGAGTAATTGAGAGCCGACAGTACTACGACATGTCCGACTAGTGTAAATGAGAGTCGACAGTATTACGACATGCCCAACTAATTTGATTGTGTTTGTATGCGTGTATGTATACCTATATACATAACTAAATTGTAGGTGGCACCAAGTGCTCGAGATGAAGTACAAGCATGAATGTGTGTATATATATATATAAGTTAAACCAACAAATACCTCAGATGGGGTATCATGTAGCACATGAAATTGATTTATTGTAGCTAAGTATTTATATACAGTACTTAATTATTTGTTGTGTCGCAATAAGCCTAGGTATGACAAATCATCACCTAGTTGTTTTGGTAATAGTATAAGAGATCCATACTAACGTATATTTCTAATGTATACACCTAGCCTCAGCCTAGCAAGTATGTTGAGATCCTTGGTTGTTGTTTACTTGAGTTCAATTCCTCGATGAAGTAGAACTTTTTAAAGAGAACTTTAACAAGGAGTCTACAGTTGTGAAAAAAAGTTTGTCATGAAAGTTAAAAGATATAATTAGTGGAAGTACAACAACACTAATTCGAGTACCTCGGATTAAAAAAAAAAAAAAAACTCGCGGACGACCAAGGAAAGAAAAACATAAAATGTGTGCCTATCCCAACAGTCAATATCCTCATAGAAATAGTTATTCCACCACGCCAAATGTTTTTGTGTCGGATTGGATTAAGGAGCCAACGAGACACGGTTCATACGTGATGGACTTGAACAAGGAACCAACGGGGGAAACTTCACACGCTTTCGACTTGAACGAGGAATCGACGTGGGATAAGGAACCAACGGGGGAAACTTCACACGCTTTTGACTTAAACGAGGAATCGGCGTGGGATAAGGAACCAACTGGGGAAACTTCACATGCTTTTGACTTGAACGGGGAATCGACGTGTGATAAGGAACCAACAGGGGGAAACTTCACACGCTTTTGACTTAAACGAGGAATCGACATGGAATGATTCATATGATGTATGCTATTCACACCCTTTAATTCCAAACATTTTCAATCCTTACGTCACACGTATACAAAATGTCAAGGGCGATGAAAACTGTAGATTTCGATCAATTGCTGTTTGTCTCGGATATGGTGAAGATAGTTGGCTCAACATTCGAAATCGATTGCTAGACAAGTTAAATAACGGATATTATTACTATCAAGTTTTTAACGTAGGTTATAATGAACTATATCGTTTGTTGTGCTTCTATGAATCGCCTGCACCGTTAGAACACTGGATGATTATGCCTATGACAGTTATTCTAATTGCCAACAGGTTTGGTGTGATCGTCCATTGTTTAAGCATTCAAGGCTCTATGACTTACTCATCCCTTTGGAGAGGCCCACAAGAGTTTCAAAACCACCAAACTCTTACAATTGCACATATAAATGATAATCATTTATGTGATTCCAAATTTTGGATAGTTAAATTTGATATTCGAATCCGTATCCAAAAATTCGGATATCCAAATTTTCGGATACGAATATCGGATAATCAAAATATTCGAAAATCACACAGGTCAATCTTCTCGATCTGTAATAAAAAAAGAGATGAAGATATAATAAATTTAACACTGGACCAAAAGAACGTTGCAATTAGATATTTGTAACTGAGTAATATATTTGACTTCAAAATTGAAAAATAAATAAATTAGATTCGGTGTGCTTTGTACTTATGAGAATATATATATATATATATATATATATATATATATATATATATATATATTAGCTCTTGATTACAAAACAAACCAATAAATCGATATGTTTGTCTCTTAAAGTTTTAAAGTTTAAATGCATACAAATTACTTTGACTCTAAGTCAAAACTGAAGAAATTGATTTTGATTAATCAACCAATCAAATAAATACAAGTTTGAAACTTATGCTAATATGGTGAAAGAGAGGAGGTTGAACTACTTGATTACTTGATGTTCCCGCCATTCTCAAGGAAAGCCTGAGATCCATGGAGATATGAGAGGGGTGGAGGTAAAGTTAGTATAAAGTGAATTAGGGTTTCAAAGTAAATGGGATATATTATATAAAATAAAAAATTTAAGAAATAGATGTTTTCGGATATTCGGGTATCCGAATTATCCGAAATTTTCCAAAAACACTATCCGAATCCGAAAATTCGAATATCCGAATTTCGGGTATTCAAATTTTCAGATAATTTGGGATCGAATTTTCGGATATTTTGGATACGGATTCGGATATTTTTGAACACCCCTGTATGCGGCGTCTACAATTATATACGCAACTAATGCCTTGTAATTCTCAAAAGGTTTTTTTAGATTTGTCGGATCGGTTGTTAATGAAAATTAGTTTTTATCTTTTTTAATTAACGTATTTTGTTGTTTATGATAACCTTACAAGCTAACGTATCTTGTTGTTGATGAAAATTAGTCTTTTATCAGTTTTAATATATATATATATGTGTGTGTGTGTTTGTTTTAAAATGTCAAACTAGACTAGATGGTTCATTTGTAGGGTCCACGAGATGGTTCAAGTAATTAATGAGGTTATCAATTTTCAATGTTTTGTCTAATGATTAATTAATGTTTTCAAATGATTAAGTGGTATGGTGAGTAAATATTAGGGGGTATGGATAGATAAAGTCTATATCTTTTATCTGGGGTTAGTGTTTGGAAATGCATCTAACTTGTATATGATGTCTATCGTGGATACTCAACTTACATTTACTTTTTTTAATTCATTCAACTTTCAAAAATGGCAAACGCAAGTTGGGTTCACACAATAGACATTTGGTGCAAGTTAGATGTATTTACAGACACTAAAAATAAGTATTTGGGAATGCACTCAACTTGAACTCAATGTCTATTGTGTGTACCCTACTTACGGGTAAGGTTTTTAATGCATTCAAGTTTCAAAAAAAATATTTTAGCGTATTTTTGTGATGTGGATGGTTTGACACATCAATAACACGATATTAACAAAATACACTAAAATACTTTTTTGAAAGTTAGAATGCATTTTAATGGTGAGTACATTGTACATACCTCAACCCTTGTCGGTTTCTTTTATTTCTACGAATTTCAAATTGCTGATGTCAAATAGCAGAAATATATGGACGGCGACAGCCACCAAAACGCAGGGCGAACGATTTGCAATGCATGCGAAAGACCATCAACGGTGTGCCTATGTGACGTCATCCCAGGTGAACCACTGTCAACCACCACTCAAATCGTAATCCTGCAACATCCACACGAACAACGCCACCGATTAGCTACACTTCCGGTCCTCAATAAATGCCTTCGTAACACCCAAACCCTAATTGGCCGTCGACTGCGTCCCGGTGATTCCGCTCTTCTTGATTCTCTTCATCACCACCAAAACCCTAACAAATCAATCCATGCTGCGTTTCTATTTCCCGGTATATTCTCATCTCTGCAATTTTTGTTTTGCTGATTGTGCCATTTTAAACTTTTTTTATCTGCACAAAAAATTTCAGATTGCGTAGAAAAGAATCTGAGTATTTTCTATTGACATTTTAAAAAACTTAACTATTTAGCCCCCTGACAACTATAAAGTTAATTTTTTTTGCCCCCACCTGTCCACAAATCACGAGGAACAGATTCGAACCCCTAACCTATAAGTGACACTTGTGAAGTCTGCGCTCATGATGTTAAACCAGTAAAATATAACATACAGAAATACCAATTTCGTTAATGTTGAACTATACAGTCAAGGTTTCTTTGATTCAACAGAAACTCCTTAAATGTTGAAGAGACTTACTACTCTGATTAAACCTATTATATGTAGGGCTTTAGGAAGGATAAGAAAATGCACCTTTGAATCTGCTGTATGAGGGCGTCTGGAATTCAGTAAATGTAGTCTTGACTTGCATAACTTCACCGTTAAAAACTTCTGAGTTTTGACCTTGTCGTGTATTGTTTTTAAGGTACGGATTTAAATCCCTCGATGGAGATGAACCAGTGGAAGTCGTCATTTGGGGATGATGATGTGAATGATTTTGTTCTGATTGCTTTTGATGGGACATGGAAGCATGCAAAGGAAATGGTTTCCGCTAGCTTTCCATTTGTGTCAAAGTTTGCCACTCAGGTATGTTTGACCTATGACGTTAATGTTGATGGCGGAAATATATTTAGCTCTGATTTGATTATTAGGAAGGAACCTTTTGCTGGGTGTATGAGTACAATGGAGGCAGTTGCAAGGTGTTTACGGATTCTTGAACCAAATGGGATAGAAATCGAGTCTAGATTGGTAGAAGTCTTGAAAAGGATGGTCAGATTCCAGGCTTCTTTCATAAAGCCCACAAATCAAAGGCCTAAATTGTTGAAAAAGGGTAAAGAGGATGAAACAAAATAATTCTTGAAATTAGCTGTTTAGGTAATCATCTTTGTAGTTGATTTTTGTTGTATTGTGTCCATTTCTGTTATGTGTGGTGTTCGATACTTTTTCTTCTACTCTCTCATATAGTTGTATAGTATATACCAGTCTGATGGTTCAGTCTATTGCTCAATATACATTCAATTTCTTGAATTTTATTGGATATATGACACAAAAATGTAGTACTCAACTTTACCAAATTTCTCATTTAAGGTACTCATATTTTCTAGAAAAAAATCAAGGTACCTAACTTTTTTTGACCATCAAAAAGAGTTTTTTCTTCTTCTCCTTTTTTTTTTTTGAAGCATCTGGAGACCAAAAGAATGTTTTTTGTACGGTTGTGAGACTAGAATGGTATGTTTTTCTACCATAAAACTGATATGTATGTGTATATGTTTATACATACATACCTGGAGCTCATGTTTACCATGCCAATGCATTTGAAAGTGTTAAATTTCTTCATCTACTCTTGCAAGATGTCGCTTCAACACCTCAATTTTCAAAAAAGAAGTTAAGGCCCCTCTAACTCGTTTGTGATCATTGATGTCAGATAACTCAACCAAGTTATTTGGACCCAATATCTTGTGCATTGTTGGTGGTTGTTTGTTTGCCAGTATCTCTCCATTGTAAGTGTACATGATCTTATTTGCAGATGGACTGTGTAAAACAACAGTCGAACGCTAAAAAATGAGATTTGAATATGGGACTGTGTTTTCTTATTTTTTTATAAACCATTTCTTGACCTTAATTATCATCTTTCAAGGCCTTTAGTAAGTCAAAACTTTCCCCCTATCACGAGTGTTCAATTTGTGTTTTTGTAGCAGTGTACATAAACTAAGTTGTATCTGTATTTAATCCTGTCTAGAAACCATGACTTACTAAGTAATTATTACAAATATGTTTTCAGATTTGTGTTTTGACTCAAATAATAAGTGATTGTTACAAAAATTTAAATGCCTACGGTTAATATCTTATGTTTGTTGTGTGTATTTCTCATGGGGCCAAGCAGACCCCGTCTAAACCATGGGTTTCCAGGAAGAAGGCTTGTCCTTTTGTTGAATGTTCAATAATAATGTTACTCTGTATAAAGTTTCATACGCGTATTTGTGAACTAGCAAAATCGATTCATAAACTACACGAGTTATGAATCATTCAAGTAGTATCAGATATAATGGTATACTCAAATCAAGCTACTTTCAAGTTAGTAAAGTTACTAGCATCATACTTGCACGATGTAAGGCGGGATGGTGGTAGTGAGAGATGACAATAGTGGTGATAATGTAAATTAAGAGATGCTATGATAATAATAGCATCATACTTGCACGATGCAAGGTGTTTCTGTGTATTTTAAAAATGTATGATGTGAGTTTTGTGTGGAGTGTTTGCTTGTGGTGTAAAAAAGATTAAGTATGGTGTTCAGTTTTCGGGGATAAGATTTTATCAAAAACAATTAGAGGATTATTCAAAACAAATCAGATAACATCATCTTGTAGAGTCGATTCTTGTACTTGCGCTAGTGTCGTCCTTGGAGAAGCTTATGTAAAGAGTAACTCTCTTATGTTTTCTGCTTGCTGTGCGAAAGCAACTTGCTTTGTCAACAGTATTGCAGGCTCCTGCACACGATTCTACTAATTTTAAATCGTTGAACAATTTATTGACATTTATTTAAATAATATAGCGAAACAATCTTTTTTCACTAATATCATACATATTTAGGTGTACTCATCGAACATATGATTGTGTTTAAAAAAATCGTTTTCGAAAGATAGCTGAAGGTTATATAGCAGTTGTCGAAATTATATGTAGATTTATAATAATCGTTTGTATAAGATGTGATAATTTTTAGAAGTCAAACTGTGTATAATAGTTATCAGACTTGCAACTATTATATATTTCACATATAATATATAGGGTAAGGTTCCAATGAGAACACTTCAAAAATAAGAACGGTAAGAACACTTCATAAATACATAATTAGCCAACAAAATTATTAGATTCACACTCATACATCTCAAATATGTGTAGAAAAACTGATTAGAATAGATGTGAACTTTCGGAAATACACAAAAATCGAAAAAACAATTGATGCACAATTACAGAGATAATTGTGCATCAATCGTTTTTTTTTCGATTTTTGTGCATGTTTAGAAGTATGCATTTATTTTTCTTTGCATATTTGAAATGTATGACTGTAAATCTAATGATTTTTGTTGGCTAGTTGTGCATTTATGAGGTGTTCTCACCGTTCTTATTTTTGAAGTGTTCTCAGAGAGAGAGAGAGAGAGAGAGTTTGGATCAAATGAGAACACTTCAAAAATAAGAACGGTGAGAACACCTCATAAATGCACAACTAGCCAACTAAAATCATTAGATTTACAGTCATACATCTCAAATATGCAAAGAAAAACAAAAGCACACTTATAAAAATGCACAAAAATTGAAAAAAATGATTGATGCACGATTATCTCTATAATTGTACATCAATCGTTTTTTCGATTTTTGTGTATTTCTGAAAGTTCGCATCTGTTCTAATCAATTTTTGTACACATATTTGAGATGTATGAGTGTGAATCTAATGATTTTGTTGGCTAATTATGCGTTTATGAAGTGTTCTTACCGTTCTTATTTTTGAAGTGTACTCATTGGAACCTTACCCTATATATATATATATATATATATATATATATATATATATATATATATATATATATATATATATATAATTACCAAAGGTGTTACTTAATTTATTTGGTTACTTGTATAATTTCCCGGTTTCAAATTAAGTGCCCACTATAAGTTTGCACGTAATTTAAGAAAAGTGGAGATCATCACAATGTGAACCAATCAAAATTTGTTTTAACAATTGAAAAATATTTTGATTGGTTTAAAACTTAAAATTAACATTTATTTGAGACAAAATCAAATGCTTAATTTGGGACGAAGGGAGCATTAATTAATATACTTCGTAATTAATTAGTAATTAGTGAATGAGAGAGGTAACATAGTAAAATTTCATCTTTAATATGTAAATCATCATCATTATGATATAATAATGCAAATGCTTTTTATATAATATATAATATAAAGATGTATATATAATTAAAGATCAGAAATCAGAAATTAGAGATAAAAAAATGGGGAAATTTGGTGTGGAAACGGAGGATAACCCAAGGTTTAATCATGAACAGCCCAATGCATGATCATGCATCGCCTTTAATGAGAAATAAAAAGATTAAATTAATTTATATAATGTTGCATGTTTACCTTCTTCCCCAATCCCCTCATTGATTGTTAATCAAACTTCCTAATCCTTTTGTTGTGAGAACAAATTATTGGGGGTATTGCACAGGTACGTACCTTGTCAAAAAAAATTATGAGTTCGCCATTTGATAATTTCTTAAAACGTTGATAACCAGCAACCCTGGTTTTCATAATGAAATGATATCCTTTTTTTCTCATAACTCATTTGTTTGGTTTGATATTACCATGAAACAATGGCTTCTATTGGTGTTTAATATAGAATTTTGATCCATTTTATGAAATTGTTATAAGGTGACATATCATTAAGTCATAACACATGAAATTTGTAACTTTTGGAGCTTTCAAGATAATGAATTTAGAGTACTTATACATGAGATGATTCAGAAGGGTCCGGATTCATTTAAAACTATGGCATTTAATTCGTAACGTGATAACGTATGTTTGTGTTGTACGACTCATGATTGTTGGTTAACAAGCAATTATAAATGATATTTAGAAACAAGTTATATATTTATGTTGAAAACTTGCAATGTAAATAGCTTAGATTACCTACCTTATGGAAGAGCTTTATCCGCTGCAACTTAATTGATTGTAACCGCTGCGCAGGAAAGCTTGGTTGGTCTTGTTCGATCTTCTATCATTTTTTAAACAAATAATAACCAAGATACCTGCATTATGTCTATCAAAGTTTCGGAGCCTGCATTCCAGGGAGTTGGTCAGAAAGTGTATCCTTACTGTATTACTTATTCCTATAAAATATAAAGATTACTTGTTCATCGATACATAGCATTAGTTTACTTCCATTACAAATAGGAAAAGGACCAATAGCTCATTGTAATGCATTACAGGTGCAATTTCTACTTATGTCTTATATGTCAATGAGTCAAGTAACCCCAAAGACTATTTTCAACGCATGCAATTGCCAATATAGCATGGTTTATGGAATCATAATTGACACACTAGCTATTTTTTTTTTCATAAAAAGTAGGCAAATTAGTGTTTGCAGGTTAACCCAACCAGAGGCCCATCTCGACCCATACTAAATATAACCAATTTTGAACAATTAGCCAACCTGCTGGATGCTCCCATTTTCCACATCTCATATGCTTGTATGGTTCAGTTGCTTTTGATGGGTAGGATTTTCCTTGACTCCTTGTAGTGGGATTGAAATATGGAGAATTGAGAACTCTCAACCAGTACATTTGCCAGATTCTGATTATGGTAGATTCTACTCTGGCGATTCATACATCATCTTGAAGGTGCTTAACTAAGACCTTCAAAATATACCTTTTCTTTCCTGTAATTATATCCCAGTGGGATAAAATCACTATACATCAATGATTTTGTGCATTTTGCAGACTACTGGGAAGGCAGGTGCATATACGTACAATATACACTTCTGGTTGGGCAAAGATACTAGCAAGGTACAGCCTGCTATATGTTTCTGTGTCTTTGAAGTTTCTAAAAATAAAATAAAATTTATGTATATTCGCAACATATAGTCACTTAGATGGCCTCAATTCATAATCAAAATCAGGATGCAGCTGGAACAGCAGCTTTGAAAGCTGTTGAGCTTGATGCAGTACTTGGCAGTCGTGCAGTACAGTATCGAGAACTTCAAAGTCATGAATCTAATAGATTTTTGTCATACTTTAAGCCATGTATAATGCCATTAGAAGGAGGTTTTTCATCTGGAGTCAAGAAACCTGAAGAAGAAGAAGAAAAAGAAGAAAACGAAGACGAAGAAGAAAAAGAAAAAGTTACGTTTGAAACACGGTTGTACACATGTGAAGGAAAACGAGTTGTCAGATTGAAGCAGGTCTGTTTTTCACTGATAATCTCAACATATATGATAAAGATCGCAGTATGAGCATATTGGGTAATGGGTTAAATCAGGTTCAGGTTGAAATGGGTCATTTTGAAACACTAGTTAGGTTGACCCGCTAACGCTATTTATCCATTTTTACCTTTTTTCATATTAGTTAAATGCTTGAAATAGGTATACAAAAAATTTATCACTATAGGAATACTCTAAAACTTTGAATAGAATGAGGAGGTATTATATACTAAAAACAGACTTCGTTGAATTCATTTGGTATACAAATCAACCCAACTCGACCCAGTCATAAGTAAATGGATCAAATTTCCATCTCTTATATTTGTGTTCAATTATTTTGACATGTCTTCCGTGATCATAAAAATATCTTTCTTCTCTTTATTCAGGTGCCTTTTACTCGATCCTCACTAAATCATGATGAAGTCTTCATATTGGACACCAAAGATAAGATCTTTCAATTCAACGGGGCAAACACCAATATCCAAGAAAGATCCAAAGCATTGGAGATTGTTCAGCTTATCAAAGACAAATATCATGAGGGAACGTGCAATGTAGCAATTGTTGGTAGGACATATGTCCTCAAGTTCATTCATATCCTTATTTTATTCCTCTTAAAATTTCACTCTTATCATTCCTACATTGACTCTTCATGCATGATTAAAATATTCTATGAGCATGTGTTATGAGTGCCACCTAAAAGTAAAATTTTACAGGATATGTTTTATATTGCTTTTGTTTATATTTTTAAATAAACAAGAGTCGCAAAAGTCATTTGATAGATAAAGGCACAAAAAAAGGCTAAATATACTAATGACTTCATAAGTAAATGTTCTTATTATTCTGATTTTTATTATTTAAACATGTTACAGATGATGGAAACCTACAAACAGAGGGAAACTCGGGTGAATTCTGGGCTTTATTTGGTGGGTTTGCACCTATAGGAAAGAAGGTCGCAAGCGAAGACGATATTATTCCAGAGAAAGTTCCTGCAAAACTATATTGGTAGATTTTCGCTAAAGTTCCCAATGATGTTTATTTTGCAGCAAAAGTTGCACTATGCTAGCCTTACTTCGCTTGTTTATTTTGTAGCATTACTGGAGGTCAACTACAGGATGTAGGTGTGGAACTTTCTAAATCATCATTGCGCACCGATAAATGCTATCTGTTGTATTGTGGAACAGATGTGTTTATATGGGTGGGTCGAGCAACACGATTGGAGGATAAAAAAACTGCCGTGCAGGCTACTGAGGTAGGTCGCGGAGTTATTACGATCTGTTTTGAATCAGCCATTGATTCTCCCATGTTATCGTATGCAGGAGTTCATTTTGGATAAAAACCTGCCGAAATCAATTATTGTAACCCGACTTATACAAGGTCATGAAACAAATTTGTTTAAATCCAATTTTGTATCTTGGTCATCAGCTTCAGCAGCTCCCACTTTTGAGGAGGGTAGGGGACGAGTAGCAGGTATCATAATTCTGCATCTTAATTGCTATTGACAGATTTTCAATAGAGGTGGAAATATCGACCCATATACTAATAAATTTGTCTCAAACAGCTAAAAAGTTGCCAAGCGTCTATTTTAAATGTATAAAACCTTCTCAGCTGTTTTATTCAAATATTGATATGTTCTTATAATAATATTGTTTATTCAAAACTTAATAATATTATCAGGTCAACCCAACCCTCCGTTTCAACCTGAACATGCTTTGACTTTTGACCATTACCCAACCTGCCTAAACCGCCCATCTTGCCACCTCTAAGTTGTTTTTTCATGGTCGGTTACCAACTGCATTTCTTTTTTCTACACTACTAGCTATGCTGAAGCAACAAGGTGGTATTCTTAAAGGGCAGACAAAGAGTTCTCCTGTACAGGAAGAAGTTCCACCTTTGCTTGCCAAAAATGGAAAAATTGAGGTTTGACCATGCACTTGTGTCTGCAGTGCCTTCGGTGTAAAAAAATTGAGCACTATTGTTGGCCTTTTAGGTATGGCGTATTGATGGTGAAGATCAAACACCAGTACCCAATGAGGATATTGGAAAATTTTACAGTGGAGATTGCTATATATGTCTCTACTCCTATCATTCTAATGAAAATAAAGAAGATCGTTACCTCTGCACTTGGATTGGGAAGGATAGCATTGAGGTAAGTTATTAATATTTAAGACAAAAAAGAGAGAGAAAAAAAAGAGAGAAAAAAAAAAAGAAAAGAAAAGAAAGAATGAAAGAAAGAAAGAAAGAAAGAAAGAAGAAAATCCTTTTATCACATTCAATCACACTTTATGTTGATCGAATGTTTTTTGCTTCCTACATTTTGATTCAATCTGACCTCAGGAGGACCAAAATATGGCTTCCCAGATGGCTACATTAATGTTCAACTCTCTGAAGTACAAACCAGTGCAGGTGCCATCATAGTGTTTTTTTTTTCCGTTACACTGCTGATTACAAACTTCTTTTTCATAATATCATTACTCTTCGTGCAGGGTCGAATATATCAAGGAAAAGAGCCACCACAATTTGTTGCCATTTTTCAGCCTATGGTTGTTCTCAAGGTACTTAAAGCTATAAAGATGCATTCAGAATTTAAATATCCATCACAGAATTGACGAGTAACAATGGTTAATACTGCCTTTAATTAGGGTGGATGTAGCTCTGGCTACAAAAGCTACATTGCAGACAATGGATTAAATGATGAGACCTATACTCCAGATGCTACTGCCCTCATTGAGATGTCAGGAACTTCAGTACATAATAGTAAAGCTATTCAAGTAGATTTGGTATGCTCTATTCTTAAGTTGTAAGTGCTTCAAAATGTATTAAACTAAGGTCTGACATTGATAGTGTTTACTGAACTATTTGGGCTTCCATAGTGTGTAATGAACTTTCAGCTTATCGCTATTGTATGTACTTTGGTGGCATGGCAACTTGTAAGGATTGATACAACTTGGCTCTTTATATGAACGATACATCAGTAAAACTACCATAAACTACATACAATATTAATGAATAATAAGCATATTTCGATACACTGTCAGACCTTAGTTTACTATATTCTGGTACACTTAATTATATTCTAAACAATGTGGATAATGACATACTTTTTTTAGTTGACATGTATGATACTACTTCTTTTCTTGTGTATGGTTTATTCGAATGGGATTTGACAATGTGTGTATACATAATTTCATTTAGGCTGCAACGTCTTTGAACTCCTACGGGTGCTTTATCCTACAATCTAATTCAGCAGTTTGTACCTGGTCTGGAAACCAGAGTACAGTTGAGCAGCAGAAATTAGCAGGAAAAGTTGTCGAATTTTTGAAGGTATGACTTTAAAACACTGATCTCAAATTGTGTGCTTCTAGTATGTTCATGACTAATTAGATGTATACACCTTTGAATTTGACAACCATCCCACCAAGGTAGCCTAGTGGTAAGGGGCGTCAGGGTGGTCAGGAAAGGTCGGACACGATCATGGGACACCACTACATATATACATGTACAAAAAAAATTATAGTCATGTAAATGGATAGTGTATGTTTTGGTATTGCTGCCCAACATATTATGTAATGGATAGTGTTACCTACATAATTTATAATTATTCAATTGTAGTATAATTTTCTATATAGAGTTAAATAGGTAAATTTTAGTCATGAGTATGGTCCTTTCAAGACAATGATCAAAATCATCATGTTTCGTTTCTGACTAAGTCCACACATAGGCTTTGAGTGATGCACGTCTTTTCACTCATCCAACAGTTAATCAATTGATGGTATTATTAAATATTTTTATTTATATTTGCAGTCTGGTGCAACCGTGAAATATGCCAAAGAAGGAAAAGAGAGCTTAGCTTTCTGGCTTGCACTTGGAGGCAAACAAGGCTACACCAGTACAAAAATGATACAAGAAATTGTCAGGGAACCCCACTTGTTTGCACTCTCATCCAATAAAGGTTTCAAATCCATAAACTATCTACCGTTTACAAGTCTACTTAATGTATAAGTGGTAAAAGGGGTCGGGGTGGGTTGGCTAAAAACATAATGGGTTCGCGTCAAACCAGGTAATTTTTTAGTATATTTCAGTTTGGCTTTCATCTTTTAATCACCAAGTGTGTATCAGTTATGATTACCAAAGTTATTTAAAATTCAATTAAATGTTTAGATGATTTACAAACTTATGCCTTATATACATTTTAGATGACTTCGAACCAGTTTGACTTATTTGACCTGTTTTCCTTTGAAGTACATTCTTTTATTTTCCCGATTGAAATCGTTAGAGATAAAACATAGCGTGAATCGACCCATTCATAATTATATGGGTCAAAATTGACATTTTTATATTATTAATTAGCTTCAGTTTTATGTCAGAAAGAAAATAGTTATTACTGATAACTTCTTTTGTGATCTTATTTTCTGGATAATGGACGCTCAGGAAAATTTGAGGTGAGTTCTCCATATCATTGTTGCTTGGCCCACTAAAATTTTGTCTACTTGATGTCTAAATGTCTAATATTACGTTTTTTTCCATGACAGATTGACGAAATATACAGTTTTGAACAAGATGACTTGTTTTCAGAGGATGTTATGATATTAGATACACATGCTGAGGTGATGGTTTGGGTTGGTCAGTCGGTAGACCCTAAAGAAAAACAAAAAGCTTTAGAAATTGGTCAGGTACTAATTTACCTATAACTAGTTATGCTTCTTTTCAATTTTGATTTTCTTTATTTCATGGTATGTTTTCGACAAAATGATTCCAGAAATACATAGACCTGGCGAACTCTGTCGATGGCTTGTCCCCATATGTCCCTTTATATCGAGTTCCAGAGGGAAGTGAACCTTGCTTTTTCACAACATATTTCTCATGGGATCCTGCAAAAGCTAGTGTATGTATAATATTCCGTAAATCTCATATGACTGATATTTGGTTACTTTTAATCATTTTATGTCTTGAATGTATGTTTTTTTTCAACACAATCAGGTTCAGGCAACCTCGTTTAAGAAGAAGGCTATGCTACTCTTTGGGCCAGGCTGTATAACGGAGGTAAACAAATGGTAATAAAAATAAAATGTGAGCAATTAGTTTAGTTAACATGGCTTGTTGTTGCAGATCCAAGAGAGTAAGTCACAAGTAAATAGAGGTGGAGCGACCCAGAGAGCGTCAGCCATGGCAGCTTTGACCTCTGCTTTTAAATCATCAAAAGTAATTAAAACTACTGTTACTCCAAGAATTCCTAGTCGCGGGTCACAAAGAGCGGCAGCAATCGCGGCCTTATCCACTGTCCTCACTGCTGAAAAGAAGGCACCATCGCCTGACTCACCTCCTCGTAGGCAACACAGAAGAAATCCATCATCAGAACCTAGCTCACCTGCTGGGAGATTCAAGGTTTTCGACGAGGGTATGCACTACTATTACAGCAATAGTTCAGCAAAACAAATTCTTTCTTTAGAGATGGGAACATGGGTGGGTCAAGCGTTGAAATTGGTTGGGTTTAAAACGGGTCATTTTCTCAATCATAGTTCAAATGGGCCGGGTCAGGTTGGATTTACCAGGTATGCCAACTTTAATTAATTCTAATAAAAGCAAAATAAAATGTTTTAGTTATTGTTTACATAATAATATTATTACAATCATATTTTGAATTGTAGGATAATACTATATAAGCATTGAGGAATAATTGAACTATGTCCAACTTTTGACCAGCTTCCCTTTTACCTTTTTTCATTTGAACCGTTTGAGATAAGATACAAACCAAAATCAATCAGTTCGTTAGTAGTTAGGTAGAGTTCATCACCTTTACTTTATTTACGCTATAAACCCCTTTATATGGGTATGCGCATGCATGTTCTGGCTTCTACGTAGGCTCACTCATGCCTGGTACTTAAACAATCATTATTTTTAGTGTATGATTATCTAATAATTATCTTGCTGTTTTCTCTTCTTGCTTTTACGGATCTGCAGCTCCAGAAGCTCCTGCAGCTCCAGAAGCTCCGGAAGCTCTGGCAGCTCCGGAAGCTCCTGCATCTCCTGAACCTCCTGCCGCTCCTGAACCTCCTGCAGCTCCTGAACCTCCAGAAGATCCTGTGACGAGTGAAGAACCCTCCATCGTTGACAATAATGAAGGTTCTGAAGCTGCAAACGAGACATCTGAGCCAGTTGTAGAGACCAATGAAGAGGACTCTTCAACAAAAGCAACACATGATGATGAAAAGGCTTGTGAAGAAATTCAAAGTTCATATACTTATGAACAGCTCAAAGCTAAATCGACAAACCCAGTTACTGGAATCGATTTCCAGAAGAGAGAGGTAATCTCTGCTAATCATGGAATATAATTGGTGTTGTCTTCTGCTCCCTAGTCGTTTATATTTATTTTGGTGGCAAACTGATATGATCGGGCCAACCAAAGTCAAAATGGGTTGGTTTGGCTTTGGTTGACCTTCCGAAACTATTATAGAGCCATAGAGGTGGCAAAATGGGTGGACTCTGTAAACTAAAACTACTACCTTTGTATGGATCATATAGGGGTTAACTATGAATATTTTTGTTCCACTTATTAAAAGTTGTATAATAATTTGGTTTGGATATGAAAAATTATTTACTTTCTTTAATAAAGCAATTTAGTAAATTGCACGTATATATAGATACACTTTTGGCGACTTTGAACCCGTCTGACCGGTTCAAAATAATACATAACCTGAATGGATGGCCCGTTCAGTTGTTCACAAGTAAACAAGTAAATGCATTGGAATTACCACCTCTACCTTTTGTCCGTTTTATTTGAATATCATAAAATTGATAACCCACACATATGAAGATGCAATGTAGGAGGTTGTACTTGTAAGCATTTGGCTATACTTTGGGCTACTTGAAGAGCGCTTATCATCATAGCTTATATCTATTCGCTTATTTCTATATAAATGAGTTGAATTGTGTTGTTTTTTTCAATGAAAATACAGGCTTATCTCTCCCCTGAAGAATTTGAAGAAATATTTAAAATGACAAAAGAGAAGTTCTATGGGTTTCCAAGATGGAAGCAAGACGTGCTAAAGAAGAAATATGATCTCTTCTAGTCATTTAAATCTTTAAAATGAACGGTACTCATTTTACATTATCTACACTTTCGATTCATTGATGGTTTTGTACCTCAATTTATTCAAAGTAACAAACTTCCTTTTGCTAAATCTAACTATTTTTCCATATTTGTTATCTAGTGCGTGCATGGAGTGATTCCTCTGGATCCCTTACCTCAATTTACTACTTTTTTTCGGTCTACCATCTTTTAAGATGACCAACGAGTCCATTCTTTTGATTTACTTTCTTTGTGTCTCACTTTGAGTCATATTCGAGTCCCCTATCACATTGTTGTACTTAATATTTCCAACGCATCGGTGTATATATAATGTATTCATATCAAAACTATAATTATAATGCTTAAGGTCAGAAAGTTTGTTGTTTCTTTATGTGTTAGTGTCACCATTACCAGCCAAATTCCTGATTAACTAGTTTAGTCACAGCATTTGCTCTTTTAAGTCCTACATTTGGCAAGAAGAATGTTTGAGTGTTGTTACTTGTTAGTATTAACGTGTATTAAAATTAAATTATAGTAGTTATGAGTCTATAATACAAAATTTGACCTAATTTATCTAACAAGTGACGCATCAGTGAGGTTACTACTTGTCATAACTCATAATCACGTTATTAGGTTAGGTCTACAAGCCTATAAATCATTTCTCAAGTAACAATCTATAGGCGCTTGAGATACGGGTGTCAACGGATGGATATGTAAAAATCTTGTCCATTAATGATCCAAGTGATATGTTAACATGATCCAATGAAATGGATCTTTATTCAATTTGTATCCAATAATTTGGATAGATACCCAAGTTCAATCTCCAAATACTAGTGATATGTTAAAATGATCCAATGAAATGGATCTACATTGTTTTTCACGTATTGTTCTTAGAGGTATGGACGAATCTATTGGCATAGAAAATAAATTTATTTCCAGCATTATTATATAATTTTATATATAAACGCAAATGAAATGGGTCAAAAGAGAGTATCTACATGGACCACCGGCCCATCCAGACTGGAAGCCTCATCCCTGTAGTCTAGACCTATCAAATATGGCTGCTGATGGTGTGTGTTACTCAGCCCACTTTCAAACCTCTTTTTGTTTCATAGAATTGTCAAAAACTTTACACACTTACTAGCCTAGAGTCGAGGCAAGTATTCAAAAAATGAGGCAACTTGAATCCCGCCTCTTAAATGACTTTGACTTTTATTAGTAATTTATTGACTCTTACGAGTGTTTTGCAACTCTTAAGAGTCAAAAAATCTATTTCGTTTTGCAACTCTTAAATGACTTTGACTCTTACTTATCAAAATCCCTGAGTACTTTTTAGTGTAATGCAATTAAAAAATAAAAGGACAAAACTAAAAAAGAAAATACTATAATATTTTTAAAAAATAAGTATAATGTGTTGATTGTTGGTTAACAACCTCACTATTAACTCTCCTCATGTTTTATTTTTTAAAAAATAAAAATCTAAAAGATTAATATACATCCAGATATATTTGATGTACTTTAGAAAATGAGACTCTTACAAGTTAAAATTTTATATTTTAAGTTACAAGTCGAATCATGAATCATGAGTTAATAAACAATGAGTATCGATTAGTTTTAGACATTTGGGAAAAAGTTTTCATTCATTTTTGCTAAAGGTTTTGCTAAGACAGGGGATTCCAAGTTGTTTAAGCATCAAGTTGTGATACAAAATAAAATGTAGTAAATAATATGTAACACCCTCTTTCTGAGTTTGGAAAATAGATTATTATTTAAATAACGAGAAATAGTTTATTTGGTTTATTTGAAAATAAATAGGAAAAATAGTCACAGGATTTATTCTGACTAATAAAATTGTACTTGTTTTAAATTGTTGAACCTGACGGTAAAATAATAATATTTTGATTCACGGGTATTTTTGGGTTCCAGACAATAGGTTAAAAAAGGGGATAAAATTACATAGATTAAAGTTAAGGTAGTGGGGTGAGACCAATTACTTTTATAACCTAACTTCTCTATTTCTTCAAACCTGTTCTTGGTCCCTAAAAATCTTAAACAAGTGATTGAATCAATTTGGCTAGTGATTACTTGTGATTTAGATTAGTTCATCTTCATCATAAGTTCTTTCTTCTTTACTTGTAAGTATGTTTATCGTGTTCTTTTATTAAATTTGGGTATATATGGAAAATAGATGAATGATGAAATATGTTTGAGATTGAGGTTGAATACAAGTTAATAATTATTGTTTGATGATTATATGTTGATAAAGTTACTGATTATATGATGATATATGATGATTACATGTATTCTTGCTCAAATTTTAGGATATATGAGATAGGGCTAAATTATAGAAGTTGATGAATTGTTAGAAATTAGACCATGAAAAATGTTTGTTGGATGCTAGTAAGTGTTACTGTATGATTATAGTTCATTTTTGTTGTGTACAATCAGAGTTAAGATTTGAATTGGGGTTTGGAGTGTTAAAAGTTCCTAGTTTGGTTTGCTGTTCTGCTGGTGCTGTAAATGATGAACAAGCCGGCGGGTCATCACCCCCAGCCGACATGTTCTATGTTTGGGATAGGGAGCCGGCGGGTCAAGGACCCAAGCCGGTGGCTTGTAATCTCAGGACGGCGGGTTGTTTACTCCAGCCGGTTGCTGCTAGAAGCTTTAAAACTCGACTTTGTTCTGTTCCTCAAAATCCTTTGTACCCGACGGCTGAGTGATGGTAACCGCCGGGTGGTGACCTGAAGCCGGCGGGTTCTTTGGCCTGTCCAGCACTTTACTTTTATTTGATTGATATTGTAATTTGGAATAGGTTATGATGATAACCTGTGGGCTAGTATAATATGTTGCAACTTATTAATGTTGTATTTTGTGTTATATCTTGAAACATAAGTTATATGATTATGGAATGGATTATTAATTTGTATTATTTGTATTCTCAGATAAGCAGACGGATAACTCAGTGACATAAGACTACTGAGTTGAAGAGTTGGGTATTTTGGTGAGTGGATCTGTAGTCCTCGGTTCAACTCAGTTGTAACAGCTTTGGTTACAACGGGTGAACATTCTGGTTATTGGTTATTGACTGTTTGGTTTATATTGGTTTTAGGTTTATTGATATGATTATTGATATTATTGAACTAGGTTGATTATTGTTAGTCTAGGTTATTGTTATTGCTGATTATTGACTGTCTAGTATTCTGGGTTATTGTTTGCCATGACGATTATGCATTATGTGATTTCGTGGCCATTGGGCATATGTGACTATGTGGATTATTCAGAGGTCAACGTTGGTTGGGTTTGTTGCTATTGTTTGGCTAGCGGGGTTTCCGATACACATCGTTGATAGATGAACCCTAGTCAGTTAAGATAGCTTCAAACTATCGGTAAATCACTGTGATGGCATACCAGTGATTTAAGGTGTTCTTGTGATGGCATACCAAGAACCGCCGGTCCTCTTTGACTTTGTGTATTTATGTGAATCACTGCGATGGCATACCAGTGATTTAGGGGTTCTTGTGAAGGCTTACTCAAGAACCGTTGGTTTCCACTTGTATTGTGTGTTTGTGTGTTTATTTGTTGTAAGATTTGTTATTACTGGATTGAACTGTCGGTTACAGTTCCATTCACTTAGCTGTGAGATAACCCCACGATATTTAACATTTTGCAGATTATGTGTGGGTTATGAAACGGGCGTTGGGATACTGGATAAGATGTTTGACTACTGCTACGACTACGCTGATCTTTTGGGATTTAAAGTTATGTTTTGTAAATTTATATAACACCCGGTTTTCAGTAAATGGTTTTGTAATTATATGTTTATAATTGTGATGTTTTGAAAAGTTACACATTTTGGTACATGTAAATATAGTTTATATAATTGGGACTTGCTTCCGATGGTTTAAAATATAATAAAATATGATTTTGAAATATGGGGTGTTTTATAATAAAATAGAGTGGTTAGACAGTTCTCAAATCATTCATGGCAAAAGAAATTTTTGTAACACAAAATGAAATGAAAATTAAATTAAAATAAGTATATGATTAATCACTTAATCCATATAAGCAAAATTGTTTTTACTGGCCTATTATCAAAGAACTTTTTGACTTTGATGAGAAAAATACTTTTAAGAATTATAACTTTAATAGCAAGAGACTTTTTAGAAATTTACATTGAAGATGGTTAAATGTGTCTATTTAACATCAGAAAACTTGATAGAAAAGATATAAAATACAAGAGATAACTTCACATTTGAAACACTATTTTAAGAAGAAGAAGAAAAAAGGTCAACTTATTCTAGTGCACCACTTAAGGTGGAATCACTTTGTGCGTTTTTGGTCCTTTGGGAGGCATTTGCTTTATAGATTTCTCAACAAAAGTCCAACATTATAGATTTATAGTATTATTTTGTTTTCATGATGGAAAAGCTTAATCTATGGGCTAGCTAGTTTTATAAGTTTTTATGAAGAGTATTAGTGTTCCCTTTCAAGTTGAGAAGATTGAAGAAAAATGACATTGTGCTCTCTAAGGTTGTTCCTTTTTACCCCGGGAGAAGAGAAGATAAGTGAGAGGAGGATTTAGACGTCTTTTCTTTCCAAAAGTGGAAAGAATAGGAAGGTCATAAAATATAATTTCCTTTTATTTCTTTCAATTTGGTACGGAGGTCAGCGATACCATCCAAGTTATCAAAATTTAAAAATCATCGACATAATTCCTTTATGATAAAATAATTGTACTTAAGCTTGGTAAGAAAATGAAAAGGGGATAAAGACGATAGTTGAGGTGAAAGTATTGAACAAAGAATAAGAACAGAATAAAAGGATAGAATATTAGAAGAAGATGAAGAAGAAGCTATATACTACTCTAGTTATTTTATAAAATTATTAAAATATCGCATATAATGGACCACTTTATGTTTTTTCAATTAGCCAAGAGGTTTTAAAGTTTACGATGTGGATAAAAATCATAATTTAAGCAACGACAAAGTGAGTTTACTTAGCTTTAAAATTAAAATCATGGAATTCAGGGCGGAGTTAGGAGTTCTGAGAGGGGAGGGGGCAATGGGGGTTAAAATCCTAAATTGTTACTAATTACCTTTAAAAATTAATTTTTTTCGATAACTTTTTACTTCTAGGGAGCGACTGCCCCAACTGCCCCCTTCTAGTTCCGCCCCTAAATTAGAATTTATGTTTGAAAGATTGTTAATCTCCGACGTGTTTGTATTAGTCTCGATATAATCATTCATGTCACGATATTTGTGTGATTGATTATTATTTTTGTCATATTACCTATATAAAATGTTTGTGTAATCATATCGATTTTAGCGTTAGACTAAAGTTTTTCGTATGTAAGAAAACGAAAAGTACATACAAAATGCATGTAAAATTAGTTTTTAAATCATGAATTTCATAAGTACAACAAACCACGGTAGGGGCCAGCTCTCGCTTGATTTATATCAACCCGAATCTCTCAATTAAATGATTAACACTTGTACGTTTAAATATGACAAATACATCACTTTCAAACATAATTGATGTGCAAGAGAAATACAACTTGTAATATAAATTTGGTTACCAATCACGAACTTAATATTTGCTATTATTTAATAATAAATAAAAAAATATGTGTCGTTTATAAAGCTACCTAATGTGGGGCTCGTGTATGATTTCATTTACTCACTTCACTTTAAAAATAAATAAATGAATATAAGTAAAAAGATGTAATGTGTACACGATGTGAAATAACATTGTGTTCTGAAGTTTGATTATTATCTAAAATTCAACATCTCTAATGGTGACTTGGGTTGATCACTTGTTATAAACATTAATTACTAATATAAATTAATAATTATTATATTAATTACTTAGAATGTTAAGTCACTACAATATATTGGGGTTATTATATACGTACAATATTTGTTTCCTTCGTTTGACATTATATTTTTTGGGTAATTTTCCCTCATACTCCCTAAGCTAACATAGTACTCCGTAACATACTATCGAATTCGTGTAGTTTGTGTGTAACTTATTGTTTGATCATAAATGTTTAACATCCCATAAAAATCAATTTTCAAATGTAAGGCTCACCGCTCACGTGTAAAGTTTGAATCACATCACATATAAACAATAATAACATTCAAAGTCAAGAAGGATAATTGAAGAGTCAACGCTACTAACTAAATTAAAGAATAAGAGATCAGTCTTGGAACTAACAAACACACAAAATTCCAAATCAATTAACCAACCGATACATGAATTTTGAATTATATTAATATTTTATTATACAAGTATACATTACCAATCTCGAAGTCTAAATTTAGATGTATATTTAAATCAATTTGAAACTTAGAATCCAACTAATGGATCAGTAAGTACTAATTTAAGAGGTTTTTTTATAATAGTTTCGTTGAATAAAATTAAGAGATAAAAACACAAAAATTAAAGTTTGCAAAAGAAAACTTGGAGTGAATTTTTAGGGGTGTTGGTTTTAGGGTCATTTGTTTGGATGATTGTTATGATTGAATTTTTGGAATGGTTGGTAAGGATCGTTTGTGCTGTAATGGTTGTTTAGTGTCATTGTAATTGTTTAGTGTCGTTTTTGTTATAACTCGATAATCACGTTAAAATAAGAAGCCCCCACTCACACACACACACAAAAATATCTTAATCCATGCGACCAAACATAATTACTTACTGCTTATACTTCTGATTAAGTCACTTTATAAGCGCTTTTTGTTCCATGATATTTGGTACCATTTCAATTCATTATTTTAGGGTTCGTAAGTTGTTATTATGACCCCTGTAATTATTATATCTATAATCAAATTTTTATAGCTAAGTCACAATTATATGTGGAAAATAAAATGTTTCAAATAATACTAGAGAAGTGTTGGAAAATATTTTAAAAGAAAATATTTAATAACTAATTAATAATTTAAAATTAATATTACTCATTTAACACCCAACATTTTTTACGATTAATGCAAATGAAGTTTCATTTGTCTCACATTTAACTCTTTTAATTTATATTATTATTGCTTTCAATTTACTTGAATATGTTATAAATCATTTGATTAATATGATTAATTAAGTTTTAAATGTGCTTTTGCATTTTCATGCCTATATAAAGGTTACATATATTTGGAGAATATAGGTGAAAAATAACAATGTTATGTACAAGCATAATGCATTTCCTTTATCACCCGTAAATCACTATAAGCAAAGCATCATTTTATTTTAGTAGATATTTTATATAAATTAAAGAGCATTATGGTGTTCTCGGTTCGGGGATCTTTCGCTGTACACGAACGATCTAACGAGTTGTCGTATCTTGGGAGAGAGGCGCATTAAAATAAAACTACCCGGTACAGTGGGGCGTTTTCTCTCTAAGGATAGCGCACTTGCGTGCTTCGACCCAGGCGTTTCTTAATCTTTCTTTTATATATTTTGCGATTGTATTTGTTACCTACCTTTACTTTATTGTTTATATTGGTTAATAGAAATACTACTACCCACTTTATATTAGAAATGTTTATTACTGAAATATATTTTCTAACAATCTTAGAGAGAAAATGTTTTATTGGTAGTATTTCTACAAACCAATATGTTAGATATTCATATGATGAATGACATGTTTGTTACATCGATTGAATTATTTTAATGTCGACGAACAACAAATTATATTTTTGGTTAACTATATCTAAAACTTGTTTGTTTTCAAATTATAACATTGAGCTTTTATGGATTACAATGTTCTCTTTGTGACATATAAAAATATATATCATTGAATTTAGTATGACTCTTTTTTGTCTAAAGCTGAGACAATATAATGCATGACTCTATTTAGATGAACCGTATACTTTTGATTATAGTAAAAATTGGCTTTAAACTTTGTTGTCAAACCATTATTGAGTCAAAGCTTATATATGGTGAAGTATTTTACAAGACTTTTAGTTAAGCAATTGATCAAATTCATTATATTATATCAGCTTGCTTACTTGAATTTTTATCATAGTAATGCTTTAATTACTCAATTAATTTAGACAATACATTTCATTTGATTTATAGCCTATATTTTTACACATTTTGCATTAGTTATAATGGAGAAATGGTAAACCCATAATAAAAAGTAGTGTAAATGCTTCAACTTTATTTCATTGAATTAGATGTTATTATTGTTAAAGTTTTTTTATTGTTTACATTCTTTAAATTAGCGTAACTAAATGTTATTTAGTAAATGCTATACTTTGGTAGTCATTATTTAAATTATTTACATGACTTGATTTTATGAGGAGATTTGAACTCGTCTCTTGTTTATATATACAATTATTATATAAAAACCCCTTATTTTATTAGTGTTATTGACTTATTGTTCTTTAACATTGAAGTTTTATAAAGTATCTGAAAATGTGGGGTTTATTTGTATGAAAGATTGAACTCAACTTGGAACCATCGATAGTCTTTATAAAAGAGATACAATATTTAATCATAGCCAAGTTGTCACACTCAAAGGTTTTAGTCAATGTTATTAAAGAACATTGAAGGTTATAATGCAATATCGATTATGAGGTGCATTTATCAATTTAATATCACTTTTCGTCTCTTGACTTTGTAGGTCAAATTGATATTGATGCGGATCCGCTTACGTAAAGATTGACATGTCAATAAATAAGTTTAAGAGTCGTTGTAAACTCTTAGCATCGAGGGGAATGAGATTGAAGCCCATTAACTAATGTCGCAACAACGGACACCCGTCTCTTGTGATTGGCGATCCCATGAATGGAGTTCAACGGGTAACAACGAAGTTAGTTGTTAACTAAATGCACAAAATTATACACGGAGATGTTCCGGGTCTCATTCATATAGCGTGTGCATTGTAAACTGTGGCAATCCTAAGATTGAGGTATTCATAATATAATGTACCCAACACAGTAGTCGTGAGGGTGATGATCATAATTCACACCCTTGGAGGGTTAATATTACAATTATATTTAAAATGCATCTTAATGAGCCCGACACAGTAGTTGTGGGGGTGATGGTCATGGATCACCCTTGGAGGGTTCACCTAGTGAGTATGATGGGGCTGCCATTGCGAGATTTGGGCAGTTCTCTAAGAAGCTCACGAAACAAGATACTTGCGCAAGGTCGTAACGCGCACCCACCGATTAGAACCTTGATGAACACCTGTACCGTAGGTGTTATGTTTCAAAGCCCGACACAAGGGTTCATGGCTCAATGCGTTTACGTCTCCATGTCTCCTCGGGTGGCGGTTCATATCACTAGATGTAAGGCTCAAACCCGAAAGGTTCCTTATATCGAAAACGCGGTATTATATGCTCTAATATATTTTTATTATTTTATATGTATATTTCTTTAAACTTCAAAGTTGTTTTTATGATTCTCTAGTAATATGTTTAATTTTAAATTATGTGAGGGAATGTTGGAAAATATTTTAAAAGAAAATATTTAATAACTAATTAATAATTTAAAATTATAATTACTCATTTAACACCCAACATTTTTTACGATTAATGCAAATGAAGGTTCATTTGTGTCACATTTAACTCTTTTAATTTATATTATTATTGCTTTCAATTTACTTGAATATGTTATAAATCATGTGATTAATATGATTAATTAAGTTTTAAATGTGTTTTTGCATTTTCATGCCTATATAAAGGTTACATACATTTGGAGAATATAGTGAAAAATAACAATGTTATGTACAAGCATAATGCATTTCCTCTATCACCCGTAAATCACTATAAGCAAAGCATCATTTTATTTTACTAGATATTTTATATAAATTAAAGAGCGTTATGGTGTTCTCGGTTCGGGGATCTTTCGCTGCACACGAACGATCTAACGTGTTGTCGTATCTTGCGAGAGAGACACATTAAAATAAAACTACACGGTGCAGTGGGGCGTTTTCTCTCTAAGGATAGCACGCTTGCATGCTTCGACCAAGGCGTTTCTTAATCTTTCAATTATATATTTTGCGATTGTATTTGTTACCTATCTTTACTTTATTGTTTATATTGGTTAATAGAAATACTACTACCCACTTTATATTAGAAATGTTTATTACTGAAATATATTTTCTAACAAGAAGTATTTGGAGATCCATTTAACTTGCATTTTGATGTCAATTTTCTGTACTTAATTTACATTTGCTATATATAGGGTATGTTTGGATGACGAGCTTCTAGGGGTTTGAACTTCTATTTTTCATAAGTCTCAGTTATAAGCATTGTTTGACAACATAAATAAAGTGAGGCTTCTTGAAAACATAAGCTCTCAGAAGCCCCTAAACAAGAAGCTTTTTGAAGTGCGTGGCTTGTGAATAGAAGCCTAAGCTCCAGCTCAAACCCTAAGCTCCAACCCGTTGTTGCCAAACACACTCATAATGCATTTAACTTTTAAAAAGTGTATTTAAATATATATGTTGATGCCTCATCCTTTTAAGGTGTTACATGCATCTATAGAGGTTAATTAACGTATCATCAAAAAATAGTACATAATAAGTTAAAACAGATTTTTTGTAAGTTTAATGCAATAAAATAACAAATACAAATTGAATATAAATAATAAACATCGAATATAAATTGGATGCATGGACTGTGGGGAGGGTGTCAGTCGAAGCTTGAAGAATCTATTTATGAGATTTAATATTGTCCATGTTTTAAAGTTTAATAATAATAATAATAATAATAATAATAATAATAATAATAAATAAATAAATAAATAAAAAAAACATTAATGTGACATAGCTTACATAGCTTTTAAAAGTCCAAAATAACTATTTGGAATGTAGTCGCAATAACTAAGGAGATTATGATTTAACTGAAACTTAATTGACATCAATTAACTTGTTGGATGTTCCCCTTTCATCTCCTTTCTCTTTTGACTTTATTTATATTGGGTAGTTTGAGTTTCACTTATAGTTTGATCCAATTCCATAACTTAGGTTGAGGTGCATATGGATCCACAATATTGGACTAGCTTAAGTTCGACTCATAAGCATACAAGTAGCTAGATTTTGAGTAACAAAGACTTGTGAGAAAACCGCAAGCTCGAAGTATACTTATAATTCTGTCTGCAATATTAAACTACAATTTTAAAGCAATTTACCCAAAACATCATACGTGTCTCTTGAAATGAGTATCGATCAATCAACTCATACTACTTAGCAAGATAATGACTTAAGTCTTATGCGTTAGTGGATTTGATCGAAGCAATTAGAAGGAAATGCGGATGTTAGTGATAATATTAGGAAAGTCGACAAATGAAAGTGATGCAATATTAGATGATGATGATCAAGAAGATGTCATTAGCTGGTGTTGTATGATGACTAATTGTGGTGATGACATAAAACTAAATTATGAGAAATACGTATAAAGGTCTTGATCTTTTTCCTAATTAGATACTAGCTAAAAAATGACAATATACATGAAAATGGGGCGGAGTCGTAAATTCAAATAAAGGGGCGAAAAGAAATTATTTATATTTCTTTTATAATTTTGTGAGTGTAAACCTTTTAAAATATCATTAATATCTTTAAAAAATTTATTTTTTACATAATTTAAAAAATCTTATTAGGATGATTGTCAACTCTAACTCTGTCTCTGCCCTATCTCCACCCATGTTAAAATGGACCAAATTTAGAGAAATTTATTACTAATGTTGGGGGAAAGGTGTAATTTGGCATCATTATCATCCTGTATTAGTGCCTAAAAGGTAGAGGACTAGATGGCTCCCCAATGATAAAAATGGGAGTTAAAAAAGGTGTAGAAATTTAAAAGCATAATATGGTTGGTGGAAAACAACTTCACATGCTTATAATCAATGATGCCCCCCTTACGCGTATACTCACTCCTTCTATCACATTTTCTACGTGACTTACTACATATCATTTTTATTGGTTAAATAAATCATGTAGCATCAAAAGTTTTTTGCACTATACTACATCGATAAGACACATTTTTTTTTATTAACCCTACATATATCAATATCACTAAATCTCGATGATGTAAAACACAAATAATTACAAGTACAACATCATGAGAACAAAGTGATGATATATTAATGGAGTGACAATGGAAATGACACTGTTATTTACTTTATATTTGTTATTTACTTTATATTTGTCTCATGTGACAACAGAAATGACATTGTTATTTACTGCACAGGGTCTTGAAAATTCACCGATCGATCTCGAATAATATCCCATTTTTATACGTATTACTAGTGTTAAATCCGTACGATGCACGACCAGCATTATAAAATGTCGTAATATGTGAATGAGAAGTCAAAATGATATATAAATGGTGAAAACTTTCAAATTATAAAAGGAATTTATTTATTGGTATTAGTGATACTTTATAAATTTTAACCCCTCAAAAATAATTAATAACAGCATATTTTTCTCACAATATATTCATAAAATTGGAAGGTTAAAAAAGATGTGTATGTTATAAATTGACATTTTTCTAGCTAACAAAAACTGTCTAGACATTGTGACCTTTTCGTTTCCTATAGTTATAATATGTTAACCTTGCAACAATTGATAAAATAATGTGTACGTTAATAGTTGTAACATCCTCTCTAGTGGCCTGGTAATTTCTATTTTATTTGATTATTTAAATAGTGTTAGAAATTACTCGATATTATTGTTTAATTGTGAAACTTAGATAAATAAGTCTCAGGACTTATTGTGGGTAGTGAAATTTTATTTGTTTTAATAGTTGTAGTTAACGGTAAAATAAATTAATATTTCTCGTGAAATGGTTTTAGGTTCCAGATAATAGAATTGAGACGGATATTAAAATACCCAAATGTGAAGTCGGTTATAAGAAGGGCCGACCTCCCTTTCTGCTAATTTCCCTAATTTTGATTACTCACTTGCAAATTTTTAACTAATTTCTTTCATAAGAACTCAAGTTTAAAGTAATTGAAATCTGGAACTATATCAAAGAAGTGGTGATTATTGCTCTAATTATTGTATTCATCATCTTCCTCATCTAGTTGCTTTCATCTTAATTGTAAGTAGTTTATTGTTCTACATACCTTTACAACTTGTGAATTTAAATTGAGTTGATGTTTTTCTATGAAAGTTGGATATATGATGATATATGATGATTGTAAACTGAATTGGTATCACTTTGATATGTAAATTATGTGAATTTGAAGCTTGAATTATGTTAAATGCTAATATATGATGTTACTGGAGGTTAATTGAACTTTTGATAACCTGCAAATTCGAAACTTATGTCAATTTGATGATGAATTGAAGTTAGGATTCGTATGTATAAGTTGCAGGTCTGATATTGAGCTGATAAACAGACTAACGCGATCCCCATCTATGGCTAGGATCGCGTTGCCTAGTATATAATAGTTATAGAACGTTTCCTTCTTGGGAACGCGATCCAAACTCATGCTCCGGATCGCGTTGCTCAGTGCATTTTGGTTACAGAACATTTTCTACTGATGAACGCGATCCAGCCCTTGCTTCCGGATCGCGTTGCCAGGTGTTATTTTGTTACAGAAAGTTTTCTTCTATGTAACGCGATCCCACCAACCTGACCCGGATCGCGTTTGTCTGTATAATTTTGATGAATATGATAATTTGTGAACTTAGATGTATACTATATATATATATATATATATATATGTATATATATTATTGTGACTTGATTATTGATGATAAGTATTATTAGTTGGAAACAAGTTACTAACTTGTGCGTTGTGTGATGTTTCAGTGATTAGAAGCCGAGTGTGGTGACTCCTGAGGTATCGGTGAGTGGATTTAGAACTCATCTTTTGATTTAGTTGTAACTATTTGGTTGCAACAGGTGAACGTAGATATGTTGTTATATTATTTAATTAATATTGTTGACTGTGACTCTACGTGCTAATTGGCCTTCGGGCATCAGTTGTTAATGAGGTCAACGGGTTGAGCTGGTTGGTTGAGTTAGTTGGGTATTAAGTAAATTATACAGGGTCTTGCTCCATTTGTTGTGTGTATATAATCTGTGTTTGGGTATAATAGCCACTAACTATCAGTCTCGTCCGTTATGGCCATACGGATATGGTTGGATAAGTGTTTTTGGGAGCCACCCGGGGATTAAGGTATTCCTCAGAACCACCGATACGCATTATTGAATTGTTGATTAGTTGACTTGTGTGTTTACAGTCGTTTGGTTTAATTGGTGTGTGATAAATTCATTCACTTAGCTTTGTGCTAATCCCTCATTTTTACTTCCTGCAGGTTTATTTTGGGATGTGAGTAGCAGGAAGTTAATGGTTGTGGAGCAAGGAACGTTTGACTGACCGTACTACTCTGATATAGTTTGTTATAAACTATGTTTTTGTATTAAATAATACCCCGTTTGTAGTAAGTAATCAGTATTGTTACCAGTTGTTAAAATATTGTATAAATAATGTGAAAAAGTTGTGTACATTTTATAATGTATATTAAGAAAATATGTTTTTATAAACTCGCTTTCGTGCTAATAATATAATATTAATATATTCAAATGAGGGGTGTTATAAGTTGGTATCAGCGCATAGTTTTGGGCTAATTGAACATTGTAAAGTGTTCAATCCCAAATCTAGATGGTGTTATGTCAAACATTACTGAGTATGGGATTTAGCATAGGATGGGAATCGTTTAACAGATAGGTGCTAACAATTAACAAATGTTGAATTGTTGTGATGAATACAGATATGGCAGATAACGAGCAACCGACCACCAACCCTAATAATGTCTTTAGGATCGATGTTCCTTCTTCGGATACTAATAATGAGAGGTATGATCATGAAGGTACTTCTATTCCGGTTCATGAAGAATCAAATAGAGATGATTATCTTTTTCAATTAGAAGATGAAGTAATTAATCTCAGAGAATTTAAAAGACAAACTGAAGCGGGATCATCTCAGCAACATTCTCAACAGCAGGCACCAGTTTTTGGTATTGTTCCATCACCTCAGTCAAGTAAAATATGTTCTTTCAAAACATTTATGTCAAGTAAACCACCGGAGTTTCATGGTAGTACAAATTCGACGGTAACTTTGAATTGGTTGAGAGACATGGAAAGAAAGTTTGATGTGATTCGTTGTGAAGAAGAATTAAAAGTGTTGTATGCAATTCAATGTATGAAGGATGAAGCGATGGTTTGGTGGGATTCGATCACTGGCCATTTGACACAACAACAAAAGGAGTCTATTAGGTAGACTGAATTTCGTAATGTATTATGTAATCACTATTGCTCAGATTTTGATATGGCACGTATTAGTATGGAGTTAATGAATTTGCAATTGACAGATAATATGACGACCGATGAGTTGATATCTCAGTTTTTTGATAAGTTAAGGTTTGTTCAACAATGGGTGCCGGATGAGAAAACTAAAGTTGAAAAGTTTGTTGAAACTCTACCTCCGAGTTACCGTACCACTGTGAGATTGGCTGGTTCTTTATCTCAGACATTCATTCTTGCACACTCAGTTGACAGTGATACGAGGGCTCAAGGTATTCAATCTAAACATGTTACCTTTTCGAGGTTTAGGACTGATTCTTCAGGAAAAGGAAAGTCGAGATGGCAGACTAACCGAAAGGGTCAAAGATATGGTAGTAAGAGTGGTTCATCTGGGAGTTTCAACTGGTGTAATTCGTGTAAGTCAAGGCATTTTGGTCAGTGTACAACTCAGACGAATAAATGTCTTAAATGTGGTGAACTTGGGCACGAAATAAAGAACTGCAGGTATCCAAATTTTTTGTGTTGAACGTGTAAAAAGGAAGGTCATCGGGTTGGTCAATGTCCTGAGGCGGGGAGACAGGGTTCTGGTTCGGTCGGGAGTTTATCATTTTTCGGGCAAAAGCGGGAAAATCCGTCGCCAGCAGCAAGTAGGGTGATATCGCGTAAAAAGTCACGTTTTTACCACCGATATCTCTTTCATTCTGGAGCCATACTTAGCATTTGGACTCAAATAATGCAAAAATCACTGATAAAATGCTAAGAAGATCAAAACAAGGTTACACGAGAAAAATCAGGCAAAAAGGCCGAAAAATGAAGATTCCACGCACGTTTGAAGATTCAAGACATCAAAACGAGATTTCAAGATAAAAGAGCCCATCACCAACATCTATCTGACCCAAGATGTTCGTTTTCAAATTACGAATCCAACAGAAGAAGAATCAACTAAAACGGACGAAGAACGAAGATTCTACGCACTCCGGAAGATCCAAACGATTCGTACGACACATCTAAATTTCAGAGACATATTTTTGGGATTTCTTTTCATCAAAATCTTTGTTTTTGAATTACGAATCCAACACAAAAAGAATCAACGCAAACGGGCGCATAACGAAGAAAACACGCACGAATCGAGAAACGAAGCAACCGGCAGCAGACTGGTGCAGCTGGCAGCCAGCCGCCGCCGGCAGCCACCCAGCCGCCGCCGGCAGCCACCCAGCCGCCGCCGGCTGGCAGCCAGCCGTCGGCTGCTGCCCGCCGCCCGCACGGATTGCACTTTTTGGTCCTTTTTCGTACCCGGTGCTAGACCTTTTCCTACTTTTCGTACCTGGTGCCACTACCTTTTTCGCCTTTTGTACCTGGTGCTACTACCTTTTCCACCTTTTGCTAATGTGTGCTTCATTTGGCTAAAATGCACCAAAACTCCTCTATAAATAGGAGGCATGAGCTCATTTGAAGAACACACCTTACCCCTTACACTTGAACACACCAACACACCTCAAATTACCAACACATTTGTATTTTCTTTTCTCTTATTCTTCCTAGTTAATTAGGCTAGCTAATTAACTAGCTAATGAAGATTTGTACGGAGGTGCTCCGGGACGTATATTTTAGCTACGAGTTATTGTACTTCTTTCCAGGTGTCAATCTATCTTTCATATTTAATATGTTTGTCCTTTCTTTAATAAATTTAAATATGTATGCTAGAATTGCCATGATTAGTTAAATAACTCAATTGTCTGCTATGATAGTCGTTTAGAAAAGTATTAAATATGTGACTATGTGGTATGTTTTGAGATTGCGGATGGTTTATATTACAAATGGATATAGGAATTAAATCTTTATCGTTTATCTGCCCAACTCATGTTATGACTAAAACTTTATCCAAAAATGAACGTAGCAAACTTATAGGATACAGGTCACTTAGTTATACTATGTTAGATTGAATCATTGAGCTCGGCATGGCCGGTGTTCTCTAGACCAAAATAGGATCCAAGATACACGGAACATGGGAGTAGAGGTAGATTAAGATTAAATTCATGTAGACGATATTTTTGAGACAACTTTCGGAATATCCTCAACTTAGATAATACTTTTGCATGCTTAAATTAAACTGTCGCCTTGATCGTCTTATTGCATGTTCTTGTTTGATTGTTGCCTTAGGATCATCATAATAGTAAAATTTAAATGGCACTAATCATCGTGAAATAATATGACGGCCCCTATTCGACTGTTCTTTGATATAGTACTGGAAACGCTTACGGCGGAGTACAAATGTATGGAAGTCAGAACGACCGAAGGTAGTTGTATTATGAATCGAATAGCAAACGTATTACCTAGGTCTCCATTTGTAACACAAACTACCCCTGTCTTGTAGCATCCCCGAGTAATGATGATAACTCGTACGAATAAGTGATGACATATTATCCGACCGCTTAGACCAGTTAGCCCAACCTATTCCGGTGAGGATAACCCTCGTTCATAAGATTGTTTATTCAACAAACTATGCCATTATTCGGGCATCTCTGACGACCGAGATTGGGGAATAGGATTAGAGGTTAACTGTTGGATAGTGTGGGTGTACATTTGAGAGAACTTTCGGTGTACACTTTAATATATTGTGCAATCCCCGTGACATTCTATTTGCCTGATTGTGGACACCTCCGCGTCAGCCCGATAGAAGGATTGTAGAATAACTCACATCAACTTACGAACTTATCCTCATTAGAACTTTCCATATTTAACCACTTCTAAACCACATTATAGTAGACAATCGCTTTAATTGCTGAACGCCCGAAGTAACCTCCACCTTTTAATTCAGTCTAGTTTAAATTAGGATAAGAAAACCCAAAACCAAAACCAACTCTTTCAACCCCAGCTGAACACATAAAAGCCTCTAAACCCCCTAGTTTTAATTTGTCGCGCTTTGAAGAACGATCCTAGGTCATACTTATCTTGTGCTAGCATAATAAGTAACCCTAGGCCCCAGCCTTATAAATTAAAAACCCACTGCTGTGCTGCATCACCATTAGAAATTCCAACGACCGGTGCGCAACGCAACATAGGGCATTTCAGATGACAGTCGATGAGGCTATGCACACAGAGGATGTTATTACTGGTAATTTTCTTATAAACTCTGTATCAGCGCATGTTTTATTTGATTCTGGAGTAAATTGTTCATTTATATCTGTGTATTTCTATGATAAGTTAAAACTGATCCCTACTGTGATAACTAAACCTGTTGAAGTAGAAATTGTTAGTGGCAACCTAGTTCCTGCTACCACCTTAGTGACTGGAGCTAGTATTGTGATAGACGACCAGACTTTTCCAATTTCATTTCTGTTGATGCCAATTCCTAGTTTTGATGTGATTATTGGCATGGATTGGTTAAGTCAATATAAAGCAAGTATATATGGCCACAATAAGTTGATTAGAATCCCAATTTCTGAAGAGTCATGCGTTGTGGCTCGAGGAGAACGGGATAGTGGGTGTATACCTTTGATTTCTATGATGAAAGCTAGGAAGTCGTTGTCTAAAGGTTGTGAGTCTTAACTAGCCTATGTGATTGATGCTAAACTAGAAAAGAAATCCATTTATGATGTTCCGGTTGTTTCTGAATATCCTGAAGTATTTCCCGATGAATTGCTTGGTTTGCCACCGGTTAGGGAAGTTGAATATCAGATTGACCTTGTTCCTGGATCGTCGCTTGTAGCCAAAGCTCCCTATAGACTAGCTCCTTCTGAAATACGTGAAATGATGAAGCAGATACATGAGTTATTGGATAAAGGATTCATTAGACCAAGTTCCCCTACTTGGGGTGCACCGGTTTTGTTTGTGAAAAAAGAAGGATGGGTCTTTTAGAATGTCTATTGACTATCGGGAATTGAATAAACGAACAATAAAGAATAAATATCCTTAGCCTTGAATAGATGATTTGTTTGATCAGTTGCAGGGATCTTCATTTTATTCGACAATTGACTTGAGGTCGGGTTATCACCAAGTTCGCGTTCGTGAACAGGATATTTCTAAAACTGCTTTTCGTACCAGGTATGGTCATTTTGAATTTTTGGTTATGCCATTCGGTTTAACAAATGCTCCAGCAGTTTTTATGGATTTGATGAATCGGGTTTGCTGGCCTTTTCTCGATAAATTTGTAATTGTGTTTATTGATGATATTTTGGTGTATTCTAAATCTGAGTCAGATAATGAAATGCATTTGAGATTAGTATTGAAAACTTTGAAAAGAGAACACTTATATGCAAAATTTTCTAAATATGAATTCTGGATTTGAGAGGTGCAATTTCTGGGTCATATTATCTGTAGTAATGGTGTTAAAGTTGATCCTTCTAAAATTGAAGCTGTGATGAATTGGAAAGCTCCAAAATCTGCTTCAGAAATAAAGAATTTTCTTGGTTTAGCAGGTGATTATCGAAAGTTCATTAAAGACTTTTCTAAAATTGCCGGTCCGTTGACTAAATTAACTCGGAAAGATGAGAAATTTATATGGACTGAACAGCAGGAGGTAGCTTTTCAGACCTTGAAACAACTATTGTGTCAGGCACCTGTGTTGGCATTACCAGATGGGTCTGAAGATTTTGTTGTTTACTATGACACCCAGTCAAAAAGTTCAATTTTCGCGCCAAATTTAAACTTCAAATAATTGTACTTTTATATGCAATCATAACAAATTATTCGAAAACTTTATATATATATATATATATATATATAATAAACAATGATTATATGATAATCACAATTGAAACAATCTGAGACCAGGCAGAAACCAAATTTCAATTTGATAATTCAAGTGAAATATTTTTATTTAAAATATATTTACGAAAAAGTACGAACAAAATTATAAATTTAAAATATTAAATTTATATTACGATCGGGTACAAAAATACAGGTATTTTGTACTGCGATTCGAATGCAGTGTTCCCCAAACCAAACATAAGCCAACCCATACCCCCCTTACTCCTTCATTTCCATTCATTTTTACACACACACACACACAACCCAAACTCTCTCAATTTCTTTCTCTCCATTTACACCACCCACCACCGCCGGCCACCGCCGCCGTCATCATCATCATCATCTTCGAAATCATCATCAACATGAGCAACAACAAGCATCTAACATCATCTTCCTCACCATCAATCTCGATTCCATCATCATTTGGATTCCACCTCCATTTTCGGTTCCATCTTCGATTTGTAAGAAATCTTCCGTTTTCTTTCTTTATTTCGAGTTTATAACACTTATATTATCATGCAATAATGTTATCTAAGCTGATTTGGTCCAAAAACCGGTATAAAACTCGATCCCCAAAATTTTCCGTCGAACAGACCTTGATGTCGCAGGGGCCAAAAACAGTGTTGCGACATTGTCAATGTCGCAGCCAATGTCGCATACCAATCGATTTCGACACCTGCGACATTAATCTCAACGTCGCAAAAATCTAATAATGTCGCATGGTGCGACGTAAACCAGGATGTTACCAGTTGTTACCAGTTGTTAAAATATTGTATAAATAATGTGAAAAAGTAGCCAGTATTGTTACCAGTTGTTAAACTCGCTTGTTACCAGGATGTAAACCAGTATTGTTACCAGTTGTTAAAATATTGTATAAATAATGTGAAAAAGTTGTGTACATTTTATAATGTATATTAAGAAAATATGTTTTTATAAACTCGCTTCCGTGCTAATAATATAATATGGTTATATTCAAATGAGGGGTGTTATAATAGTTTTGAGAAAAATAAATTGTAAAAATTACTATAACAATTTAGACGTTTTATTGAATAACTAATGTACATATATATGCACAAAATATAAATCATTCTACAACAATCAAATATATACCTACATTATATAGATTTGAAAAGTAATATAGAATTAATACACGTCTTATCATTCGCATACTGAATTGTAATTAAGTTGTGTGAGATTAATAAATAGAAAAAAAATCTTTAAAAAATAGATGATGACCTTGATCTGCATGTCCATAAAGCTTGTATTCAGTTTACTAAACAATAGAAATTTAATTTCCTTAATCTGTAAGAGGATAATAAAAAAATTTCAAATTAACAAAACTTTAATGAAAGATATAATTACATTAAAAGTAAGTTCTCATAATTTACTAAAAACTTATTTATTTATTTTTAAAAAAAGAGAAAGTTAGAGGAATAAGATTTAAGATTAAAATGCAAAAACTAAAAGATTAAAATTAGAAGGAAAAAATAGATTAAAGGATGTCATGAGTTTGGACTATAATAAAAAGTTATAAGTGTTATTATATGACACATTATTTTTAATTAAAATAGTATAACTTAATTTTACTAATTAACTTATTAAATGAAAATAGTTATAATATAAATTTTAATTGAATATTATCTTATTTGGAATAAGGGTATAGGAAAATCTACATTATCAAGTTTTTTTATTTGGTGATGACACATAGAATTTGTATGATGTGGCATGTGTATATATTTGAAAAATAATTAAAGATCTCCTCCCTTAGTTATGAAGATAGATAAAGTACATGATTTTACAATGATACTTTATGCATAATGTATGAGTCGTTTTTTTTTTAATTATTCCGTACCATTAGGATAAATCTCATTTATTTTTGAAAACACAATAATTAAATTTCAAAATTAAACTTTTTCAAGAATACAATCAAATGAAGTAATCATCAATGTATTAGTTTTTATAAAAAAAATGGCAAAGAAAATTGTTCAATTTTAGAATGAGATCAAAATATGATGACCTCATGGTACATGTTAAACCGTATTTATTAAGTTCAAATTTCAATAAATATTATTATTTGTATTTAATACTAATTAATTCAATATAATAGTTATCATTTTTTATGCACATATAAATTTAAGGAAATTTGAACTTCTATAAATGCGGTTGAACGTGTATCACGGGAGAATACATTAGCAAAACCTTTTATATTTTGATACTGTAATAGATAATTGTTTTTTGTTCTCTTGGATTTTCAATGTTGACGTTAGCATAACCCTTTATACTTATACACATATAAATTTAAGGAAATTTGAAATTCAATAAATACGGTTGAACGTGTGTCATGGGAGTATAAGTTAGCAAACCCTTTATATTTTACCACGTAATACTCTAATAGATAATTGTTTATTGTTCTCTTGGATTTTCAATGGTGATTGCTTATTAGTTGACTATTTATTATTTAATTAAAAACAATCCTGATTTTGTGCATTAAAAGTTATACTCGTATTAAAAGTACGTTTGATTGAATAAATCTTTTAGTAAATTTCATAAGATTTAATATGGTTTACCGTACCTCGCATTAATCACCAATAAATTTTTTATTCTCTCAAAGGCTTTCAAATCTAATAATTTATATTTATTCAAAAATTTGAAATATTAATAAAAAAATATATTCAAAATTTATTAGGAATTTGTGCTTTCACTCAAATTTATCTACAAGACTAGTTTAATGTATTTTTTTTATAACTAAAAAAGGACTATTAAACTTCAACTATAGATGTGAATATCACAAATAGCTTTTGATGATTTATACATATATAACTGCTTCTTCTTCTTCTTTTTTTTTTTTGTGCAAAATGGTTGATCTTGTTTATTGATTTGTCACTTGCATAAAATATATGTGACACACAATTTTAGATAAAGTATAAGAATTTTACATTTTAACAATAATGTCTTTTTATCCTTTGATTTAGATATCAATTTTTAGTGAAATACCATAAACAATTATACTATCTCAAACAAAAAATTTAATTATTTATTTTCTTTATATTTATTTAAATAAAATTAAAATGAAAATGTGAATAATTAGGACGGGTATAATAATAATGCAAATGTACAATTAACTGTAGTAGCTATTGGGTTAGGCCTTAATGAAGCCGAAAACGACATCGTTAGCTGGCAAAATCCCGGAGGATATTTTAAACGTTTTATATTAATATATCAAAAAATAATTACAAATAATCCTTTTGAGTAAATACTATATGCTATAGAGATTGTACCTTTGGACAATCAGTATAAACTGAAGCCTCTATTGTAAACGAACATATACGCTTCATAAATTCAGTATCTAAATTACTATTTCCACGCCGTACCATTGTTTGATTTACTAGTGACATTCCATTGAGTGAACTCGCTTCATGCATCAACTCGCCCGAGTCAACAAGCCTAATACTCTTCTGAACAAAGTCGTTACTCGCGAGTCGACTCAAAAGCACCGACTCGGTTAACTGAGTCAGCCGAGTCGTCTTCTTTTTATGGTTATGAGTCGCTACTCTCACGATTTCCATCAACATTGCGGCGGATAACCGACGCACACCCCGTGCTCCGCCAATGATCACTTCAGGATTTATTATTTTCGTTTCGGACATTTTACGATCATGTTTAGTTGTTGATGATAAATATACCGTCTCGGGGGTCCGACTTTTTAATTTTAAAAGTGGATCCCCGAGCAGTAAAACTTCTTTCACATCGACTAAAATCACGTGCTTGAAGTTTCTACGAAGGCGCCCTAAAATCATTGGGTATGACGCCCATCTTCTAACACCCATTGGAACATGTTCAAAAAACCCGGACAACAAGTTCTCGGCGTCAAGTTCACCGACACCAAAACCCACCACCGATCCGTAACTCGGCCGAGTCAACTCAGTCCGAGTCGACTCAGTTCCACCGACATTACTCGAATTTGAATTCGAAATGATCTTACTTTTTCGACCCCAAATCGGCTCCCTATTTTCCAATTTACCGGATTTCAAAAACTGCGTGACGTCGAAGCTCATGTTGAAATCCGATACACTACGAGTGAGCTGGACGAACAGATTCGTTTCGTCTCGAATCACACTATCGAAAGACTCGGGCGTCGTGATGGACGGAAAGATAAAAACGACGTCGGATTTGGAGAACAAACCCGAACGATGAAACGCACGTAGGAACGTTTTAAGTTGTAATAACGTCACGGACTCGGTCACGTGACATATTACAACGTCGTTCATCGGTGTGGTACCCCGTGAATACAACGTACCTAAACGTTGTAACGCTGGAGTGTGTTTTTGAAGGTGTAAGTTGCGGTTTGATTCGAAAAGGTGTCGGCGGTAGCTATAATCGGACGATTTATTATTAATCAACTTGTGATTCGGTTCGAAAGTGGCGAGTGTGAATAAAAGAAGAGTAGTGAAGATCAAAAGAGCACATATAGAGAGTGTGGATTGAGCTTTTTTAAGAATGATACATGAAGAAGTTTGTGTGTGTTGTTTGAAGGTGTTTAAAGTGTGTGTTTTGAAGTTGTGGTGATGATGATGATCTTGTGGGAAGAAAACTAAGAAGAAGCCCATTCCCCAGCTTTGATCATTTGCAGTTGCATCGGGTGTGTTTTTTCGGGTTAGTTTTGGTGCTGGAAATTTCATGGTTATGTGTGGATTTGATTGGTTGGTTGGTTGATATATTTGTGGAGTGTTTTTGTGTTTATGAGAACACCTTTTTTGTGTGTTTTTGAAATGGGTGTGTTTATGTATTAAATGGTGGTTCACTTTCAGTTGAGTAAAGTAGTGAATGTGATGGCTTTGTTTGTGAGGTAGACACATACCGAGTAATGCCCGTGTGAGAAATATTTTTTTTTTTATATTTTTTGAATATTGAATAATTAGTTTTAAGACCCGTGAATTTGTTGATAGATGGCTTATCATCCTAGTTAATCTTCTCGAGAGTCGGTTGCATTTTGAGGGAAAAGAAAGACACACTATCACAACCGTTGTAAAATACACTGTTACGAATATAGATCGTTTATGATACAATCAATAGTTGAGATCGTCTAGTTCTCTCTAAATTCGCACCAGTAATTTGTAAAAAAAATTTGATTATATCGGACTCTATAAATTTATGTGGGTGCTAAAAATTTAGAACAGACAGGGCCCTTTCTTTTGTTTCATTAACCGGAGACGAAATTGATTTATTTTGGACCGGTGATGTTTAACCGTATTCATATTTATAAGCTACACATGCAAACATATACGTGAATGATCCAAGATGATATATATTTGTATTTATACACACACTGTTATTATTGCATATTAATTAATGATAGTGATGTGTTTTGCATGATTAATAAAAAATGGTTTACACATATTTGGAAGAAAAATGTTAGGAGTATTAGTATTCTAAGATTCTTGTTAGATTTTATATATATATAAAAATATGTAACACCGACATTATTCTACATATAAAGTTATAAAACATTTACATTTATTGCTATGCAGGGAGTCTAACATGTAATTGTTCTGTATTGTAGAACCCACCATTTTAGGTGATGTTTGTTCAATAATGAATTTATTTATCTTACAATCTTGGACAAAAATTCAGAGTAGAGATATTTTGATACGATTGTGTTTTTAACTACTCTTAAAATAATATATTTGTCATTTGTATTTATGTTATTGGAGTGAGATCAGGGACATAACTGCATATTGAGGGAAAGGAATAACATGTAATCTCAAGTCCTATTATCCACACTTCATATTCGTAATACTACATTTTACGTAAAATGCATATGCAACGAATCTATAACAATGATCACAAAGATCAACGACTGAAATTCTCTCATGCTCCTTCCCCTCCCTAACTCTAACCTATGTTATTTTAGTATATTATACTCCCCAAATTTGGATCGCACGCTTGAGTAACATTAGTAATGCTTTATCATTTTATTAAGGGCCAATTTCTAGATTTTACTTTTAGTAGTGGTGATATTGGAGATGGAATATAAACTTCTGACCTTAAAATGTGGTTCCACAAAGTGGGATTTTGGAGATTTTTTTATTATTTTTTGAGAAACTAAAACAGTTATTTGGAGATTTTGTGTGCAACAGTTGAGATAAACAATGAGTTTCCCCAAACTCTTTATAAGTCGTTAACTAAGGTTAAAAATTCAACATTTCTTTCTGTAAATTGTGAAGTGGATGACTATTGACAATTGACTATTGACAATTGACTATCGACTATCGACTATACAACCACAAACACAATTGGTAGAATGTATAATTTTTCCTCCCGTCGTAGCACGTCTAGAACTTACCAATTGCGACTCACATTTATTTATAATATCCTTATTTTATATTGCAAAGTGGAAAGAAAACGAGGATGCAACATATACCGGTACAAAAAGAGACGTGCTCAAGAACGGATGGAGGAGAACGTGATCTTTCCAATCAAGAGTCCGGACACACCATTCTTAGGGAGAACGACGTGAAAGACGCTCTCCATAGCAAGCCCCATAGTCGACTACCCATGTTTTACTAAACTGATCAAGCGGTAGAATGGTTTCATAACCTTACTATAAGTCAACCTATGCAATGTACCTTTTTAGTTTTTTAGTTGATAAACTATTAAATTGTTGATTAAACTTGCTTTCTAGGCCACGATTTCAAAGTTTTATTTACTGTAAATTTGTAAAAAAGGTAATGTCCTTGCCTCCTTGGCCGTTCACATTTCTCAACTTCACTTGAGCCCACAAATTCAATCCATTCAAGATTCAAGTATTCAACCATAAACTGTCGGCCCATTATGAAAACTAAAATACAGAAGGAATGTGTTTTAGATACCAACTTCGAAACAAAAACATAATTTAGGGCAATGACGGAGCTTATGTACGGGAAGGGGTTACGGCCCTCCAAAATTTCGTGTCATTAATAGTTTTTCTTCGTCATGTTTTAATTGTCCTGTTCTAACTTTTGAAATAATATTTTTCAACTTTGATATTAAATATATTATTGTGTCATATAATAATTGATGAAAATTATACTCGATGATAAATACATTTAAACTCACCTAATTCATTCATTCATTTTGCATCAATTAAGGATAATTATATATATCCCCACCTTAAAGCCTACAAATATCAAATATACCCACTTTAATTTAAAGATCACATATATACTCAAATTTTAAATTTAATTACCATTATAATACTAAGATCAGTATTAACTATCAACAAATTATTTCATGACGATTATACCCTTTGTATCCCTGTCTTTTGGAAGCCACATATATGTGCAGTAACTAAAACTCAACCACCACTAATTTAATTATTTTCTTGTCTCCTTTCTTTTATGAATTGAGAATAGCGTCGAAACAAAAGTTACACCAAAAACGAACAACATAATATGCTCATAATATTATAGTTAAACTTAAACATAATCCAGATGAAGATTTTGTAGTTGCAGGCCTAGTATTGCAATTCAAAGAATAAACATACATGGCTTACAAAGCAAATTCACACAATAAAAAAAAACAAATCGTATTGACCGTAGATGAAATCAACGAGAAACATAATTGATATTTAATTAGGTAAATAACCCACAAATTAAGAAATACACATGCAGTACCCATGTCCAATCAATTGACCACAACAAATAGCAAATGAGGATATCAACGATCACACTTTTGATTGTGAATAGAATATCGAATCAATGGGGATTGAGTCCGCTTTTTATGAATTTTTGGAATCGGTTAGTTGGTAGAAAAGAAAATATATAGTAG